>CM060948.1:331978641-332341141 GCA_030765055.1 Mantis religiosa | reverse complement strand
TTAATAATAAGTGTGGAGAGGAGCTTGAGGCTACCGTCTCGAAGAAAAGAAATCCAAGAATAATTATTTTCAATATACCAGATGAGATAACAACGGAGAATGCTGTGGAGGTTTTAACAGCACAAAATACAGAGCTGGAGAATTTCAGCACAGAGATTCAGCCTAAATTTTCCTTTCATGATAGGAAAAAGAATTTGAATTTGGTTGTTGAAGTCACTTCAACTGTACGGAGGGAAATACTTGGCAAAAGATTAAAAATAGGATGGAATATGTGTAACTGGGATGATTATGTCAAGGCTGGGCGTTGCTTCAATTGCTGTAAATATAATCATCGTGCGCAGGACTGTAAAGGACAGCAAACATGTCCAAATTGCGCAGAGAAGCATGCTCTAAAGGAATGTACTGCTAACAGAGCTGCATATAAATGCATTAATTGTGTAACGTATAATAAATATAACAGAGACAACAAAGTGTCAGAAAATCATTCTGCACTGGATACGAATTGCTCCTGTTATCAAGCAACACTTAGGCGGCTAAAAGACAATACCGACTATTAAAATGGATAGATACAGATTAACATGTTTTCAGGTTAACTTGAGACATTCAAGGATTGCGACTGCTAATTTGGTACAGCTTGTGAATGAAAAAGCTATAGATATAGTATTTATTCAGGAGCCCTACTTGATTAACAATAAACCAGCAGGTGTACCATTACATTTTAGAATATATACAGTTGGTACTACGGGTAAACGAGCAGCAATATTTATAAACAACAAAAATATTGACGTAACTACCATTGGTCAGCTTTCCGACAGTGATTGTGTCGTTATACAGGTTGTATATAATAAGAAAACATTTTTTGCAGCTTGTATGTACTTTGATGGGCACTTGAATATAGAAGATGACATTAACAAGATTGAAAATATTCTCCAGCATATTAAAGGAAAGGGTCTGATAATACTAGCAGATAGTAACGCCAGAAACAAACTTTGGCATGATATAATAACTAATCAGCGTGGTAGAATATTTGAAGAATTCATTACAGCAACAAATTTACATATCATGAATGAAAACAACGGCTTGCCAACTTTTGAATCCCAAACTGGAAGGAGTTGGGTCGATTTGACTATCGTTAATGACAAACTCCTTAGAGATGTAAGGGAATGGACCGTTGGAGAGCAAGAAAGCTGCTCTGATCATAAGATAATATCGTTCACAATAGGAAATGCAATCAAAACCCAAACTCGTACATTAAAGGGAATTAAATATATAACTAGACCAGAAAATTATAAGACATTTGAGGAAACGTTGCCACGAAAGCTGACCAAAAATTTTAATTGTCTGGGCAATGGACAGAGTGTGGATGAACAGCTCGCCCATAAAGTAAAAGAAAATAATGTTGAATATACAATTGAAATGTTCTACAATAGTATGGAAGCTGCATGCAGGGAAGCGTTTAGAGTAAGCAGGGGTAAGAAGCAGGCAATTAAAGGCAAATCAGTTCCCTGGTGGACCATTGAACTAACCATATTGAGGAAAAAGGTAAATGCATTAAGACGACGATATCAACGAACTATTAATAATGAGCAGTTAAGAGAAGAAAGAAGGAATCAGTACTTGGAAGGTAATCGGCAATACCAAAGGAAAATAAATGACGAAAAGTTTAAATCCTGGAGGGAATTTTGTAATGTAACTGATGGGACTAATCCTTGGACTGTAGTCTATAAGATCGCAGCCAATAAAATAAGATATCAGAATTCACTTACTACATTGCAAAGAGAAGATGGAACCTACACTGAAGATATACCAAGCACATTAAAGTATATGCTGGAGAACTTCATTCCGGAGGATAGGGTACAAGATGATACTGAACGACAAAAAGACCTAAGGAGGCTTGCAGAGGAAGTAATTAGTACCCCAGATGACAAGGAATTTACACCTAATGAAATTTGGGTTGTATTAAAAAATTTCAATCCAAAAAAGTCACCGGGAGAAGATGGAATATCTAGTGATATTCTGTTAAATGCTTTTAAAATGTTCCCATATTTCTTTACAGCAATATATAATCAATGTCTTATGGAAGGAATTTTTCCAGAAAGATGGAAGCGTTCATCTATAGTTCCTATAGTAAAGCCAGGCAAAGAAGATAGTGTAACGATAACAAAATATCGACCAATCAGCTTGTTGAACATATGCGGTAAAGTTTTAGAAAAGTTAATGATAAATAGGATTGAATATCATATTAACACGAGAAACCTTTACAGTACAAGACAATTTGGATTTAAAGCTCAGAAAAGCACGACAGATGCAGCAATGGCGCTGAAGGTATTCATTGAAGATGAGCTAAAATCTTTTGGTTATGTTGTTTTGGTGAGTTTGGACGTGAAAGGAGCTTTTGATGCATGTTGGTGGCCTAGTGTCTTAAATAACTTAAGAGAAATGAAGTGCCCAAGAAATTTGTACCAACTTACAAAGGATTATTTTAAAAATAGGAAAGCAACTCTCTCTACGAATGAATTCAGGACTGAAGTACAGGTCCAGCGAGGCTGTCCGCAAGGATCTTGTTGTGGGCCTGGACTTTGGAATATACTATATAACTCTTTGCTAAAATTGGAATTTACAACGCGGACAGAGGTAATAGCATTTGCTGATGATTTACTTGTCATGACAAAAGGAAAAAGTATATTAGATGCTGAAAATTTTTCAAATCAGGACATAAAGAAAATTGAGTTATGGGCTAAAGAAAATAAAATCCAGTTTAACGACTCAAAATCAAAAGTTTTGGTAATATCAAAGAAGAAAACTAATCATAATGAAGCAATCAGCATATATCTGAACAATAAAACTCTGGAACAAGTGGATGTTATTAAATATCTTGGTATTTACATTGATAGGAAGTTTAGCTTTGATCACCACATAGATCAAGTACATGACAAAGCACTACGACTTCTGCATAATCTTTCCAAGTGCGCAAAACTCACTTGGGGACTGGGAAATAAGGCGCTAGAAACTATTTATAAAGGCGCAATAGAACCTATTTTAACTTATGGTGCTCCTGTGTGGGGATTTGCCCTAGAAAAGCAGAAGAACATTAAAAAATTCGAGAGGATTCAGAGATTGTTCAATATAAAAATGACGAAGGCATATAGGACAATTTCTTATGATGCATCTTGTGTTATTGCCGGCATCCAGCCAATTGGTATAACAATACAAGGCAAAATAAAACTGTATAATGATATACACAGTGAACGTGACTATGATGCACCCCTACCACCAAGCGTCTGGAACCATCCAGCAGAACGACCTCATATAAAAGCAGTTGAGGATGATGGGGCATACGTCTTTCAAATTTTTACGGATGGGAGTAAATCAGATGAAAAAGTCGGGGCTGCTGTAGTTCTGTACAAGCACAATACTGTAATTCGACAACTGCAATTCAGGCTGGATGGAAGGTGTTCAAACAATCAGGCCGAACAACTGGCTATTTTGAAAGCACTTGAAGAGCTACAAAACATGGCAAATACGCTGAACAAAGAGAAGACTGTAGCCATATTTACAGATAGTCAGGTGGCACTATCCACCTTACAAAACAACAATAAACACAATTATATTCCTGAGGAGACACTTAATAGACTAGGAACTTTAGAAAGAAATCAGTGGACAATACACTTTAGTTGGGTGAAAGCACATGCAGGAGTTACTGGTAACGTGCTAGCAGACATATTAGCAAAATCAGCTGCTGAAGACATCGAAATAAAGACTATTTACAACAAGGTACCAAAATCTTCTTTGAAAACTGAAATAGAGAGGGCAGGACATCTACAGTGGCAACAGAGATGGAGCAGTACAAGTAAAGGAGCCCTTACCAAATCATTCTTCCCTTTGATAAAGGATCGTCTTAAGACAAAACTACCATTAACAGCGACATTCACTGCAATGGTATCAGGACATGGAAAAACTAAAGCTTACTTGTATAGATTTCATATCATAGATGATCCCCAATGCACCTGCAATAGCCCACAGCAGACCGCAAACCACCTCATCTATGAATGTAGAGACACAAAACATCAGAGGGACAAGTTGATTGAAGAAGTACACAAGAATGGAGGAAATTGGCCAGTGTCAAACCAAAACCTTATAAATAAACATTTGAAAGCTTTTTGTATATATGTTAATTCAATTGACTTGTAAACAATTTTTATTTTAAAACAATACGTGAATTGAACATTTAAATTCTAATATTTAAAAAACTATTGTAAAATAATATCAAAATGTGATTACTATTTATAATGTATCTATGTAATTAAATGCATGTAATGTTACTCCGTAACGGGGCATGCTGTTAAAGTTCAATAAAATAAAAAAAAAAAAAAAAAAAAAAAAAAAACACAGACAGACACACACAGACACAGACACACAGACAGACACACACAGACAGACACTCACAGACACAGACACAGACACACACACACACACAGACACAGACACACACACACAGACACAGACACACACACACACACAGACACACACACACACAGACACAAATTTGGTGTAGATGGCTCAGTTGGTTTGGCACTGGAGTACTTATTCCAAGGCCTAGGGTTCAAACCCAGCTCAGACCGATGATTTTTAGTGTATTTAAAAATGACAAGTCCATAATCAGTATATTTGGAGGTAGGATACAAAAAATCTGATCAAAATTTGAATCTATCAAAGATGGAGTTCCGCAAGGCTCAAAACTGTGTCCGTTTTTGTTTCTAGTATATATAAATGATATCATTAAAATTCGTAAGCTTTCATGGCCGGTGTCAGTATAATATAAAGTATTAACCGGGCTTGTGGGCCGTGGTCTGCTGGTTTCCTTCTTCATCTTCCCAGACGTTTCGTCTGCGGCTGCGGCAGACATCTTCAGTGGCAGTGCGATCGAAGTGCCCTGGCTGAAGTCTCAACAACTGTGCTTTATGCTCTTTGGGTCGCAGTATATGTACCGGGAGGTGGTCAGAGAGCTGCCTGTGATAGGATCGGGTTGGTGGTGGGCTGGATCTGAGAGTGGATAGTGCCCTACCTCCTAGACTCTATGGCCTTACAAAAATTCACAAATCTGACACACCGCTAAGGCCGATCGTCAGTGCTATTGGCTCACCCACTTACACACTTACCAAATATCTCACAAACATTCTGCAACCCCACATTGGCAATACAGAGACATTCATCAAAGACTCCTCGCATTTCATACAAAAGCTCAACACAATCAGCCTACAGCCCAACGACATACTTATCAGTTTTGACGTCGTATCTCTGTTTACCATGGTACCCGTTAGTGAAACTGTAATGCAGCTTAAAACAAATATTTTTCCAGATGACATTGTGGCCCTCTTCCACCATATTCTCACTACCACGTATTTTCAGTGGAACCACGAATTCTATGAGCAGACTGATGGCGTTGCTATGGGGAGTCCACTCAGCCTGGCTGTGGCGAATTTCTACATGGAATTCTTCGAAACTACAGCTTTAGATTCAACACTACTCAAACCAGCCTGCTGGTGGCGCTACGTGGACGATACATTCGTAATTTGGAGACATGGCGAACAAGCTTTGACAGAATTCCTGAACCACCTCATTAATATCAATAAGCACATACAGTTTACCATGGAAAAGGAACAAGATGGAAAATTGCCGTTTTTGGATGTCATGGCCAACAGGAAGAATTATGGCACCCTAGGTCACAAAGTGTACTGAATGCCAACACACACTGACCATTACTTGCACAAAACTTCTAACCACCATCCAAAACAGAAGCGCTCCATGATTAAAACACTAAAAGACTGGGCAACTTGTATCTGTGAAACTCAGCATTTACACCAGGAACTTCAACATCTTGAAAAAGCACTCAAAACAAATGGCCACACACAACGAGAAATCAGAAGGGCATTACACCCCAGGAAAAGCTCCACACAAACAGCAAAAGGCGAGAGGAAAGGTAAAGTTTTCCTCCCCTATATTAAATCGGTCACTGACCGCATTGGCAAATTACTCCTATGGCACAGCATCAACTGTCTTCAAGCCTATTAAACAAATCCTAAACATACTTCGCTCATTTTTGAGTTTGATTTTTGAGTCACTATGTTTAAACTCAAACTTCACTTGTTGTGTAATTGAAATGTTTTCAAGATCATTCGATCTCATCCTCAGCTGTTTGGTGACTAAATGAACATTCCTCTTCTTCCACTACTACGGAGCTCCGATCACTCTGCCATCTGGTGTTAAGGACACTAAGTTTTAATACTTCATTTAATGCCGGGATTTCAAAATTTATAACGATTTATATATTTAGTGCCCCTAACACCAGATGGCAGAGTGATCGGAGCTCCGTAATAGTGGAAGAAGAGGAATGTTCATTTAGTCACCAAACAGCTGAGGATGAGATCAAATGATCTTGAAAACGTTTCAATTACACAACAACAAATAAGTGAAGTTTGAGTGTAAACATAGTGACTCATAAATCAAACTCAAAAATGAAGAATACTTCACTGCTAATAATGCTTCTGCTTTTAATATTTATACTTCACTCAGCCAAGGATTCCAGGGACCCATTATTAACAGCAGGAGTTTACAGAATACTGTGTTCATGCAGCAAAGTTTACATGGAACCACACAGAGAGGCATAAAAACTCGTATCAATGAACATAAAAGAAATTGTCGCTTGGGCCAGACAGAGAAGTCCACAATAGCTGAGCACGCAATTCATGAAAAAGGGGAGCACATCATTCGGTTTGATTATATGGAAATATTGGCTTCAACTTCACACTATCATTCTCATCTATACCGTGAAGCCATTGAAATATACAAACATTAAAATAACATGAATCGTAAAGAAGAAGGCCTAAAACTAAACAAGATATGTACAACAGCATTAACAAAAGCTAAAACCAAGGATGCCACCCGCTCCAATCAGACGTCAGCAGGACGAAGCACCGCCCACTCTCAGATCCAGCCGACCACCAACCTGATCCAATCACAGGCAGCTCTCAGACCAGCTCCCGGTACATATACTGCGACCCAAAGAGCAAAAAGCACAGTTGCTGTTGAGACTTCTGCCAGGACACTTCGATCGCACTGCCACTGAAGATGTGTGCCGCAGCCGCAGATGAAACGTCTGGGAAGATGAAGAAGGAGCCCAGTAGACCATGGCCCACAAGCCCGGTTAATACTTTATATTATATAAATGATAGGTTTGAAGTTTTAGCAAGAAACGGGGGCACAGCAGTTGGATATGCAGATGATACAACAATAATAATTAGCGATCATACTATCAAAGGTGCAGAAAATAAAGCAAACCACATTCTAAAAGTACTAAAGGAATACCTTTTGAATTTAGTTGTAGTATTAAACATAAAAAAAACTGCCTGGATAAACTTCAAACTCAAAAAACAACACACAGATCATATTGAACTCAAAATAGATGGGGAAACTATTTCTGAAGCATTATTAACAATTTTTTGGGAGTTATTATAGATAAATATCTAAATTGGCAACCACATATAATGCACATAACGAAAAAGATAAATAAAGGTTTGTATATACTAAGACAGGTCAAAAATACCATGCATAATGAAACACTGAAGCAGGTGTATTATGTAAAAAAAATTATTTGTGGTTGGTTTATTGACACTCGTCGCTTACTTTTTCATATATTTATGAGAGACTAGTTTCAAAGGCCCTGGCCTCCATTTTCAATCTCTTCCCAACTGGCATCTGTTGTTATCTGCTCTCTCTGGTGGTGGAACTATGAACTTTTTTGTCAAATTATCTACTGGCGGGATTTCAAAGTTCATTACGCGATCCTTATTTTTCCAGATGAATATGTTCTCCCATGTTGTCAATCTATTTTGGTTTATCACTCCTTTTAATAATTTTGGATTTGGATCAATGTCATGGTTTTCATTCCAAAAATGAAATGCTACTGCTGACTTGTCTTCTTGTTTCAATCTGATGTTTCTAAAGTGTTCTTTGACTCTGGTTTTTAAATTTTTTTTGGTTTGACCTATGTAGCATTTTTCACAATTCTTACAATTTATTTGGTATATTCCAGATTTGTTACCTGAAGGAATTTCATCTTTTGTTTTTGAATTTAGTAATTTTAAAATTGAGTATCTATTAGTAGGTGCCAAGATGATATTTTGTTCCTTGAATATCTTTTTAAATTTATTAAATGTTTTTGGATGATATGATATGTTTTTGGATGACAGCATATTCAGTTCATTCACATATCATCCAAAAACATTTAATAAATTTAAAAAGATATTCAAGGAACAAAATATCATCTTGGCACCTACTAATAGATACTCAATTTTAAAATTACTAAATTCAAAAACAAAAGATGAAATTCCTTCAGGTAACAAATCTGGAATATACCAAATAAATTGTAAGAATTGTGAAAAATGCTACATAGGTCAAACCAAAAAAAAATTTAAAAACCAGAATCAAAGAACACTTTAGAAACATCAGATTGAAACAAGAAGACAAGTCAGCAGTAGCATTTCATTTTTGGAATGAAAACCATGACATTGATCCAAATCCAAAATTATTAAAAGGAGTGATAAACCAAAATAGATTGACAACATGGGAGAACATATTCATCTGGAAAAATAAGGATCGCGTAATGAACTTTGAAATCCCGCCAGTAGATAATTTGACAAAAAAGTTCATAGTTCCACCACCAGAGAGAGCAGATAACAACAGATGCCAGTTGGGAAGAGATTGAAAATGGAGGCCAGGGCCTTTGAAACTAGTCTCTCATAAATATATGAAAAAGTAAGTGACGAGTGTCAATAAACCAACCACAAATAATTTTTTTATATTAATTTTGACGTCACTGTTACTAAATTCCTCCAAACACACATCAAGAATAGGTGTATTATGCTTTCATATATTCACATATAAAATATGAAATAACTCTATGGGGAAATATTGCAGCTAAGGAGATATTAAAAATATTTAAATTACAAAAGAAGGCAATGAGAATATTCGGGAAATTAGATGGAAAACACACTTGCAAAGAAATATAAAAAAATACAACATTCTAACTGTCCCATGTATATACATTTATGAAAGCATAAAACATGTGCTACAAAATGAACAAATAGCCAAAAATAGTAATATACATATCTATAAGGTAAGAAATAAGCATGATTCAGGGGAACACTAAATAATCGTTCAATAGGAAATACAGGAAAAGAACTTTATAACACACTACCAAAAGAAATAAAAGATATACAACAAAGAAAGATGTATTCCGTTGTTTAAGGACTATGATACAATGAAGCACAAAAGAAAGATGTGCTTAAAAGCATTAAAAAACTTTTAATAGAAAATGCATTCTACATCGTTGATGAATTCAAGCACAGTACTATAGGTAAATCGCGAACAAAATGCAGCTGGAGGCGTGATTTACCAAAACTGAAGCTCTCCAGCTTTCACTCTCTACCGTCATTTTAGGCTGCGTCTCCTCTCCTCCATAGTGCAAGCTGCACTGCACTGGTCAACGTATGGAGGGGAGGGAGTTGTGTAATGCTTGGATGTTGAGGAGGGGAGATGACTGTGCTCGCGCATGCGCACACCAACCGCACTTTGTTCGCAGTCTATCAGCTAACATAGTGTGTAAACATATTGAGTGTGCATGCATGCATGTGTGTCATTAAAACTGTAAAATCATAGGTAATCAAATTGCAAAATGTTATGTATATAATGTATGGTGACGTATCCTATGTAAATTGAGCATAAGGATGAAATAAAATGAAATGAAATTTAGTGGCCTGTAAAGGAACTCCTTGGAACAAAATTCCAACACACTGACAGATGTCTATACATATAGGACATTAGAAAACAGTTCTTGTTACAGCATGTACTTAGCTGATGACAATATTAAATATACACTAGCTATGTAGAAATGCTGAGTGAAAGCCATAAATTACATCAAAAATATTTTTTGTATTAACCATGTTCTTTGTTCGACCAAAATCTGCTAACTTCTTTGCGTTGTACGCACACAAGTGACACTGATATAATTGAGTTTGTCTGCAGTCGTTTGGAGTAAATCCTTGCTTTAAACATGCACAAATTGTGAATTTACTCTCAAATAGTTTAAACTTAGATTAGATTTAGGAGCTCTGAAGGCCTTTAGTAATCTGGTCATAATAGACACCTCCTCCCCAGTTCACAAAGGATATATTGCCATTTGTTTCATCACCATTAAATTTACACACAACCTCGAAATACATGGCACCAACATTCACACGTGTAGCTATGTTACATTTTGAATAATGGAAAGTTAGAGTCAGACTGAAAAATTCAATGCCATAGCCGGGATTTGAACCACGGGTTTGAACCAGAAGATCCACGGTTCAAATCCTGGCTATGGCATTGAATTTTTCAGTCTGACTCTAACTTTCCATATACTTTAGCCTACACACGGCCAGTGTGAAAGAACAATTAATTTCCATTTTGAATAATGTTTCTGCACCTGTCAAAAGTCCTATGTGTTTTGTTGGTAACTGAATCTCACTGTTTACAGTGCTACAGATTATACAAGTGAATTACTACACTGTATTTTAGGTGTCTTATTTGATATTTAACCTCGCTATTTGCCTAAAATCATATCAGATCAGTCAACTGCCTCTGTTTATTTACTCAAAGTGCTAAGCAACATATGTGACTAATGTATGTAATGTTTAATGCTATCTCATTTTCCTCCTCAAATTTCTTCCCTCCACTTATCTAACTCCTACATTCAGTGATATAATGTTTGAATCTTGTCTTTCTTTTAGACCTGTTAAGTATATTGTGTCTGTTCTGATTGATGCCATTCCATCCTTTTGACCTTTACTGCATTTGTCTTTGCCTATCCCAATCCCTTTTAGATTACCCTATGTACAAGCATGCTTACAAAAATGTATCTCTTTATAGCATTTGTGTGAATTACAAGAATGGTTTAATGTTCTTGTGGTTTGGTAAGCTTAAACTAAATTTCAGATAAAACTGTAAGAAAAAATGTTTTTCAGGTAAAAGTTGTGTCAGATGCAGGACTAGCAAGTCATCTAGATCCTACGCTGTTGCAACCTTCCGAAGGTGACCCTTCAGTGCAGAGGCAAAGCCCTAGTCCAATTTCTCTTCAGGGTGCTCCATCCAGCAGGGATCAAGACAGGTGTATACCATATCCTTTTATCTTATAGCTGATGTATAGAATAAATAAGCATACTGTTGTAGCCTGGACTAACACCTGGTTGCATGGCTTACATAAGTCAAAAAGTAACAATAGGTGCTAGCTACCACTGTATTTAAGTATCCTTTTTCCTAAAAATTCATTTGATTTGGAAATTACAACAATATTTTGCCCATATAAAAGCAACAATGATTTGGTTCAGTTGTAGGTGCATTCAATTTAAAAGATAAATTACAGACTCCAGTTCTAATCTACCTTTGTTTTTAACATTGTTCAAGAATGAAAAAAAAGTTCATACATGTATATGGCTGCAACGTGGATACCATATGCTCACAGAGGTTGTGCAAATTTTGGAATAATTCTTTATTTAACAATTTCATAGAACGTGTAACAGTTATTTTTGTTTGGCCTTGAAAATGAGTTTTGTTTATTTGCTTGGGAAACATGTTTAAGCCCCGGTTGCATAAAAGATAATTTAAGTTCAAGCATATGAAAATGATCTTCAGTCAGGCTGTACTTAGAATTTTGGTTGTATAAACATTGATCTAAGTTCATGGCCTCTTGATCTAAGATCAAACTTAACTGGTGAATTTTCTCCAGTTAACTTATATAATAATAATAATAATAATAATAATAATAATAATAATAATAATAATAATAATAATAATAATAATAATAATAATAATAATAATAATAATAATAATAATAATAATAATAATAATAATAATAATAATAATAATAATAATAATAATAATAATAATAATAATAATAATAATAATAATAATAATAATAATAATAATAATAATAATAATAATAATAATAATAATAATAATAATAATAATAATAATAATAATAATAATAATAATAATAATAATAATAATAATAATAATAATAATAATAATAATAATAATAATAATAATAATAATAATAATAATAATAATAATAATAATAATAATAATAATAATAATAATTTATTTTCATCCATAATAACACTTACATGTTGTCGGATACGTCAAAATAAACAGTTATATACATTTAATTACAATTCGTCCAGTCTATACAAGCATTTTTGTATTAGAAACTTGTTTAGTTCATTTTTAAATAATTTACCTTTTTTTGTTTTTAGTGAATTTGGTAGTTTATTAAATAATAATTTTCCCATTATTAAGGGATCTTTATCTGTTGACTTCTTATTTAAAGTTATTCTGTGGTAATTATTTTGTGTCCTTGTTTCATGTTTGTGACAATGTTTATTTAAGTTACCCATTTCATCCTTGCTAATTACAAACATTATTACTTTAAAAACGTATAGAGATACTACTGTTAGGATTTTGTTTTCTACAAAAACATTTCTACATGATTCTCTTCTATTTACCTTATATATACATCTTACACATTTTTTCTGCAAAACTAGCAATCTGTTCATGTTCGTCATACAAGTGCTTCCCCATATCTCAACTGCATATTGTAGATGTGAATGTATTATTCCATAATAAGTTAGTTTCAGATATTCAGAATTTAGGTATTTTGCTAGGTTCCTTAATAAATATAGATTTGTACTTATCTTTTTACATATATAGTCGATATGGTGTCTGAATGTTAGGTTTTCATCAATAATCACTCCTAAGAATTTTATCTTATCTAATTGCTCGATTTGTTCACCATTTATATTTATATTAATAGGATTACTACTATACCTGTTATTGCGGTGTTGGAACATGACTGTTTTTGTTTTTTGAAGATTTACTTTCAAGCTATTGTTTGTGAGATAATTATAGATAATTTGCGTTTCTGTAGTTATTATTTTCTCCATTCCATTTACTTCCTTAGTACCAAATATCAATGAGGTGTCATCGGCATACGTCACTGTTTTTGAGTGTGTAGTTATAGGAAAATCATTCACGTAGATCAAAAAAAGTATTGGTCCCAGGACAGATCCTTGAGGAACTCCTGCTATGATGTTTTCATAATTGGATGTGATTGATTCTATTGTATTTCTACTCTTGGTTCTAACTACTGTACATTGTTTTCTGTTTACTAAATAGGATTTTAATATTGTGTGAAATTTCCCCCTTATGCCATACTTCTGCAATTTGTTCAGCAGCATTTCATGTGATACACTGTCAAATGCTTTAGACAGGTCAAGGAATATCCCTGTGATCTTTTCTTCATTTTCAAGCCCTTGGAGTATATTGTGGTATAGCTCTGCTATCGCTGTGGTTGTGGAGTGATTTTTCCTGAATCCATGTTGAGATTTACTTAGTATATTGAATTTATTTAGAAAGCTTATTAATCTATTATTTAACACTTTTTCAAATACCTTAGCAAAAACAGAAGTTAAGGTAATAGGTCTATAGTTTTCTGCTTTTGTTTTATTGCCTTTTTTAAATATTGGTCGAACTATGCTTATTTTTAAACAATCGGGAAAAGAATCCTCCATTATTGATGCATTTATCAGGTGCTCAAGTATATCTAGTAGGGCATATTTACAATGTTTCAGTGTTTTTGTAGATATTTCATCCCACCCCGTCGATGTGTTATTATTTAGTTCATTTATTATTTTTTCTAGTTCCTCTTTAGTGGTTCCTTTTATATAAATGGTTGATAATATTTCATTTGTCCCTTGTGTTGTATCCCTAATCTGACTGATTTTATTGATTCCCATTTTTAAGAAATAATTATTGAAGATTTGACAAATTTCTTTAGGATTTTTAACTAGCTGCGCATTTTCTTCTAAAGTTATGTTTTCAAATGTCTTATTGTTCACATGATGTTCTTTTACAATTCCCCATATCGTCTTTGCCTTATTATTTGATTTTATTATTTTGTCACTAAATTGTTGTCTCTTTAGATTAATTAGTTCTTGAGCATACTTCTTTTTAAAAGCTTAATATTTATCCCTAAAAATGTCTAAGTTTGTTGATTTTTAGAATGTATGGTAATCCTTCATTTTATCTCTAATCTTTGTTACTTCATATGGAATTTTAATACATTGATTATTAGGTTTGGTAACTCTCTTGTTTTTGATTGGGCAGTGTGTCTCAAGGTGCTGTTTTATAATGTCAAAGAAGCAGTCCCATTTTTTATTACTATCCTGCAATGTATAAACTGCGCCCCATCTCTCTTTTGTTAAAACTAACTAGGAGCTGGTTCAGATTGTTAGTAGTCATTTGTCTTAACTTCATGAATTCTGTTATTTCAAGTTCTTCCCCTATATAACTGATATCCATAATTTGGGAACTATGGTCAGAAATACAATAATCTACAATTTCTGTTGAGTAATTATTCTTTTCAATATTGGTTATAATATGATCTATTGATGTAGCTGAGGTGGGTGTGATTCTAGTTGGTTCTTTAATAATGTCTTTTAAATTATAACTTGAAATTATGTCAAGTAGGTTTTTATAATCTGTATTATTTGTGCTAGTATTTATGTTTAGATCCCCTATCAAAATTATTTTGCTATTTATACCTATTTTTGTTTTATTTAGCATGTCGTCTAGATAGCAAAGAAAATCACTAACTTTGGTACTTGGCGAGCTGTACAAACCCACTATTTGCAAGTTTAGTTTTCCTGTTTGTATTTTTGTTGTGGCTACCTCAAATATTTTTTCTACGCTGTAAACTTTATCCCAGTTTGATATAGACAAATTAGCTCCAGATTTTAAAAATATAGCTACCCCACCCCCTTTATGATTTTGTCTGGAAAAGTGTGATATCAATTTATAATTTTGTATTTGAAGGCTTTTAATTTGCATATTGTCCAGTCCATGTTCTGTCAACACTGCAATATCAGGTTTACATGTGTTTAATACTATATCTATTTCTTCAATTTTGTTGGATATATATTGTACATTTTGATGAAATAACCTTATTGTTTTACTATTAACAACGTTTATATTTACTACAGGAGTGTTTGGTTTAGTTTGAGGAGTGAAAACTGTTTCTGTTACTGAGTCAATACCATTTGCTTTAACATCCACCACCTTACTAATTAGTTTCCCCTTAATACTGAACAGATTGCCCTATTCAACAGGTTTCCAAATTTGAAGGATCCCCTTCTATTTAAATGAACTCCGTCTCTAGCAAAGTCTCTATCTTCTAACCAATAATTTGCATCAACCAGTAAACAGTCTTTCTTCTCACATAGCCAGTTAATTTCTTCATTTATTTTCATAATTCTCCTAATATTTACATCCCACCTACGAAGTACCCCACTTATTATGATTTTTGTTTCTTTTGATTTCGATCTAATGTTGTTTACAAGATCCATAATGTCCCCCATTATCTCTTCTGCCATTACTCCATGTTGAATATTGTTCGTACCTGCATGTATCAGCATTACGTCCGGTTTTTGCTGCTGAAGGTTCATCTTCTCCACTTTTTCTTGCAGCTCGCCTACCTTGATTCCAGGAAAACAACGTACTTCAAAACCTTTTTCCCGACACAGGTTTCCCGAAAACTTTAGTATCGAGTCGCCTACCACAAGCACATTTTTGTTTTTTATTTCTGTTTCACTTTCACAATGTTTCACATTTCGCATTTCACTTTCCACACGGTCTTGTGCTTTATTTTGAATTTCAAGCCTGTCCTTTATGCCAATACTGCGTTGCTTTATTGAAGAATCCTGTTTCCCATTCCTGGTTACAGTAGCGAAGGTTTTATTCTTGCAGTCGCACTCTTTCTTCTTTTTGAGTTCTTCATTTTCCTTTTTTAATAAGTTGATCTCTTTTTGAGCATTTTGAAGATCTCTGTTTAGCAGGTTAATCACCACGTGTAGCGATGCTATTGTTTGTGCATCTCGCGTTTGCTCTATGGCTCCCGTAAGCAGCTGATCATTTGCATCAAAATTCTCCAGAGTTGCCTTGTCTTTTATGCTGTCTTCATTTCCCTTTGTTCCTTTGGTATTTTTAGGTACTAGAGGCCGTTCAGTTGGTTTATCTTCTAGGTTATTGCTCACATTTACGTATAAATTGTGTTTACTTGATCGCGTTACAATTCCTACGGCCGCCATGTTGAACTACTACTGAACTTAGATCAGCAGAATTTACACGATAGTTTTTGAGAAGAAATAAGTAGTGCAGCTTTAAATAAATAGTAAATAAAGTATTTTTTGTGTTACTTGTATAAATAATTAGCCTCTTTATTTCACAAACTTATGTTAAAGATGCATTGTTTGTGTTCATAACCTATACATTTTTATTATTTTCAGAATTCAGATTACTCTGATATCTCTGATGATTAGAATTTTCAATTTGAAAGGTCTCCTCGTGTTTTCCAACATAGAGGACATCCCATCTCAGAACTAAATGACAGAGAATTCAAAATGAGATTTTGACTATCAAAGCATGTAGTTGAACTGGAGCATATGCTACATGCACAGTTAAGAACACAAACCCTGAGGAATTATGCACTGAATCCAATATTTATGATCCTGCTCACATTACGGTTCTATGCAACTGAAATCTTCCAGATGGTGATTGGGGATATATTTAATATAAATAAAGGGACTGCATTTAGAACAATACACAAAGTTACAAGGAAGATTGCAGCTTTAAGGCCTCATTTCATCAGGATGCCTATGGAAAAGGGTGAAATAAGACGGGTTATGCGAGATTTAAAGTTAGCGGAACAAATCTTCTCTTTTACTTGAACTTCCGTTTTTATATACAAATATAATAATTTGTAGCTTCAAACTTCACTTATCTTCCATTTTTGTTTATATTTTCCAGCTCACAGTATTGTAAACAGATGAAAATGAAAAAGATGTACATTGGGCATATAATGGAGATAAAGTAAGCGAAATGATTAACTTTTGATAAATAATGTTTCAATATGGAGTAAATTCTTATACTGTTTATTTAAAATTACATTATTTCTAGGTCAAATAACCATAAAGCGAAAGATTTATTTAGTTTTTGTTATGTCTATATTGGCTAATCTGTGCACTTGAATTAAAAAGAGTCAAATAATTCCGATAATTCTCGAATCCTTTCGATACTACACGAAAGTTGTTTGGCGATGTTGCCGCATTTGTTTTTGTGATCTCGGATCAGTACTGAACGGCATTCATCTGATCTAAGATCAGTATTGTACAACCCACGTGGGTTCGTAAATTTGGTTCAATTTTGATCTTTGATTATAAATGAACTGCAGTTAGCGATTTTTATGCCACCGGGCCTAAGTATTATAATGTTTATGTTGAGTGTGTGGAAGTGAGATTCTAGAGGGAACATTGAACAAGATATGTATATTGGTTGGTACAATTGACATTAGTATAAAGAAATGAACAGTTGCAATGGAGAAAAAATCAATAATCTTCTGTGTAAAATGGGGAAAAAAAAAAGGACGCGGAGAAGATAAAAGTTTTGATAGTTATGAGTGGCTACATAGGAAAAACTAAGAGACACATGTTAACCAGGCAAAAAGAACACCAGAGGAACATAAAGTTGAAACAAACAGAAAAATCTGCAGTGTCACACCATTTTTGGACAGAAAACCACAACATTGGCCATAACATAAAACTGTTAAAATCTTTAAGTACACCCATAGAATTGGATATTTGGGAAAAAATATTCATAACCAAAATCCGGGATGAAGTTATAAATTTTGTAATTCTGGCATTAAATGAAGTATTAAAACTTAGTGCCCCGGATGGCAGAGGGATCGGAGCACCGTGGTTGTGGAAGAAGAAGAATGTTCATCTAGTCACCACACAGCTGAGGATGACCCCCCAGGGGCCTACTTCGGTAGGTACGGGTTTGGTGCACCTGGGGTCTTGAGCCAACAGTCTCCCTCGTGTGGGCTCCTCTTCGTGGTTGAGGGAGACGGTCAACAGGCCCACCCACGTGTAGGCCATGCGTGGAGACCCGTGGAGAAGGTTTTTAGATTCTTGTCTAGTTTAGAGTTTAGGATTTAGTGAACGAAATTTTTAGTAGGTTTTGATTGATGTTTTTTATGTACGTGTATTTTTAATAGGTTTTGCTACACTTGTATAGTTTTTAGAAAGTTTTATATCTGGCTTTTGCCATGACTAGTTTTTTAAAGGGCGCTGATGACCGCCGTAGTTGAGCGCCCTTATATATATATCATCACCATCACAGCTGAGGATGAGATCGAATGATCTTGAAAACGCTTCAATTATACAACATAGTAAGTGAAGTTGAGTGTAAACATAGTGACTCATTAATCAAACTGAAAAAAGAAATAGTCTACATTTATTCCAAATTTCATAAATGGCTCCAC
Source organism: Mantis religiosa (assembly GCA_030765055.1). Lineage (NCBI taxonomy): Eukaryota > Metazoa > Arthropoda > Insecta > Mantodea > Mantidae > Mantis > Mantis religiosa. Next base: position 332,322,675 of record CM060948.1, on the reverse strand, counting down.
AGCAAGTTAAAATAAGAGATATTGTCGTATAATTAAAATACATATAAATCCACTTCACTAAGTAAGAACCATAATATGCAGAAAGGTGTGAAGTAATTAACTATGTCAAAAAACAAAAACATGGGTTGGAGGGAGCTTAAGGTTGAAAATTGAAATATCTGAAGCTTTTGTTAGATTTGTTTCAAATTTATACCATTTATTTTTGTGAACAATCAAGAATGGAATAATACCAAGTTTTAGCTTTCTAGTTAGAGTAGTTTCTGAGGAATTAACAGTTTATGTCTAAATTACAGGCGATTTTCAAAATGTCCCACATATTGTAATTTTAAAAATTAATGCTTGGGTATAAGTTTCTGCACCCATTTTAAGCTATTAATGACCTGTACCTATATAAAACATTTGTCTTCGCCATATCAACGAAGGGAAAAAATAATCATACTTATTTAACAATTTTTATTTTCCTAAGCGTTTTCAGTAAGAAGGAAGCATTTTAATCATTTCCAATACAAATAACAAAAACACAACAAATGTAAATGGGTACACTTAATATGCAGTTACCCTTACAGGCATGTTTAGAATTTCATGCAGATTAGTAAACTGCATCCTGTGGAACATTTTGAAGTTAAGAATATGTAGAAAATATGGAATCTGAGAAATATAAGGTTAAAATTACTTAATAGCAGCTACGATACAGATGTAGGGTTATTTAAATAGTCATGTGACGTTTTCTTTAGTACCCCTAGGAAAAAAAAACAACTTTATATTATTGAAGTATGTGTATATTAATTTTTTAAGACAAAGAAACTAAATTTGGTATTTTTGTAAGTTTTGGGCCAATTTGCACAGATGTCTCCTTAATAAACCCCTTGTTGTATATCCAATGTGCAGCAGCAAGAAATTTCTCTTCCCCGAAAACTTCATGTTTAAACCAACAAATGCAAAAGCTGTTGTCACAAATTACTAGCAGAAGAAATTGGCTAAAAAGGCAGTTTTAGGCACTAATAAGCAGAATAGGCACAAACGTATGAAATAGGCATTTATAGACACTATAAAACTAAGAAAGTAGGCTAATAATTGTAGGAAACTTGCTTATAACTTAAAAGCCTATGTTTCTGAATAAAGGAATAAAATATGCAAATAGGGCAAAATCTGCCCTCTAGTAATCACTTTTGCTGTGTTTATGCTTGCCTTCTGGATAAGATATGGAAGCTAGGTTCACAGTGTTGTCACAACTCAACCATGCATAATACCTATCACTGCAGTTACTGAAATGAGCATGAGTGACTCATATGCACTCTCATACTCTCACTTTGTAGTAAACAGATCCACTAACACAGCAGATAAACAGTTCAAGCTCCTTGCCCTTTATTCCCTGCTAGCTTTCTTGTCATGAGCAGACAGTAGCACACCAGCTCCAACCCAATCCAAACAACTCCCTTTCGGGAATGGCTCAATGTTCGGCCTGAGGTACTTCAAGTAACGCCAGAAGTACTAAGAGTGCTAGGATTTGCAGCGCTTGCACCACAGCAGCTAAAGGGGTCGGAACAACCCTCCCTATGGTGGGAATGAGGGATAGAAGATGTCACTCGGTGACACTAAATGGATGCCTGGCATAAGTACAAAAGATAAATCATATTCAAAACATTTGAGCTTCAGCTGGGATTTCAAATGCAGATCTTCAGTTTACAAGTTGTTCATAAGTTGAATTTGTACAGAGACTTATGCCATTATTTAGTGCATACATGAAAATATAAGAGAATACATTCATAAACAGATCCCTATATTCTCTGACAGCCAGACTGCACTTAAGGTCTTAAACAGCCATAAGGTCATGTTCTTAATAATCTGACAGAATAGAATGAAATTGAACTCATGGACCATAGGGGAATAGAGGGCAATGAAAAAGCTGATGAACTTGCTAGACATGGAGCAGCTACACCATTTATTGGACCAGAGCCAGCTCGAGGAACATCTCGAAGCTCAATTAGAGAAGCTATTAAGAACTGTTCCAAGAACGAATATCACAAAACCTGGCTCAAAACCCCAGGAAACAGATTTGGTAAGCTATTTATTAGGGAACCATCCAAGAAAAGCTGAAAGTCTATTAATCGCTTCACCGATGGCCATTTAAACCCTTCAGGGGCCGGAAACGGATACCCAATAAACAGAACAAGACATTTAAATTGTTAAATGCTGTAAAAATGCATCATAAATACAATTCCATATCTTCCATATTTATTAAGTTATTTAAACGAAACAAAAACTGGTTTAAAACCCATTAAAGGCAGTATACATCTACAGTAACAATAAAGTAGAGACTACATTAATAAACCGTTGAAATTTCACTACTTTGTTCCACTGTAGCAAAAGCCATTCTTTGCGCCGAACGTGCCTAATATTTGAATCATTTTGTTTTGTGTGTATACAAACGAATGTATGTATGTATGTTTGTATGTATGTATGTATAGCTATGCAAGCGACTTCTCTGGTTCAAGGTTTTAGCTTTTAGTTTATTTATGCTATACCAAGCGATTATCATATGAGTATATGTTGCGTTACACACACACTGGAAAGAAAACTCCCTGTCAGCATCTGTTATTACAGATCTGTTATTACAAAGTTTCTGGTAGCCTTATGCAGCTGTTTTCGCTCAGTATTTTAGTTATTTATACTCTCTCTGTGTTCAGAGTGATTTCTTATAGCTATCAAGAGCTAAATGAATGGCATATTTGAAATTGTTAAATTTCAGTGTTAACCATGGCTTATCCCCGTAATGTAGCAAATAAATTAGCTTGTGTATGATATATACAGGCTTCTGATATTACTGTAGAAAATCTGGAAGATTTGTTGTGCGATTATGAAGCAGATGTTAGGATATAGGTAGCAGTGACATGTACTGGTCTACAAATGGCATGTTAGCTATTCCATTGTTTGGGAGAAATGGCGGGTCAAATATGGGTGATGTGGTTAAATGGTAAAAAAAAGTATTTTTATACCACTGGATGTAATCATGCACAATTGTTTAGTAATTTTCAGAGCTGTAAATTCATGCAAGACATTCTCCTACCTGTACTTGCGCGTATAAATAGCTTGTAACCTAATTGAGTATTATAATACTCAGAGGCCTCTTTATACTGGGGGGTAAGAAATTCACCATGACACTACCCTCATACATTACCCCTCCTAAAAGGATACCACCCACAACCAAAAAAAGTTGCAACCATTTAGAAAATGTCTAGTGTGTTTCGAAAAAGAAGTTTGCAAGGAAACCAGTATTATTTGGTGTGAATCTGCAGATGTGCCCTTGGGTGTTTATCCAGGTTTGGAGGTGTACAATTCAAAAAGAAACCTTTGAGGGCACGTTTACATCCCTTACAGAACTAATTTAAATTTATTGTAACATAGGAAGATTAAAATAATTGGTGTTAAATGAGCATTAAATGCATGTATGCGCAGGTGATCTATACACGTCCATATTGGTTCGGGGCATTTTAACTTGGACCTCATATGACGTCCATATCGATGAAAGGGTTAAAGTGTACGAAGGTCATTTGATAAGTGTGGTAAAAAAAAACAATAAGTTTTTTTGTGAACATCTCACCTTATTTCTCGACATATTTCTCACTGGACTTGGTCCAGCGATGTTCCAGCTTTTTCATCCCATCAGAAAAATAGGTTCTGTCAAGGTTTGCAAAATACTTGTTGATGGTGACCATCACATCTTCATTTGATGAAAATTTCTTACCACTAAGACAAATTGTGAAGTTTGGGAACAGGAAGAAGTCACTTGGGGCTAAGTCTGGTGAATAAGGTGGATGAGAAACCAACTGAAAGCCCAACTCATTCACTTTTAGCTATTGCAATTACTGATGTGTGCGATGGTGCATTATCCTGGTGAAAGAGCATCCTTTTGCATTTCAGTCTGTCTCTTTTCAGTCAACTCATGTTGCAAATGATCCAACAATGAAGCATAATAGGCTCTAGTTGCAGTTCTGCCTTTTTCCAAGTAGTCTATGAGGATTATTCCTTGAGAATCCCAAAAAACAGTGGCCATTACCTTACCAGCTGACAAAATGGTCCTTGTCTTTTTTGTGCACTTTCACTAGCCTTTGTCCATTGTTTGGACTGTTGTTTTGACTCTGGTGTATAATGATGGATCCAAGTTTCATTCATGGTCACAGATCGTCACAAAAAGTCTTGCAGATTGCGATTAAATATCACCTGACACTCTGTAGAAGTGTTTTTCCAGATGCGCTTTTGGTTGACTGTGAGCAATCGCGGCACCCATCTTACGCACAGCTTTTTCATTGCCAATTTTTCATGCAGGATACTGTGCATTCTCTCAGCAATCTCACATTTTGATTCAGTGGCTCTTCTTTCTAATATGTGACGTGGCGATTTTTTTCTAATTCCTTCAACTTTGTGATGTTTTTATATACAACAATGATTTTAATATAATTTCTTTACATTTTAGCGCAATTTTGTGTTGGAGGGCATTCTTTTAATGCTATTTATTGTTTATTTACTTACTGCATAATGTAGCCATATTGAAGAATTCAGTGCAGCCAAACTACGCTAGTTTCTCCACTGAGCACAATGCTGCCAACAGTCTTAGTTTCTCTTGAAATTACACTATTTAGGAGACGAATGTAGTACACAAATCTAAACACTAAATACACACAGTAGTCCCCAATTTACACTAACACTATCTAGCAGATGAACTTAGTACACAAATCTAAACACTAAACACACACAATAGTCCCTAATTTACACTAAACATAATTTTCACAAACTAGCTAACTAATTATGCTAAACATCGTTACACTACAGGATAGACGTGCCTAATATCTTCAATTGATTCTTGAATTCGGTCTCCTGACCGGTTTTTGCAGTTGTTGTGCCAGTATCACCATTTACGTATCTGCAGCAAAACTCGGGATACTTGCGACCCCATCTCTTGATGGCATGCAGGGTGGCATTGCATTCGGAACACAGCATCCGTGTCCTCAGCAGACCCTCGTCAAATAATTAATGAAGGCAGGCCTCTTCATTATTAAAATAAATGGACAAGTCCATTTTACTGATTTGTCGAGCCATTTAACGATTTTCAGCAACGTACTGAACAAATCTTAAATATTCGAAGAACGCACAGAACATACAGCCTTCACTTCTAAAAGTAGAATAGGTACTTGTGCTGGACAGCAAGCTTACGTTTGTAAAGCAATAAAGCAATAAAACCTGAGAGGAAACATGGTCAGTATTTTCCAAAACTGACCTGCACTAATTATAATAATAATTTTTTATTCACCATAATAAATCTTGTACAAAGATATAGGCTTCGTCAACATTACACACCAGGTAACTCAACATTACAAACTAGGTAACATCATATTAGAAATTACACAAGTGTTTATATCACAAACTGAGGTAAGTAATACTATAAAGGGCACTTATTGAATAGGTAATTACAAGCATCACCTCAGAAGTTACACAGGTATTTATTCACAAACATCACTTTAGGAAGCATTGATATGTTGACCATGTTTTAAGTATTCGTCCACTGAATAATAGCAACCTTCTCTTAAAAATATTTTTAGAGCCAGTTTATACCTTTTTTCCGATGTTATACTTTTAATGCCATCGGGTAGTTTCTTTGTTTCACGAACCATCGTTCACATCATCAGCTCTAATGCAACTAAAGCTTGATCCAGTGGTGTCGGTAGTTCTGGAGTTGCTGCTGCCATCTGTTGATTTTGTGATGAATTTAAATGTGGGGTTGTCTTCTGGCGTGATTTCAAAGCTCATTAGTTGGTTTTTATGTTTTTCTATGTATATTCTCTCCCATATGACGAGCTCACTATGTTTTTGTACGTATTTTAGTTATTTGGTGCTATCTTCAATTTCATGATTTTCAGACCAGAAATGAGCTGCTATTGCGGACTTACCAATATTTTTGTACCTTAGGTGTCTAAAATGTTCTTTCTTCCTAGTGCCTATGTTTCTTTTTGTCCTCCCTATGTAAATTTTTTCACAGTCTTTACACTTAATCTTGTAAATGCCTGACTTTTCTTCTGGTTTTATCTTATCAGTATTATTACTGTTAAGTACGTTTTTAATGTTGTAATTGTTTTTTGTTGCCAATGTTATATTGTATTTCTTGATGGTAAGTAAATTTAGCAAATCTAATTTCTTGTTTCATTGGTGAAAGAGCTGTGATCTGTTTTAATCTTTTTTGAAGTTTGAATAATTTTAGTTTTTTATCTACAAGGCTTTTTCCATATCCATTTTTAATTGCAGTTTTTAGGATTTGATGCTTTTCTTTTTGATATTCTTGCTGGCTGAGGGGTAGGTTTACTAATCTGTGTGTGAGACTGTTGATGGTGGCATGTTTGTGTGGAATTGCATTGCAACTATTTGCTTTGATGCAATTATCTGTGTGGTGTTGCTTTTCTATGAATACCAAATACCAGTTTTTCATTGTTTTTTGTGATTTTAAGGTCCAAAACAGGTAGAGTACAGTGCTCTTCTGTTTCTACTGTGAATTGTATGCTGGGTTTATGAAGGTTGAGTAGTTTCAAAGCATTATCTATCTGTTTGTAGTGTACTATTACAAAGATGTCTACGTATCTGTACCATGTTTTAAAAGTATGAGGGAAGGCTTTATTTATGTGTGTTTCGAAAAAGATCATGTATAAATTGGCCAAAAATTGTGATAGCAGGCTTCCCATAGCCAGTCCTGAAATTTGTTTGTAATTCTTTCCATCGAAAACAAAATAATTTTGGTGTATACATATTTCAGTCATTGCCAAATATTCTTCTATTGTATTGGCATCTAGGTTAATAGAAGTTAGCCATTTCTTAAGTTGAATCAAAAGTTTGTCTATTGGGATACTAGGATTTAATAATTATTTCACTTCACTGTGATGTTCCAATACAGTTAAATTTTGAAATATATTACATGATATTTGAAAGAATTTAGTAACAGTGATGTCCAAATTAATTCATAAAAGTATTTGTGGTCAGTTTGTATCACATATTTCACATTTTAATTTTTGAGAGATTAGTTTCGGAGCTGTTGTTTCCATTTTCAACCTCGAAGGCTTGGACAGTAATAGCTCCTTAAACTAGTCCCTAAAAAAAGCAAAAATGACACAGTGTGATAAAAACCAACTACAAATAGTTATATGAATTATCAGTATATATTAATTGTTCATGTAATTCTATACAAATAGTGGAGTCAAAAGGTAAAGAAAAATTATAATTGCAAATTTAATTTTGTTTTTAAGACAAATGATCTCTAGAAACTGATAACAGCTGTTATGTTGCAACATTCCAGGGGTTTTGAATCTGAGACTGATACAGAAGAGTTTGAAAAAGTAGGACAGAGTCCAGTGGAGCTGGTGTTTGACACCAAACAAGGGACCTTGGTTGAGGCAGCTTCCAAAGATGGCGCAGAATCAGTGCCAGAAGAAGCCGCAGCAGCAGCAGCACAGCAGGAGCAGCAACAGCAGCAGCAGCAGCAGCAGCAGCCACTTGCCACACTGGAGGTTGGTGTCAGTGGCGGCGGGGCTGACTCTTCCTTCACTTCATCCTCTCCCCCTCCAACCACTCCTTCTCCATCCTTCCAGCATCAACATCCGTCACAACAGGCACCACCGGAGTTTGCCACCGCTGACTTTTACATAGACGAATCGATGCCATCTAGTTACACGGAGAGTAACAGTGCGCGTTGCCAGCACCCAGTCGCCCCTGAACTACTCCGCCAACTGGAAGACACAAACACTCTAGTTGCTCTTCTGCAGGTATAGAACCCCAGGCCCCAACTCGCAGTCACTTTCGCATTACAGAAAAACTTAAACTTCACAAACTACATTATTTTCTCTGGGTTTTCTGCTTGTACTTTTGTCTCTTCGTAGGATTCATTATGATGATGTTGAAATTGTTTTGTATACAAACATAAGCTTTAATGTAATTACAGTAAGAAAGTTTTGATATAGAACTGGATTCTTGAGGAGATAAGTGGCAGAAAAACTTGAGAAATATACATTGTGGTGTGTGAATGAAAATATTGAATAATGTAGCTCAGTTTTATTTATATTTTTAGCTCGGCAGTTTTAGTTCTAGAGAATTTCGGTGGTGTCTTTAGACTGGTTTGGGCAGGCAAACTGACTCACGGCTTGGAACCTCTCAGCTTTTGTGGGCACTGTTTTAATTACCAGAAAATAAATTTAATTCTGCATGTGCACCACAGTTGAGTTAATTTCAACAAAAGTTCTATTCATTAGGCTTTGAATACTTACGTACAGTTCCAATTTTGAGCTCAGGTTATATCTCCTTCCAGTCTAAGGGTAGCATAAACTAGCAAGCATCCATTTTTTTTTTCTTTCTTTATTGTTTGCTTTCCCCAGTTGAGTTTCCAAGTTTGTTGTTTTTGCTTATTTTATTAGCATTTTGGTTGTTTAACTTTTGTGTATATTGCATCTGGATTGTGACCTAGAAGTAGTAATTGATTAGCTGCACATTAGCTTTGGGCCTTGGGAGGTTGCCAATCTTCTTCTCCTATCCTTGTACCTTCCTTGCAGCCCCCTTTGCCTTCATCTTCCACATCTCGTCATTGTACTGTATTCTTGAGCCCATTTGTAACACAATTCTGATGCAAAGTATAATTAGCCAATTTTTTTTATGCAGAATATCAATTTTGGAATTTTTAATTATTTTTATTTGGCATTGTTTTGTGTTGTTAGAAAAATTGTTATAAATGGACTCCTTAGTTGCATAAGAGGGTTTTAGTTCATGTAAGTGTAATGCATTTTTTCTTAAATAGATATATATTGTGTGTGACTGTAAATTCTGAGGTTTAAAACTTTAGTTAAGTAAGTGTACTTGCATAAGCCGAAAGATTAAACTTCAGAGACTACACCATTTTTTTTTATATTGTATTTGCTTCACAGACTATGACAATTAGTCGCCTTGTTCGAAAGCAGACAGGTAGTAATAGTGAAACATAATTTATCAATAATAAAATAAATTATATTAGCACTTTTAATTCCACTTAAGTTCAAAAATTTAAAATATATCCTGAAATTCTTTCATATGTCATTAAATCTTTATTCCCTTTGTATTTTGTTACGCTAGTTGGTTGACCTATTAGAGTATGGGTAGGTGATATTTCAAAACTCGTAATACGGTTTCAGCTAAGTGCTGTAAAGATCTTTTTCCAAATAATTATTTCATTGGTGCATTCATGTAATAATTTAACTGTTAACAAGATATTTTTTCTCTTGTTTCTTTGATATTTATTTGGTAAATGCTAAAAGAAATTACAATTGGTTTGTGTATTGAAATTTGGCCGTAGCAATTCATTCAGTAGATTACAAATTTTACAGGTAAATATTAATATCCACATTTAAGTTGTCTCATTCTCTCTCTGTTTCTTTTGTTCATTTCCACTTATTTTTTACATTACATAAATATTGATCAACACTCTTGATTTCTTCTTTAAATATTAAGGAGAAACTTTCTTTTGTGTGACGCGAGAAGATTTGCTAAGTCCGAAGGTGCACGTATATGCATGCACAAACAGACGACCAGCCGGTTCTCGCTTTGCAGCCAACATGAGAAAGATATGTAAAACTTGTAGCCAACCTCTGCAAAACTATCATGCATTGGAGGAATTTAGTAACAGTGGCGTCAAAATTAATTGGAAAAACTATTTGTAGTCGGTTTATTGACGCTTTGTCACTTACATTTTTATATTATCGAGGGACTAGTTTCAGAAGCTATTGTCTCCATTTTCAACCTCTCTCCAACTAGCGTCTGTTCTCCTCTCTCTGGTGGTGGAACAAAAAAGTGCATAGTTCCATTTTCAACCTCTCTCCAACTAGCGTCTGTTCTCCTCTCTCTGGTGTGGAACAAAAAAGTGCGTAGTTCCACCACCAGAGAGAGGAGAGCAGACACTAGTTGGAGAGAGGTTGAAAATGGAGACAATAGCTTCCGAAACTAGTCCCTCGATAATATAAAAATGTAAGTGACGAAGTGTCAAACCGACTGCAAATAGTTTTTTCAATTAACTCGTATATGTTTAAAAGCAAGTTTGATATTTATATCCACATTTTGTTTTTGAGTTCTGCTGTTCTAATGTACACACTTATAAATGCTTGTTTTGAAATGCATCTCATGAAATCTTTGTATCAAATTTTTGGATAGAATACAATACTTCCTCTACTTACTGCAAGTACATAGTAGAGAAATAAAACTTTGGATTAAATATCTTGTGCATTCTTTCTCAATCTGACCACTTTGCAAATGACTTGCTTAATACCTCAGGTATCGGGTGTTGCAAATGATTCTCCGCAGTGTGGTGAATGTGCTTAATATGCTCACTTGCATCAGTTAGGTTGGCAATAGATCCCGATAATTATCACTGGAAATGAACTAAACAGAATTTGAGATTGCTTACTCACTTATGTCAAATATGATGTTCGAAACTCTGTCCTTGGCCTTGTAGGCAGAGTTTGACTCTTTTGCACTTATTTTCAAATGCTTTGTATAGGGTTTTCTGTTTAATGGAGTGTATGAGGTTTGTGATTTCTGCTTTCAGTTTGTCAATTGTTTTGGGGTTATTTTTGTATACAGAGGAAAAAATCAGAAGGAGTAAGTAGGTCACAGTCCCTTGCTGATTATCCATTCACCTAAGATTTTATTTAATAGCCCTAACATTTGATTGGATGTGTTGGGGGCGTTGCATTGTCTTGTTGGAAAAAAACATTTCAATTTGATCTTCATTCAGAAGGGCAATGAATTGATAAATAATATCTGAACACTAGATTGTCGTGCTAAAGAAATTGGATCTATTATTTGCTCTCTGGAAATGGCAGTCCAGATTCAGATTTTTTGTGCATGTAGTGGCTTCCTTCCAGTGCATAGGGGTTGGTTGAAGACCAAATGTGTTAATTTTGACTGTTAATAAATTCATCCCGTAGGGGAGGGGATCTGTCCCCTTCAGCTGCCGTGGTGCGGGTGCTGCAGATCCTTAGCACTTGTAATATCTCTGACGTTACTAGAGGAACCTTGGGCTGAACAGCCGAGCCCCTCCCGTATGGGAGTTGTTCAGATTGGGATGGACTCTAGGGGGCAGAGTGTTCCCGATACCCGTGGGAGATCGGGTACCTCCAGCGAGGCTTTGTTTGCCCATTCCCGGGTACTAGCCTGCATAGTTAGTAGAAGGTGTGTTAGATCGCCACGCGGCCGCCTTCCCCTTTGGGGTTGGCGTGCGTAAGTGGCGTATCCACTTCCACCCGTCATTTGAGTTTACGGACCAGATGGGGGGGCTTGTTAGCTTCTAGGTCTTGCTCCAAGAAAGGAGCCCTGAAGGCGCCGGGCGCGCTCTTTTTGGCGACAGCTTGGTTACTGCGTGGTAATAGAAGGGGGATCGGTCTTTACTATGTAAGGGCTGCTCTGGTAGATACCTTCGCTCCTACATGACATGACATGTTAATAAATCCACAAAGGCTATACTATGCTTCATCACTGAAAATGTTCTATTCAGAATTCAGTGTCGCTTGATGAATGAGTGGAACCAGTGAACTAATAGGGGCACAATTTCAGATCCTTGATTGTGGCTCTATGTGCTGACTACTGAAATATTAGAGAACGTAAGCTTTCTAGGCTGGAGTCCATATTTCAATTAATTATTTCCGGGCTGTTTTGCCGAGGTCTGTTGGAAGAAGCCCTAAAACTCAATAGGAACTGGCACCCTGTCATCGAGAACAAGAAACGTCATATAACAACAAAAAATCATGCAGGCCAATCAGAGAGTACCATTGCCGGACTACCCAGTTTCCAACCCCCACAACCAGTACAAATAGCACAACTCTGGCACTGAACGCTTCAGACACAGTGAAACTCTCTCCAAGGAAACTTTGACCGCGCCACTGAAGATATCTACCGCAGTTGTGGACGAAACGTTTGGACGTTCTTACGCCAACAGACCTCGGCAAAACAGCCCGGAAATAATTAATTGTAATACTGAAACATTGTTTCCTGTTTTTTAGTTTGATTTTTGAGTCACTATGTTTACACTCAACTTCACTTACACTTACACTCACTTCACATATTTATTGTTTCCTGTGCTAATTTCCACTTTTATTTGGTAGGGCTCCTTAACATTACATCTGAAATTTCATGCAGATTAGGCTCTGTTAAAAGTTTTGGTCTACTGCTTTTTGGAGCATCATGTACAAATCTGGTTTTACAGAATTTAGTAATTAAATCCATCATATTACTGCAATGAGGATATAATGAATGTGGAAAACATTTATGAAACTTATGTTTTACACTTTCCGAAAACTTACTGCCATCAAGGAGCATGTACTCAACTAAAAAATCTATCTGTTCAGTGGTCAATATATTGACTTCACAAGCAAAATAGCTTCACTTTACAAAAATATGCTTCTTACTGTGCTATTCAAATGGGGGTAGGAAGGAAGGAAGAAAGGTCTCTACCTGCTAGAAGGTCATTATTCCTTCTCCACACTTCTACAACCACAGCCACGTGTCTGAGTACTCATTTGAAACACACATTATTTAAAATTTCTTAGGCTTGTTTTTAAATTTTAGTTAATTGATGGAAATTAACTAAAATAATAAGAGTTAAATGATGAAACCTGGGACTCAAGTACGTACAATAGTAAGTTGCCACAAATGGTGTATCTCGAATGTGAGAGCCCCTAGTGGTCTACCGGGGAAATATACGAGTCAAATGGAGAATTTAATGTCAGGACGGCACGTAGGCCATGGTAGCTTAATGGGTTAGAGCAACTGGACATTGAAATTTTTATGTTGACTCTATTGTTTTTAAATGTTTAACTTAACTAATACACAATGAACCAAGATGGTAATCATAAGTGTGCATTTTCATCGCCCCCCCCCCCTCTGCCAAACCAATACTCATGTCTCTCATGTCTTGTATTCTGAGAGATTAAATGGGAAGATTTAGTCTGTAGTTATTTTAGTTAATTGATGGAAATTAATCATTTCTTCATACTAGCCGTATATAGGCTAAGGCTTTTTATAGATAGTCAACATGAAAAATTCAATGCCATGGCCGGGATTTGAACCACGGATCTCCTGGTTTCCATCCAGTCGCTCTAACCCATTGAGCTACCATGGCCAACGTGCCGTCCTGACATTAAATTCTCCATTTGACTCGTATATTTCCCCGGTAGACCACTAGTACACCGTTTGTAGCGACTTACTATCGTAAGTACTTGAGTCCCAGGCTTCATTATTTAACTCTTATTTTTTTAGTTAATTGATGGAAATTAATCATTTCTTCATACTAGCCATATATAGGCTAAGGTTTTTGTTATTATTTGCTACCTTTATTACATCTGTTTAGATTCTGACGTGCCGGAGATATCAATGTACCATTAGAGTTAACAGTTTGGGAAAAGATCAATTACAAAGTCAGATTGTGTTATGAATTTTGGAATTACACATTATGTTCACAACTGATAACCTGACAGCTGTATCCATAACAACTTAATGTACATAAAATAAAAAGCTAATGATGTCATGAAACACCTTTAGATCTCGGAATGGTAAAGAGAAGTAGAGTTAAAAAGTAAATATTGATTAATCTCTGCAATAACAAAAAAATTTCTTTTGTTAGAACAGAAATAAAACATTAAACTTATTCCTTACGTTTCACATTTTTAAAGATTCTTTATTTCATCTTGTAATGAATGAAAAGAGTAACACAGCTACTGAATGAATATGCTTTATTTTCATTTCACATCTGTAAATTCATTTATGCATGCCAGTTTGGAGCAGGGCGATCTGCAGCCTTGGCAGATACGAAGGTAATGCTCAATGTTACTTACTTTCATACTCAGTAAGAAACAATATAATTAATAGAAGAGAAATGAGTTAACTAAATTATGGACTTATTTAAATATCTGTTTAAAGCAAATACATAATTCAAGGGCCATTTAGGCAGCATTATACAAAGTATACAATACATTTTTAAGTTTTGCATTAAATAGGATCTATTTTTCTAAATAACAGATTTTAAAATGTAATTCAAGGATCTATTTGAGTATTTTCATATTTGTAATATTGCTTCTAAATGCTTCATTGAGCCATAGGACATTCAAGTCAATAAATAGCCACATCAGATTAAAGAAGTGGAGCCGAAAAGATCTCTATCTGTGCTTGTAACTCTTCTATTGCCTGATTCTTAAAGCTGATTAACAATAACTAAGAATGGACACTAGATTGAGAATGATGAAGCTAAAATACGTTGATAACCTCTGTATGCAACACTTTTGATGTCTTCAATGTCTCCATCTTTGATGAATCTGGTGCCAGCTGCTCAGTAGTGAGCTTGGAATCTTTTTCTTGGGATATTTGTAAGTGGGTGTGAGAATGGACATCAGGAAAGTTGACATAAATTTAGTGGAAATCAATAAATGAGCTGTTTGAAGTGAATTGTCAAGTGTTTGAAGATGTAGAATTAAGCTATTTCTGAATCTTAGCTCGAGAAATTGTAGGATAGGATAGAATTCTACGGAGGTGATTCAGCATGTTGACCAGACTGTTCTTTTTTGTACCTTTGCCCCAAGTGGGGCATCCCCAGTAGAAAGGATGAGACAAGAGGAGACAGAAGGCAGCCGACCCAAAGGAGTCACTACAGTGCAGAGGGAAGCGCCCCCCTACTATTACTGTTTGAAATTTCCCGGCAGTTCAGCACAAACGGTGTCCTACCTGCTGTGCCCAAAACAGTTCACCAGGCTGGCTTAGAGACCGGAGGCTACCATGCCAGAGCTGAGAAAAACGTGGCGGTCTGGTACAACCGGCGTTCCTCCCACCACTAATCAGGCTTGGAGATCAGAGACCAACATGCCAGAGATTGGAAAACTCCCAGCAGGCTTGCACAACTGGTATCCATCCTACCATCTTCCTGAAATGGCCCACTAGGGCAGCTAAGAGACTGGAGACTGTCCTACCTGAGGACGAAGGGATTGACCAAGAGTATATCCTAATGCGCAGTATCTCACCGCATTAGTGAAACAGAGCTACCCTCTAGCAGGAGGCCTTTGCCCTTTAAGGGACACACTAGGCTATTATTATATTATTATATCATCCTACCATGCAGTGCTGATACACCTGCCGACACTGCTACCCTGAAAGAGACTACCAGATGAGAGATGATGTGAAATGATAATGGAGATGAAATGGAGGGACAGGAAATTCGGGGAATGTAATTAACCTCCCAGTATTTGCCTGGCAACCCAGAGAAACCCCTAAAAAAACCATGGGTCAGGCCCATAGGCTAGCCACTGGCATTGAACTTGAAACTCCCGAATGCAGGTCACTGACAACACTGCCTGAGCCATCCTGCTCAGTTTGCAAGGATGAACAACCTAGAAGAAAATCTGCAAAATTTAAATTAAATCCTGGTGCAGTAAGTTACTGCAGCAATTTTATGTCAACATAAAATACAGCAACAAAAATACCAGAATTGAAGAGGGTTTAAAATGCTTTAAAACTGGTAATAAAGAGTGATCACAATTTTATTTTGACATTGTACCTTTACTCATCCTTATAATTTTGATGGTCCTTCTCAAAATGGTCTCCCCTGAAAGCGATGTCTCAGTGTTTCTGCCAGTCTTCAAAGACATGCTGGAAACCATTTTTTGAGAGATCCTTCAAAATCGCCTTTGAAGCCTTCACCACTGCTTCTGATAATGGATAATGCCTCCCACGAAGGCGTTTCTTCAAGTTAGGTAATAGAAAAAAGTCACATGAGGCTAAATCTGGACTATAGGAAGGGTGAGGGATGCACTTCACGTTGATTTTTGCAAGATACTCAGCAACAACATTGGCAATATGCGGCCGCGCATTATCGTGGTGCACCATACAGCCTGCTTCACGGAAATGTGGTCTTTTGCACCTGATATGGACTTAATTGTCTTCAGAACATTCCTGTAGTATTGTCCAGTTACTGATGTGTGATCATGTACAACATGCTGATAAACCATTCCATGAATATCAAAGAATGAGATGACCATAACTTTCCCAGCAGAAGCAACCACTTTTGCTTTTTCGGGGGTTGGTGATGAAGATTTCCACACTGATCTTTGCTGTTTGCTCTCAGGATCAAAATGATGTAGCCAAGTTTCATCAGCAGTGATTACATTTGAAAGAAACTCCGTATCTTCTTCCAAAATCAACTTTAACTGTATGCAGGCCTGCGAATGACTTTTGTTCGGGAATCAACAGTCTTGGAACCCATCGCGCACAAACACATCTCATGTGTAATGTTTCTGTCACCAACATGTGGGTGGCACCCAATGAAATGTTCAGTATTTCAGAAAGTGATCTTAAGGTAATTCGTCAATCCTCTCTCATAGTGGCAGCAGCAGTGTTGATGTTTTCTTCCATAAGAGCAGTAATTGGAGCACCGGGTCCACCTTCCTTTGAAATTGATTTGTTCTGCTCTTTAATCATTTTAAACCACTTTCGAGCTGTACTGTAGGGAAGAACAGATTCTCCATAGGCCTCCTGTAACATTGTATAGGCCTCAACTGAAGATTTGTTGAGACGAAAGCAGAATTTCAAAGTTGCATATTGTACCTCGCGTGTTACCTCCATTGCAGCGTTAGGGGATACTGAACATGTGTGAACTTGGTGGTTCTCACAGGCGGGAACCAGGAGTACCAACAATGAAACAACTACGGCGTGTATGTTTCACATAAAGCTAACAGAATATACTAAGATTGAATTTTAGTGCGAAAAATTATGACTAAAAAAATTATGATCATTCTTTATTGAACAGCCCTCGTATGAGTTGTTGGAGTATCATTGGTTCAAATATATAGATTTGGAAGCTGATAATCCATTTCAGCTTTTTCTTGTTAGAGGCATTTACCCATAAAATTCATTGTATATTTCATTTACAGTATCATCAGAAGCTTGGAACCATTACAACATACCACATATGTTTAGTTTTGCAGTTTTAAACTAGACATTACATTAATTAGTGCTTTAAACAACAAATCTCCCTGCATATTCTTAGTCACCTGGAACAATTTTCCAAAACAAGTTTTAGAATTATATTATTCAAATTTATACTGTCTACATAGTTTCATAGTGTAATATAATAGTTTATTTGATAATGTAAAGTGAAATATTCTTGAGAATATGATACAAAATTTATTGTTGTTTGTGCCTTTTCTTTTACTCTTGTTTAGTTCCTTTGTTTCGGAGGAGCTACCAGTTTTTAATAGCCTTTGTGGTGTGAAATGTTTTTAGATGTTTGTTGTTGGTATACATATACTTTTCTCATTTGCAGACTAATAGTATTATTAATTTTAAATAATTCCTTCAGGCCAAAATGACAAGCATACTTGAGTCTTATATTTACAGTGAATAATTAATTAACAGATAGATTTAGATTGTAACCTCTGAAACATGTTATTACCTGAGTAAATTAACTGAAATAACTGTGTACAGCTGCAAAAATGTCTATACCCATTATAAAATTTATATAATATATTTTAAGGTTTATGAAAAACTGCAGTTCTTATCCATTCACGTTATTATCAATACATTTTAGCCTAGAAACCAGGGGCAGCCAGTGAGGCATTGTATTGACAGGGCCATAAATAAATAAATGAATGAATAAATAAATAAATAAATAAATAAATAAGGGTTGTTAAAATATAAATATGTGTACCAATTTCAAACGATTTAGGTAATTTTATCAATAATCCATCCTATTTTATAATACACTGTACCAAACAGAACGTACAGGGAAACGGAAATAGATATTTAGTACATCCATACTTTAGTTACGCACAGGTGTAACGAGTGCAGTAAAAGTTTGTTAATACAGTTCATGGAAAATGTCATACGAAGTGTTCGTGTGCGATTTCACAACAGAGAGACATTTATCTTAATTCCCGTGCTTTACTGCACTCTAACTGATGAAGCATAAGTTACGCGTCAGACACCTCGGCACCACCTTGTCCCATTAAGAAGCCGTGTATAAGCAGATATCCTAGCCCTTAACACAGGCGCTTATGAGTGTAGATGGTGCCGTTTTAGAATCGGTGCCAAGCCACGGAAAACAACCAGGACAGAGCACTTGCGTTTAACACACCTATTCACATGAGGGAGCAGATACTCAGAAACAATGCTTTTTGCACAATTCCTATACACTTCTCTTTCTTTCGTTTTTATACAGATGGTGCCATGGCACAGCAGCACTACCTCAGAAGCCGCCCCTGCTAGTAACAATTTGAAATGAAGCATTAAATACAGGATGGTTAGATATATGGTTTCTTGGAGATAAATCACATGGGTGGGAACAATAGTGGTGCTGGTTACATGTTGCAGTCTGTTAAACATGCACCCTTAGCATTTGTATGTAGCATTTCAGGTTATGAATATAATGAGGAATCATAATGAGCAAGGACTATGATACAATTAAGCACAAAATCTTATTAATTTTGAGTTGAACTAGTACTCTATGTGCCATATATTGCTAGTGTTTACCTAGAACGCGTTTCTTTAGGACCTTTCTAACATCCTAAGCTAATATCAACTGTTATATTTTGATTTGGTGAACTCCTTGGAGGCGATTGGTGTGTACCAGATAAATTGCAAGGGCTGTAACAACTTTTTCATTGGTAAAACAAAAAGGAATTTGAACATTAAGCTTAAAGACCATTTTAGGAACATCAAGAACAAAGAAATAGATAAGTCAGCAGTAGCATACCATTTTTGGAATGAGAATCATGATATAGAACAAGAAATCCTTTTATTAAAAAGTGTTCAGGGTCCAACTGCATTAACCACATGGGAAAAGATGTTCATAAAGAAATGTGAATTCAATTTCCACACAACCTTTGAGGAGAACCCAAACTTCAAATTCATGAAGATACCAACAGAGATGCCCCAATTGCTTGCAAGGAATTCATCAAATCAAAATACAACAGTCGGTATTAGCTGACGATGTTAGAAAGGTCCTGATGAAACACGCTCTAGGTAAACACTAGCAATATGTGGAGCATGGAGTACTTTTATGTGTTTCAAATGGGAAGAGTTCTTGCCTGTAGTGAATCAGATGCGTTAGAGCCTTCACCGTTGCCACTTCGTTATCCCCACTCTTCTTATATTTCCCTCTCTCTTGTACACTTGCAAGTGTTTGTGGCGCTAGACATAAGGGATGGCAAACTGAATTTTCCAAAGATTTATAATAATGCAGTTGTTGAAATCACAATTGCAACATGGATATTCATATATTACACAAATGGTTTAAATATGTAGTTTAAAATTAATTGTAGTTTATAAATTACTTATTTTTCTAACCCAATGAAAATACCAGTGGTGCATCCGTATAGCTGTGAATATTACTTAGGTTAAGAGATAATTTGTCATTGTCATTATCTTCAACGTCTGAGTACTTCAAATTTATGATGATAGGTTCCAAAACCTTGTTACGTGCTATTTCTTTCCAAAAGTCGTCTTCTTGTAGTTTATCTGATATCTCACGCATCTTTCCCAGTCTTGTTGTGTACCTTGTCAATTTCTTTGTGAATAAGTCATTCAGCACCAGTCAGTTTAAAAATATTATTTCTGTTTGCAACATAATTTGAGCCCACATTAACTCAATTGGATTGTTCTTGCAGTAGTTAATGGGGGGGGGGGGGGAGGTGAATTGCATCTCATTGATCCAGCTGATACATTTTTTCATAGAAGAGTAACTGAATAATGCTGCTGTGAACTCTCTAGAATAAATAGAGATTACGAATCAACCATTCATAAACAAAGATATAATGTGATCAGACACGTTCTGCCAGACTAGCAAGAAGTGTAACGTTTCCTCTCATCAAATTTAACAAACACCTTGGCTTATTCAAAGTAAATAATTCTTTTACCAATCATATCAAATGTTTACGTTTCAGTTCTGAGTAATTTCAAATATATGTTTGCGCATACATGTCAACCAATAATGATATTCATTAGAGTGCTTATGCTGCAATGCATTGTTATAATATAATGGTATCTACTTTATTTGTATTAGGAAAACTATTTGAGCCAAAAATACGTGGTTTTTACGGTTATGTTAGATACATTACTCTTTAGCTTCCACATGGATCGGTTTTGGCACAGTTGAATTTTTGTCTTAGTGCAAATAGTGTTTCATACAGATTGATTAGGTTGGTGCTCCTCACACACCACTTAGCAGGAATGCAATACAACAACACTGCAGGACTCCGATTTGTTGCTCACCTAGTAGTGCTCAAGGACAAAAACATTTGAAACACATAATAGTTCAACTCAAAATTAATAGAATGGGCAATGTTGCTGTACACCCACATCAACCTTATCTAATTTTTCATCTGTAAGAACATGATGTATGTTTACTGAGCTTGTTTCATTTAATCTTTTAATGAGCTTCCAATTGTACTAGCATAGGCACAGGTCTTCCTGAAGACTTGTCAAAATTTAAGTTTTATTTCAGATAATGACCTGTTGCTTTTCACGTAAGTATTGTGGATATGCACACATTCAAGCAATGTGAATTGGTGTCTAGGCATGACTGCAAATCACTTAACTTCGTGCACTAAATGCCTGTGCTTTAAAATGTACATCCATGCTGTTGGCAGACTACTCAAAAACTGACTTTAATAGATGGGATCAGTGAAATATGGGTCAAAGCTATCCCTGTGAGTCATCTTGGCTACAGCTTGCCACTCGTTCCTGGTAACTACACATATAATAACAATTCTGTACTTAGTCACACAGTGAAATCTTCCTCCTTCTGGCTTCCCAGTACTTAGAAGTTATATCTTGATAATTTTGTAAAGCTGTACAGTTTTATAGAAGTTCTCTCTCTATTTCTGTATCTTTTGAGCACGATACACAATTTGGAGAATTTTTACTTCATTGTTATACTGTTCAACTGAGAGCTTATACTGATTATTCAGAGGAAATTCTATTCTTGGGGTTTTTCTTAACATGTTTTGTTGTTGATATATTTGGAATTACAGAGGTTAATTAATATATCCGAAGATCATTCCTCTATAATTCCAGAATTGCCACGTAAATCTGCTGTTGCCATGATGAGCCTTACTACAGGACATGATTGCCTGGGAAAACATCTCTTTCATCACTTATGCCAAACCCACTAATGCCCAAGCAGTCTATGTATAAACTGCTACAGATATTTCTTTTTTTGCTTAGTTTACATGAATTCTCAAGTGTCATTCTCATGTGTATATCATCATTGATGTTACCTGATTATGTGAACACATTATTGTCTTTCAAAAACTATAATATTATGATATTGCATAGTTTATTAATTTACAATGGTGAGGCACAAATGACTGCAGTTTCTGTGAAAACACATTGTATGAGGGCTGTTCAATAAAGAATGATCACAATTTTTTTTTTGACATCGTACCTTTACTCATCATAATTTTGATGGTCCTTCTCAAAATAGTCTCCTCTGAATGTGATGCACTTGTCCCAGCATTTCTGCCAGTCTTCAAAGACATGCTGGAAACAATTTTTTTGAGAGATCCTTCAAAATCGCCTCCGCAGCCTTCACCACTGCTTCTGATGATGGATAATGCCTCCCATGAAGGCATTTCTTCAAGTTAGGGAATAGAAAAAAGTCACATGGGGCTAAATCCGGACTATAGGAAGGGTGAGGGATGCACTTCACGTTGATTTTTGCAAGATATTCAGCAACAACATTGGCAATATGCGGCCGCGCATTATTGTGGAACAGCACCCAGCCTGCTTCACGGAAATATAGTCTTTTGCGCCTGATATGGACTTGCAATGTTTTCAGGACATCCCTGTAGTATTGTCCAGTTACTGATGTGTGTGCAGGTACATGTTGATAAACCATTCCATGAATGTCAAAGAATGAGATGACCATAACTTTTCCAGCAGAGGCAACCACTTTTACTTTTTTGGGGATTGATGATGGAGATTTCCACACTGAGCTTTGCTGTTTTTTCTCAGGATCAAAATGATGTAGCCAAGTTTCATCAGCAGTGATTACATTTGAAAGAAACTCCAGATCTTTCTCTAACATCAACTTCTGCATGTTACCTCCATTGCAGCGGTAGGCGATACTGGACATGTCTGAAGTTGCCTGGTTCTCACAGGCGGGAACCAGGAGTACCAACAATGAAACTACTGCAGCATGTTTGTTTCACATTAAGCTAACAGAATATAATAAGAATGAATTTTAGTGCAAAAAATTATGACTGTAAAAAAAATTATGATCATTCTTTATTAAGCAGCCCTCGTAGTTTTTCCTTGTTATCCTTCCCTTGCAACTTTCTGTAATAGAATAAATTGTTGATAAAGGTTTGTATTATTGCATCAAACAAAGAACATGCAGCTATAAGAAATTCTATTGTAGAAAATATGAGCTGAAAGACAAGTATGTATGTATAGACTGCTGGACACATGTGTTATCTCACGTCAGAACATGGAAAGCTTTGTGGGTTGCAACAGCAACAACATTGTTACTTCTGTAACAGTAAGCAAGTACCTGCCACATGTGTTATTTGCTTTGTACAATTTTTATGTTTGAAACAAAGTAAACTGATGTTTAATTGTACAGTACATGCAAGATAAGTTGAGCGCTGGATTTACAGTGTGGTACGGGCAGAGGGGTAGAAGCGAGAGCTAATGCTCTTTTGTTTCTGCAGTGTGGTCAACCTTGAAAAACACAGTTCAGCAAAATAGTGTATAAGATAAGCAAAGATATCACAAGTAACGTTGCATCCTCTGAAAACATTCCATAGTTTTGCCCATGCCAGCTCAATTGTATTTAGATCACAGTTATACGGATGTAGATGAATAATAATGTGTCCCCTTTCGAGAGCCATAACATCCACAAATGTTCATACAAATATAAATCATTTTCAAGTGAACGCTGATGTACATTACCAGCACACTCGTAACAAGGATAAACTGGCAATTCGAGCGCACCAAACGAGCCTTTATGAAGGAAGCTTTAACTACAAAGGGATAATGTTATATAATAAACTTTCAAATTCATTTAAACAAGCTGCATCATTAAAACACTTTAAGAATAAGGTTAAGAAATGTTTGCATGCACACTGTTTTTATTTGGTTAATGCATTTTTAGAACTATAACCATGTACATGAGCACTGGGAGCATAGTACATTCACAAACCTGTACCGAATGAGGACTTAGAACCTGATCGCTCTTCTTATCGCGCACATATAGTACAAAGTGTAGCAATTAAATAACGGACTGGTATCAGAAATATGAGTTATTACAAAGTTACAACTTTTATCACCTTCAACACACTCCCTCCACCAGACTGACAGCATGTTTGGACAATATATTCACTAACATCAGTTAAGCTTCTTTAAATTGACACTCAAGTTTTTCCCTTTCCAGATCATGATTCTGTCTGGCTTAAAATAAATGCATCTAACACTAAGCAAACTAAGTGTAGAATTGTAGTTACTAGACCTTTAACTAATGACAAAATTTCATACTTAATGAAAATGCTAAATGAAATTGAATGTTATAATATGTTGTGTAACTCACATCTCTGTAACTTATCTGTAAATGATCTATTTGATAGATTTTTAAATGACTTTGAAATGTGCATTCCCAGAGAAAATGTAGAATCAAAAATAATGTGACTTTGTGGGTTCGTAGAATTGAAAGTCGAAGTTGCAGAAATTCAAAATGCTCTTTATTTCCATAGAAACACAGTTTGGTCAAACCTTACAATAGCAGAATCATGTAACATACACAAATACAGTCTTCCAAGGTTGTTGACCACAAACAAAAGTGTTCACTTTCAAAACACAGTTGCAGGCACACGATACTCAGTTCTGATTACACTCTCATTATGACTGTCCGATAAACTAGCCACGGCTTCTTTTATACGACTATTCATGATTCCAGATGGTGTTAGAATGTTATCAATCAAGATGTCACTAGAAGTTTCCAGTTATCTGTCTTAATCTGTTTTGGCAAGCCCTTTTACCTCTGCATTGCATTATCTGTCCTTTATCTCCGTGCTACGCTATCTGCCCCTTTGTTTGTACAAGCCGTGCTATCGTAATAATGGATTCGTGACAATAATGATAATAGTAACTAGGTTACACAAATATAAATATTTGCTACTAAGGCTCCACTTATCTTAAGAAATTGATGTTAATCTTCTTTCTTCTTTCTAATGGAAATCAATTTCACAAGCAAATCGCTTGCGTCCTCAGTCCATCAAAAACAAACTCCGTTGTCAAGGAAATCTCGGTTACCATGTTTTTTCTTATGTTTTTTTATTACCAACATCTGAAGACGAAACAAACCTAAAAACAGATTCAACTGCTGGTATGTCAAAATTCATTACGCGATGTTGATTTTTTAAAATAAATATCTTTCCTCAAACTTTTAAATCTATGGGACCATTTAATTGTTTTAATAATTTAACTTCTGGATTTATTTGCTGATTCTGCCGGATGGATTGCCGGTAAACGGGATGCAGGCATTACAGAATTCTCGCCAAATACAACATCAGGACCATCCAGAAGCCACCTCCGAAGATTAAACATCTGTTGAGACCAGTGAAAGACAAAGCTGGACTTCCAAGTTCCGGGAGTGTACCGCATTCCCTGTGAATGTGGGACACTGTATATAGGACAAACTGAAAGGACCATTGCTACCAGAATAAAGGAACATGAACGGAGCATACATTTAATGCAACCTGAGAAGTCTGGGCAGGCAGCATTGTTTTGATAACAGCCATATAGCCAACTTTCGGGAGACGACCATCTTGGCAATATGCAGCGGTTAGTGGGAGCAGGGAATTAAGGAGACTTTGGCCATTTTCTCCGAAAGGAGCACACTTAATCGTGATGCTGGATTTCAATTCAGCTCCTCTTGGAAATCAGCCTTAAAAATGGAAATCCATCGACTTAAGAAGCACGAATCAATACAGTTTGATAATAAAGTTAAGTAGTTATGTTTCTTTGACCCAATTAATTTTCTATACTCACGCCATCTCCTGACCTAGCATTTAATATACTGAAAACAGTTTTTCGTTCAGTAATGTGAATTTTGATAGTGTTTTGTCTTTGTTTATATTTGTGTTATATCCAGTGTTTCATTTGTGGTTATAACATTTAATAAATATCCTGATGATAGGAGAGATGCACACTCCCGAAACGTCGATTTCTAATCGGCTTTTCACCTGGCTTGCTGCCCTAGAAGAAATTGAACAACTTTTATTTAGCTTAAGAGATCTGCCAGTATTAAATACTACCAAAGAAGTCAAATTTCTGGGTGTTATAGTTGAGAATAAGCTCTCTTGGGAACCTCATATTATTTATATCACTGCTAGGCTCTCAAGAATTATATATCTTATAAAAAACTTAAAAAGCTCTGTACCTGATACATATACACGGTGTTCATTTTTATTTATTTCCTGCCCTCTGATTGAGCAAGAATGACGTCATAGTTGACTGGTGAGTCTATCTTGAAATCATAGTGCCCTCTACGGAGAAGATGCGGTAATTTTTGTGGAACAGTAAGCAAATTACAGCGCTCTCAGTGTGGTTGCTCTGATAACTAATACAACCAGCTTCCCCTAGATATGAACACAAACCACCGCATCTTCATGGTTGAATGCTATTTTCGTACCGGCATTAAAATTGGTGCGATATATATAGTTTAAACTGCTGCATAGAGGAGTTTATGCAATGCTATCCAACATTCAGACAAGTACCTTGGAGTGTAATGTCAAAAGTGTCAAGGTAACATCAAATTGACATACTGTTGTTTGCAACATAAACGTCTTACTTTTATCAGTATACAATATAAGTGTTTTGTCATTCTCATGCTTAATTAAAATGTATATTAATGTTGGTATCCTTACATCTTTTAAAATCAATAGGTGCATCAAACATTTCCAAGATACAGGATCAGTTACTCGCAAAAAGAAGGACTGGATGCTATAAAGTGACTGGTCCCAATCTAGAAGCAATAAATAATGTTGTGACAGAAAGACCTCAAGCATACCTTCTCGCAATACAGAAAATGGTTAAGGAGAAGAGAGAAAGGAGATATAAGAAAATGGACACATAAGACTATGTACTAGAGATATTTTCTTGTTTAGACTTGGATAAAAGCTTTGTGATTTATTTTTCATTCCTAGAACATGTTCTGCTAATTTTCTAGTTTGTAATGAAGTTACATTGAGGAAACTGTGGGTGATAGAAAAGAAATGAGATCAAATTAAATATTGCTATTTTATGTGACAGGTTTACAATATGCATATATGTCTACTATAACAGAAAAATAGATGTTCATTGTGAAATAAGTGTTCATTGACTTATCATTTCATATATTCTTCATGGTATATATGACTGCAGAATTAGCTTTGCAGTGCATTGCATTGCAGTATATAGCTTTTTAAATCAGTTATCTCTGCGGACCAGGCGAAATTACGCACCTTTATATTTCGCGGGCAGACCCACCTCTCAAATAGTATATTTACCTGCCGGTAGAGGAAGACGTCAAAGCTGCTGTCAACACATCTAGTACGATCGCAAGCTGTTAGGGAAATCGTATATAAACTCGCTTCATCAGCGATGCTATTGATGACATCAAATTATGCACGGTAAAACTGCATTTTTTCATAGTACTACAGCTTATGGTAGCCACATTAATAATTGCAGAAGATCATCCATTTTATGTCTGATGCAGACAAACTGGCGTATTGTAAGTTATTATTCATAAAATGAAGAATAATAACAGCAGTAAACTTAAACATCTATACTGTATTACACAAATAAAAATATTTGTTAATGACTCTCCACTTATCTTAAGAAGTTGATGTTAATACTTCTTTCTTCTTTTTAAGATCGATTTCATGAACATTTGCTCGCATCGTCAGTCAACACACTTCGTCCAATAATTTGACGATGCAAGCAAATGTTTGTGAAATCGATCTTAAAAAGAAGAAAGAAGTATTAACATCAACTTCTTAAGATAAGTGGAGATTCATTAACAAATATTTTTATTTGTGTAATATTTATTACTCCACTGTAACTAGCTTCATTTTCTATGTAATCTATACTGTACTTACTTATCTATAGAAGAATCCATCTGACTACCACTACAGATAGGATATCCATAATTATAGTAATAGGTATACAAACGAAATAGATACACCTTAACATAGACTATCTAAAACACAGAATAGTTTCAAAGTGTTAGATATAAGACTGTATACCGCACAACCAAATGACTGCTGTACAGTAGTTTTGAACGTAGACTTTATGACAAGTTGCTCAACAACCCTATTATACACCACAAGAATATGTTGAAAATTCATCTCAACTGTAAGTCGTAACACTTGACCCCTGTACGTTATTGCTGGATTGTTCATTGTTTTTCACTGAATGACTATATTTATAAAAGTTCTGTGTGTATTAGCACTGATGTACATCTGTACTACAATTTATTTACTGTATGTAACATTGTAATCTTCTTTGATATCTATTGCTGTAACAAGCTCAATGACAATAAAATTTATTGAAAGGGTAGAGCCAGACTGAAAAATTCAATGCCATAGCCAGGATTTGAACCACGGATCTTCTGGTCTCCGTCCAGCCACTCTAACCATTGAGCTACTATGGCCAACTTGCCGATATGATATTAAATTCTCCAACTGACTCGTGTTTTTCCCCGGTAAACCACTAGGAGTTCTGATAAACACATGAGACAACTACTGTAATGGCAACTTACTGTGCTGTAAGTACAGCTGTAACTATAAAGCCCGGGCCTTAAAGTACTTACAGCATAGAGAGTCGCCATTGAGGTAGTTATCTCATGTGTTTATGAAAACTCCTACTGGTTTACCGGGAAAAACACAAGTCATTTGGAGAATTTAATGTCATGTTAGCACGTTGGCCATAGTAGCTCAATGGTTTAGATCGGCTGGATGGAGACCAGAAGATCCATGGTTCTAATCCCAGCTATGGCATTGAATTTTTCAGTCTGGCTCTACCCTTTCATAGTGTGCCCTACACAAGGCTTGTGTGAAAGAACAATTAATTTCTAATAAAATTTATTATTTATTATTATTATTATTATTATTATTATTATTATTATTATTATTATTATTATTATTATTATTATTATTATTATTCATTGTTATTGTTAATATTATTATCTATACACTGTTGCATACGTATCTTCCATTGTTCAAAGCTATGCTATAGGTCATCCGTTGTAACCCTCTCTAATAATTCTGCCGTTTTTGCTTTGACCTCTCCAACACATTGAAAATGTGTTCCATTCAATGCACTTTTCACTTTTGGAAACAGAAAAAAGTCACAGCAGCCAGATCTGTTGAATATGGAGGATGTTTAAGCACAGGAATGCACTTGTCTGCTTAAAATGGTTTTACAGATATGGCATTGTGTGCTGATACATTGTCCTGAAGCAGAATCCATGCATCGTTCTTCCACAAATCTGGTCTATTCTTCCTTACTGTTTCCCTCAGCTTGATTATGTATATAATAAAATATATTATATATTATATATAAATATATATAAAACTAAAAAGCATTGCCTTCAGTTTTGACTTTGCACATTCATCTTCAACCTCTTTCTGACCTTCTGAAAACAATTTGTGCATTCAAATACTCATGAAGGTGGCAAGCATTATCATCAAACACCTCCTTTAACATATGAAAACATTCCATTGGCAACTTTTCTAATTTCACAAGGAATTTGAGATTAATATGCTGCTGTATTTTTAAGTTTACCAGCAAAACAATCTCCTTGTACATCCAAGGCTCAGAGACAAACTAAAGCAGACAGCAACACAAAGTGGTTGGTCTTTAAGGTTCAAGGTTCAACTGCATTCCACTACCAACCATGCAGTTGCACAATAGATGTGCAGTCTCATTATTGAATTGACACACCTTGTACAGTATATTGTGACTCATGAAGCAAGGATTTCTTTTTTCTTATCTTTATTTTTGCATTATTCAGAGATCTGGCGTATAATAATTTTGAAATTGTATTCAAAGAAATTATGTTAGAAGAAGTGCTGGATGTTTTAAGTAACAGCTTTGCCAATGAATTTCATGATGACTGTGGGGTGATGAACATCGGATTTGGTTGCAGAAATTTAAAATACATTTCTGTTTTATGATCAGAATCTTCTCCCACATATGCAGATTTGTAGTGTGTTTCTTTGGTTTCATGAGTGTTCGTTAGATGAGATACGGTGATCAGCTGTCCAAAAATGGTGTGGCACCACAGATATCTCTGTTTGTATTTCATGCATCTCAAGTGTTGGTTTAGCATTGCAACTAAATTTTTCTTGGTTTTTCCTATGTAAATTTGGTTACAATTTTGTGCAATTGATTTGGTAAATACTTTTATATATATAATAGGGTAATGGGTCTTTTATTTTGTTGGAGAGTAATTTCTATAAGCCATTTATTTTGTGGGGCTAAAAATAATGTTGTGTTTCTTGAAAATGTTGGGGATTTGTAGTGTGTTCTTGGCTGTAATATAAACTTTCTGAAATATGTTTTTTCATATTTTACTAATGTTTAGTTGTTTTTCAGATATTATATGATTAAAAGAATAATTGTGTTTTCAGGCTGACTTATAAATGTTATTTAGATCTTCATATCTGATGGAATTCAAAGACACATTTTTCTTTTGAAAAAAGAAGATGAGACCAACAAACCTGTTTAGAGTTTCTTAACCGCACAGCCAGTTTTCACTCGCATAAACTTTGATGTTGAAATGCTTTATCCATCTTTTTAGTGGTTGCCATAATATTTAGTGCAGGCTTAGGAGAACCTGTTTTATTTACATCTTCATTTTCAGAGAATTTAATGTCTAAAAATTTCTCATCGTAAGTTTATGATTACAAAGGAGTTTATTTGTATTTTTGTTGTTGCAATAAACAGCACAAAATAAAGAATGAACATAAGGCGGGGCTAGGCGTGACTTATCTATCACTACTAGCCAGTGCGGTGCATGCAACGTTGTACAGTTAAGCACCCATACTGGCTCGCTTTGCCGAACCATACGGCTAATTTCTTTTTGCGCTCTAAAGATACTAATTACAGAATTATTTTGATTTTCCCATGTTACAGAGCTATTTTTCTGAGAATTACTGTCCAAACACCATATTTGTAGCACATGTGGTTTAGGAGATATGGAAAAATAAGATGCCTGACTAGAAAGAAAAGAATCATTAACTATAAGTGAAGAAAACCACACAAGTGCTATGCTGCAGTTGCATTTTGTACCTTACATTCAGTAAAGTGGCGATCTTTTAAGAGTACATACATGCTTTTCAAAGTTAGTAAATATACCGCTTAGGAAGCCTAGTGCTGGTGCGCCTAGTAGTAACTGCAAAACAACCCATAAGATAGATGCAGTCAACATGAAAAATTCAATGCCACGGCCGGGATTTCAACCACAGATGTCCTGGTTTCCGTCCAGTTGCTCTAATGCTGAACAGAAACCAGAAGATCCGTGGTTCAAATCCTGGCCGTGGCATTGAATTCTTCATGTTGACTATCTGTCAAAAACCTTAGCCTATGTACGGCTAGTGTGAAGAAATGATTAATTTCCATCAATTAACTAAAACCCGTAAGAGTTTACATAAGCAGGCTAGAAATATTCTTGTTAATGTGTATTCCTTTTTCAAACAGATGTCAATTAAAGACATTTTGGAAAGTACAAAATTTGCTCATAGTCAAGAATTAATGTTACAAGCTTGTCACATGAGTGCTTATTGTGTGACGAACATTGTTAAAGAAGGCAAACAGTTCACCAAATTAGGAGGTTTCCATATTTAGATCTGCAGGGAAACATGGAGCAGCTAAAAAACGTACTACCAACTTAAACAATTTTTAAAAGTGTGTTCTACGTAGAACAATTTATGATTTATAGACAAAGGTGAATATCTAACTGCCAAAAGGCTGACCAATTTAATGAGGGGGAAAACAGAATATACAGATTCTGTATCTTCTATGCCTAATATTCTGAAATCTCTTGGGTTCAAATATAAGAGAACCAGAGATCATCATAAGTTTCTGCTTGAAAGAAGTGATATTGTTTCTGCAAGACTAAAATATCTGTGCACAACATTAGTACAGGTGATTCATGGTGTAAAAATGCTTCATACATATACATTCATATCTTCCATATTTATTAAGTACTTTTATGAAACAAAAATTGGTTTAATGTCCATTACAGGCAGTATACAAATATGGTATCATTAAAATAGAAAGTATATTCATGAATTGTTGAAATGTCACTATTTTGTTTCACTGTAGCACACACCGTCTTTCATAGAATGCATTTAATTTGAGTAATTTTGTTTCGTGTGTATATGAACGATAGCTACGTAAGTGAACTGTTCTCCAGTTTAAGGTTTTAAGGTTCAGATTATGTGATAATCATTGTATATGTTGTCAGACACATGCTGAAATATTAAGCAAACTTCTTTGTCAGCATCTGTATGATACCTGCTTGGTGGATTGGGTGAGACAAAGACAGATATATCTTCCATCTCTGTCACCCAATAGCCGTGGAACTGGCAATGCCAAGACAGTACGATAACCGTATTGGCTCAACCCATGTTCATTCTTATTTTGTAGCTACTTTAAACCAATATTTTCTTTTAATTAATATGTAAAAACAGAAGTTAACAATGATGAACCAATGAAAATATTACAATAAAATACAATTATTTGCCACAACTTCACTTGGCCACAAAGTGACCAGGCGGTTAGAACACTTGACTCTCACCTAAGCGGCCTGGGTTCGATCCCAGGTGATCGTATGTGAGATTTGTGATGGATAAAGCAGCGTAGGGTTGGGTTTCCTCGGGTGCTCTTATATTGTGATCTTCCAATGTAAACCCAATATAAAAGTTTAAACATTTTAAAGAATTTGTTATTTTGGTTCCTCAAAATAAATATAATATAAAAAATGTACTACATTTTTCTAAAAATATGATAAAATTTCCAATAGTAAAAGTTCTGGCATTTATCAGTTTAGTTGGATTGTGAGTGTGTTTACATTGGAAGTACTGAATGTAATTTTGAAACCAGAATGAAGGAAAATTTTAGGAAGTTTAGATATAAAAGGATTGATTAATCAGTCATTGCAGATCATTTTTGGTCATTTAGCTATGAAATAAGTCCAGAAATAAAATTATTAAAGCAATTAAATTGTCGAATAGATTTAATGGTTTTGGAGAAAATATTTATTTCAAAAAATAGAAATCGTGTAATGAATTTTGAAATACTGCAAATCAATTCTCTCTTTCTGTTTATTTTATTTTTAGAGTTTGGTAATAAATACAAAAATAATGTCACCTAGCAGCTGTAATGACAACAGGAATAAACAGACTGATGATACAAATAAGGATTTGCGAAACTAGTCTCTTGAATTCATGGAGAGTTCATCAATTTCCTTAAAAAGATAAGTGACTTTTGTGGCAAATAATTATATTTTATGTAATAATTGCTTGTGTGGGTATTATTTGCTTCTTAATCTCTTGTATATACATGTCTATGTACATATCTACCTCTCAGAACCCATGCAAATCTTAACCTAGATGTTCTTTATTACTAATTAAAGAAGTTTCAAAATCATGTCTGAATGTTCAAAAATGAAAAACATACACAAGAAACAAAATACATTATTAATTACTCTCTTATTCATAATTATTAATGCAGTAATAGAGTGTGATTGTTAGCATGAGATGCACTCTAACTCAGTACATACCTTGGGTCAAGTGCACAACACGTTTCTTTTTATTATACGAGGGGGGGACCCAAAAGAAGCCGGATTGTTGTCATAAAAACTTTATTAATGAACCTTTTTACAAAATTACTTCAGTCACCTTCAAAATACTCTCCATTACATGCGATGCACTTGTCAAGTCTCTTTTCTCACTGTTGGAAGCATGTTTGGAACTCTTCAAGTTTGATACTGTCCAGTGCCCTTTACGAAGCTGTTTTTACCGCCTCCACATTGTCATAACGCTCCCCTTTTAGCATTTTTTTCATTCGTGGAAATAGGAAAAGGTTGCACGGGGCTAGGTCTGGCGAATACGGAGCGTGGGGAACGACAGACCACCTCTGAGATGCCAAATAGTGGGTCATTCGTAAGGCCGTGTGTGCTGGAGCGTTGTCGTGATGCAGAAACCAGTCACCTGATCGCCAAAGTCCCAGGCATTTCCTCCTCACATCCTCTCACAGACACCTTAAAACATCTAAGTAAAAGTGCTGGTTAACAGTCTGGCCAGGGGGTACAAATTCCTGATGCACAATTCCACAAACATCAAAACAGACAATGATCATCGTCTTCACATTTGACCTCACTTGGTCTGGGAGAGTTGGGAGTCCTCTACTGGCTTGACGCTTGCTTGGTTTCTGGGTCATACCCATAACACCAACTCTCATCCCCTGTAATGACTTTGTTCAAGAAGTTTGGATCACGTGCAATCTCTGTTTTCAAGTCCTGACATACATTCATGCGGATGGTTTTGTGCTCCTGTGCGAGAAGGTGCGGAACAAATTTAGCAGCAACACATCTCATGTGCAAATCCTCCCTCAAAATCCGCTGGCTCGAGCTCCAACTGATTCCTGCCACTGCTGAAATTTGGTCGATCGTTTGGTGATGATCCTCATTGATCTTTTGGCGGATCTTTTCAATGTTCTCCTCATTTTGTGATGTTGAAGGGCGTCCAGAACGAGCTTGGTCTTCAACACACATCTCACCAAGTTTAAAGCGCCCAAACCACTCGAAAACCTGTGTGCGGCCAATAGCGTCCTCCTGGAAAGCTTCCTGAAGCATTTGGTGTGTCTCCAAAGCGCCCAAACCACTCGAAAACCTGTGTGCAGCTCATAGCGTCCTCTTGGAGAGCTTCCTGAAGCATTTAGTGTGTCTCCGTTGCAGTTTTTTTAAGCAGGAAACAAAATTCCACACACACTCTTTGTTCTTTTAAAGTTGCCATAACGACTTCACAGATGTAACCCGCCAACAGTCAGAGAAACACAATACCACACTTGCACGTTCAGCTCTACACTGATGCCGTCTGCACAGCTGTTTCATGAGGGTCTCTACTAACACCATCTAGCGTGAGAACCCTGCCCTACGTCTATGAGTGGCACTGCCCTCGGAGTCCAGTTTCTTTTGGGTCCCCCCTCGTACTATGATGTGTCTGATATCAGTGTATGAGCGAAAGGACAAAATAAATTGAATTGAATAGTTTTGTTTATTTTTTAATATATTTATTTTCTTTGTTTTCACCTTTTTTATTCTTTATGTTTGTTTACTCTTTTCGTTTTCTTTGTTTTCACACTATACATTATACATATAAACACCCATGCCCAAGGCGGGACTCAAACCCACGACCCTATATGCAGCAGAGTGCTAGAGATATAGGTACACTCTAGGGACCATGCCTACAAGGGCCAGCTGCTTTAGCTGATTCCAGGTGCTGTTGACCGAAGCTTTGTTTTGAAACATATTACCACCAGTTTATTGCAGTGAGGCGTTAATGCAAATCATAATGTTACAGAAAGCTTGAATTTTTTATGATATTAAAACAGTTATGTACCACGATTATGGTGGTGGTGATGGCAGTGGCAGCAAGGCAGCATTCACTCTGCTGTGAGGCAGAGCATCTTGCTAATGACATGCCAATGAGTGTTGTTCTGCATCAACAATTTCATCTGATTCCAACGTTTCAAGCCTACTCTGCTTTAGCTTTGAGTTTATTACACCAAGTTGCTCTATATCTTCCTCTTCACCTACTGATCTCTAGGGGATTTCATTTGAAAGCCTTTTTTCTAACATTTTCATTTTCCTCTCAAGTTGAAAGCCTTTTAAAGAAGTACCAAGTGTAATGAATAGTTCCATTCATGCAAGTATTCCATTATTATTCTTAAGGTATTTATCAATTTTATGCAAGATTTTCTCTGTCTGAAAATGTGTGATGTCTTCCCTAATGTTGGTTGTATTGCTTCCTTTGTTTGTCTGGATGGCTTAGTTGGCTAGGCACTGACCTACTGATCTCAAGGTTGTAGGTTCAAACCCAGCCCTGACAGATGGATTTTAAATGTGAGTAAACGTGACAGCCCCATGTCAGTAGATATACTGATATGTAGATCTTTTTGTTTTTTCAATGTCAGTTTTCATGTCATATTTAATTGTTTACTGAATATTGGAGATCATGTTCTGTGTGCCTTAAGATAATCTGCAAGGAATATAGTATCAAGGTGTAAATTTTCATTGATTGGTATAGCCCTTTGCTGCACAAATTATTTTACTACTTATGCCGGTCTTGCTGTACTTGTCAAACCGGTTTTCATTCATATCACTTTCTGCAGTGTCTCAACGCAATCAATTCGAATAGCCAGATCGTTAAAGCGATACGTTTGGACTGGCCATTCATTCAAAGGTAAACGTGGGTTCGAATCTCAGCAACTGCAGTCATATGTGCCTGTGATAAAGGACAGGGAGGGCCCAAGTAAAATAATCGGTGTGATGTCATGCTTGGATGTTGACGGGGTATGATTTGACTGCAGTTGCTTGGATTTTGCCTTTTATACAAAAAAAAAGAACACTAATATAATTCTAAAAATAATATGTTTACAATTCAAAGGTCTTAACATTTTGTGTGTATAATTGGCAAAGGCCAGTACAATATTATAATAACAAAAGAACTGCACTAAAACATTATTCAAGGTTAATCACGCCTATGGTTGCCATCTGAAACCACCATGCTTTAAAGGGATAGATCTGTGATTGATGTTCTCCAATTCCGCAGTGATATGGTTTATATATTTTGTATATAACCAACAATAGTGCTGTGAAGCTATAGCTTTGCTTTATTTTGCTAAAAAAATGTTTTGCTGTGGTGGAATTTAATCATTAGATTAGTTTTGTATATTTTATAAAAGTTTTTTATGAGCTGTTGTGGGACATGATCAATTGCTAACATTTGCATCAATTTATTCCAACTAAGTCTGTCGAAAACTTTTTACTTTCTGCCACGTACTTACAGTAAGTAGAGTGGGTATTGTATTCTACACAAAAATTTCATATCAATAAATACATAAGCACCAGAAGCTAACAACAGTGGAGCAACAAATACTGTAATAAAATATAATTATTTGTTACAAATGTTACTTATATTTTTAAGAAAATTAGCGAACTTTCCACAGAATGCAAGAAACTAGTTTCATAAATAAATAATCTGCGTCTTCAGTCACTTTGTTCCTGTAGTCATTACTGCAGCAAGGTGTCATATTATTTTTGTATTTATTATGAAACTATGAAAATGAACAAACTTCAAGACAGAATTGATTGGTGGTATTTCAAAATTCATTACGTGGTTTCTCAAGTTTTTCCCCTTCCAAACTAGCTTTTATACTTATACTTTTCTAAAATGGAAAGTTAGTTAAATTTAAAGGTGAGTCGATTAATGACACTAAACAACACTTACTTTTAAATTTCCCAGAGCATGTTTCGTCAATATCTTGGTTAGTGTCATTGATCGACTCACCGTTAAATTTAATTTATTACAACACTGTTTTCAACACTTCCATGAAAGGAAACTAGTAAAGCTATTTGTTTTTCAAATCTCCTAATCGTGCAGAGAGAATGAAATGTCAAAGCCCTCAAATTGCGACCAGCTCTTAAAAGATTTAATTATTAAATTTAAAGGGAGTCAATTAATGACACTGAACAACGCTTTCGATGTGTTCTGGACTCATGACCGCAGGATGAAGTGTGGGAAACAGGGGAACCATTGCCGGTTACGCAGCGAGTGAGCAATACAGTAAACATTCAGCAATCACCTGCAGAAAGTCACATAACCTACTTGCATAGCAAGCTGCAGAACTAGTTCAGTGCAGTAAGATTTACTAATCTTCTCACCATGTCTGAAGATCTTAAAAATTTAAGGTTGTGCATTCAGAAGGGTGTGAAAGTATAAGTAACATTATAGATAAATGTGATGAAGAAGCTTTGAAAAAACAGTATTCATATCCAGTGTCACAAGCTACACTACGGGCTGCCGCTTGTGTAAAAAGTAGGCTTCATTTTTTTTTTTTTTTTTTTTTTTTTTTTTTTTGTAATTTTACGTACTCCAACGTTAAGTCATATCGGATGATGAATGGAATGGGTGAAATGATGCTCAAATGAGCTCAGGGTCCATAGAGCTTAGAGTTACCAGACATTCGTCTTTCAGGATAAGGGAAAACCCTGGAAAAACCTTATCCAGGTAACTCACCCTGACCGAGATTCGAACTCGGAACCTCTTGAATGTGAGGCAGACTCGCTACCACCACACTACCGAGGCGGGCAAGTAGGCTGCATGTTACCTTCCCAGCATTTCTATCTGTGCGCGACTCATATCAGTACATCACCTTGTCTATACGTGTGTATGTCTGTAGTGAACGCATTCCTTTCAGAGTTCTTAAGGCCAGAACATAATACTTTTAAATTTTCCCGGAACATGTTTCAGAACCTTTGCCTCCCTCGTCAACCGGACATCGACTGGTTCTCAGTGGTATAGCTGGCGATATTTTGTCTTAGGTCTCCTCTAGTGGTGGTTCGAGGAACTTGCTGAACAAATCTTTTTGAGGAATGTTGAAATTGAATACTTTGTTCCTATTTTTTGAAATGAAGATTTGTTCCCATACGGACAGTTCGTGATTTCCTGTTGTATGTTTAAGTAGTTTTGGTTCTGGATTTATGTTGTGGTTTTTTCTCCAAAAATGCGTGGCAACTGCTGATTTTTTCTAATTGTTTGTATTTTATGTTCCTTTGCTCTTGTTTCTAAATTTCTTTTGGTTTTTCCAATATAAATTTGACTACAGCAAAAAAAAAAAAAAAAAAAAAAAAAAAAAAAAACACAACATAAATCCAGAACCAAAACTACTTAGACATTCAAGAGGAAAACAAGAACTTTCCACATGGGAAGAAATCTTCATTTGAAAAAATAGGAACAAAGTATTCAATTTTGACATCCCCCAGAAATCTTGGTTCAGCAAGTTCCTCGAACCGCCATCAGAGGAGACCTATGACAAAATATCGCCAGCTACACCACTGAGAACCAGTTGATGTCCAGTTGACAATGGAGGAAATAGCCTCTGAAACATGTTCCGGGAAAATTTAAAAGTAAGTGCTCTTTAGTGTCATTAATCGACTCACCTTTAAATTTAATTTATTACAACACTGTTTTCAACCCTTTCATGAAGGGATTTAATTATTATTTGAGTTAATCATATTTCTCAAATCCTCTTGTACCTATAATAAGCGTAAAAGAGTAGGAAAAGTCATATATGTGCAATACATTAAAGTTTTTTAATAAATTGATACCGAAATTAAGGGATGAGTAAAGAATCGCAATGGATTTCAAAGGAATATTGTATCTTTGAAACAATCGGAAGTTGCTGACGAATGGTCTAATATTTTACATTGTATTCGGGCAAGATGTACATATTCTTTTACTATGGGATAGTAAAATAATATAACGGGGGCATTTGATACAGAAATTAAGGGATGCAATGAGTAAAGAATCGCAATGGCTTTCAAAGGAATATTGTATCTTTGAAACAATCAGAAGTTGCTGATGAATGGTCTAATATTTTACGTTGTATTCAGGCAAGATGTGTATATTCTTTTACTATGGGATGATAAAATAATATAACGGGGGCATTTGATACAGAAATTAAGGGATGCAATGAGTAAAGAATTGCAATGGATTTCAAAGGAATATTGTATCTTTGTTACAACACGTGCAGGTGCATTGGATTGAATAGTTTTAACAAAAGAAACAGATGATAGAAGGTTCTTAGCAGGAATTACCAAATGGTGAATAAATATTATTATTATTATTATTATTATTATTATTATTATTATTATTATTATTATTATTATTATTATTATTATTATTATTATTATTATTATTATTATTATTATTATTATTATTATTATTATTATTATTCTCAGTGAGTAACACTTGACTTCATTTGAAAAGGCATTGTTCAGACCCTTAATAATAACATGACCGAGACTAATAATCACAATGGACAAAATAGTCATAAAAGGAATTTTGGTGTGAATAAAGAGACGAGAAGTGAAAGACACACACAGCTGCAGGGCCCCAGTGAGGACAGGCGGAACGTGGTTGG
The DNA here is from genome assembly GCA_030765055.1 of Mantis religiosa. Taxonomy (NCBI): domain Eukaryota; kingdom Metazoa; phylum Arthropoda; class Insecta; order Mantodea; family Mantidae; genus Mantis; species Mantis religiosa. Next base: position 332,283,393 of record CM060948.1, on the reverse strand, counting down.
CGGGCCATTAAGAAACATCTCTGGTTCTGTCTTGGGCGAAAGCAGACCAGAAGTGATGAGAAAAGATATCTGTCGGTTACTACCTAAATAACAAATTAAGTGTTATCGAGTAATAAGCATTCTACATACGGTAACTCTAAACAGTGATATATTGACAACCCTTGGTCGGCAACTTCAAGTTTGATGTGATGATAAAAAGAAGCAGTCATTAAACCAGTCTGAAACGTACATTCCAGTGTCATTAGAACCATCCTTACTTCCATACATATCCACGCATACCCTTTGACGGAACTCTTTGCTCTACCCTAAGGATAAATTGGTAACCCGAACTTGCATCAAACTGCTGCGCCAACGTGGAACTCTTTGCTCTATCTTGCTTTACCCACTAAGCGGCTACAAAATGAAGGCAAGGTGTGTTTCCAACTTGAATTTTCTTTTTTCAGTAAAAACTTTCAAAGTGAAACACTGGTCACATTAAGTCCTGTATCTTCTATATTAATACAATACAGTGACAACTCCTAATCAGACCATCACATTATGCTCGGATTTTAAAGATAATTCTGAATAGTATTCCTTTTACTATTAGTGTTCTTATAACACATGTTAGAACTATGTAGTTCTTATTTGTTAGTAAATTACCCATGTATTACTGAAATTTGTGTCAAAGCTTTATAGTATGGCTTTGGATAAGTTTAGTGCTCTTTCTATGCTGCAGAATGTTATGAAATTACATAGAGATATGTTATAATAAAGAATGTTCCACCAGAGTTAATCCATATAATTAGCAGATCATTGAATTGAGTAATGTTTATAGTGTGCTTATGTACATATTTGTGCTTTTTTCAACAGACTGTTAACTCTAGAGAAAATATTGCAAATTATAATGTAACATAACAGTGTTTTCTACATTCATATTTTCAGGAAAACCTGGGAAATACTCGTAATGAGGTTGAACGACTTAAAAACTTCCTTGGAGCATGTGCGCGTGTTACATCAGATGCAATAGGCAGCTTTCGAAGTGAATTGATGGGTTTGCGTGCCTGTTTACAAGGTGAGCAAAGCGAGTTTGGCAGGCTTCATGCCCAGCTGTTGGCAACCCTGAGCCAACGTCTAGAAGCAGAGAAAGCTATGCAACAAGAACAACTTCACCGTCTCACAGTAGACCATGAACTGGAAATGGATATGTTGAAGAAAGATATGAAGGTTGCTACTGAAAATAAAGATGAAGAAATCAGGCTGCTTAAAGAGGTAAAGAAACGCAGGTTTATTAGCTTTTCTCCTTTGAAATTAATCCTTTATAAATGTTTTACCTCAGTCAGAAACATCTCCAGTTCCAAAAGGAAATGTTGCAAATAACCATTCCAGAATTAATCAGACATCCCTGAGTAATTATACTTAACCATAACAGCTAGATACTGTTAAGTTTAGTGTTTGTTAGATGACTATCTTTTTTTATTCCATTTTGTTCTGTCCTTCCTGCCATATACACGTGAAGCACAGGACAAAAAGGCATGCTTCTGTTAGTAGTTTTCTAACCTCTCATATTTTCTATAAAACCACTTTCATAACTCCTTTGGACATCTGTATTGCTTTAAAAATTCTATCTTTTGCAGGTTTTCAAATTTATAATGATGCATGGCTGCTTTTCTGCTAGGAATGGCATTAAAAATGCTGAATGCAACAATCTCACTTCATCTTGGTTTGCGGTAGTCATTTTCCAACTTTAAACATTTGCTAATCACCTTAACACCAAGCTTGACAGTTAAAACTAATTTGTTTGATGTGAAACAGAATTTGCATTAACTTCAGTTTTATGTTGTGTTAAAATTTGGCATTGATTGGTGAAATTATACTTATGTATAGTAATTAACAAGTAAATTTAAAAACTAAATGCTTGAAAACAGATAGCAGAGACTATTGAACTGTTTCCTTTCACAGAACTTGGAGATAAAGGAAGTGGAGCTTTTGGGTCTGCGAGCTGATATGGAGAGTCGTTTGGAAGAGGAAGTGACCCTTCGGAAAAAGCAGACGGGTGTATTGGAGATGCAGTTAGCTGAACTTAGAAATCAACTGGACACAGCTGAAATAGAAAAGCAAAAGGCTCTCAAGGAACAGTCTGATCACCTTACTCATAACTACAAGACAGAACTTGAAGGACTTCGCTCACGCTTTCGTCTTATGGCAACTGCTTCTATGGAGCGTAGTCCAAGTGATAGCAGTCTTGAGAAGATAGAGGTCAGTACTCATACATGAAACTCATGGGGCTTAAAAATAAATACAGAGTCATCTTAGGGGAGGCATCGGTGAAATTTCGTAAAAAAATGTCAAAAAACATGTTCCGTTTTTTGCGTCAAAATTATGTTTAAACATTGTAGTTTCAGAATCTACCTTCAGTTAGACCCTAGCGCCATTTAAAGAGCTGCTACGTCATGATTTAAATGTCCATGTGTGGTTGGTCATGGCCATTTATATTGCTTTTGCTAGTGTGTCGCAAAGAAATTGATGTAATTCTCACGTTTAAACACGCGGTTTGATTTCATACACTGTGGTAATGTGCAGAGGCATCTTCTGGATGTTTCTGGAAGCTACTGAACCTGTCTGCTACAATTTTTTATATATTATTTCCCACTTACTACTTTTGAAAGTAAACAAACATTTCCACTGACATGTAGTGTTTGTGAAATATGGTTTACATGCAAGTGAAAGCTGTGGATAGCAGCTTATATTAAATTACTATTGTTTAGAATAGGGATAAAGCCAGATTTAACATTGTATTGCTTTCTTGTTGCAATGATTCATACCATGTTAGGTTTGGGTACAGTGGCTATTTCGAAGCAAATATAATGAAACTTAAAGGTTTTCTCGCCATAATAGTAATGATACTAGAATGCTCTGCTTGAGGCAAATGTTAAGTGAAAACATATTATAGCCTAAGAGTTAACAGTGATTCTAGTAGGTCACCTTTTGATGTAAATAGAAGAATGGTTGATGTATTTCTGGGCATTGGTAAGGGTCATATTTGTAAGCAGAAGTTTTGTATGACCATGAGTATGAATTATTCGACTTAAAATTTCCATCTCATAGACAAAAATAAAGAGATTAATTAGTACTATTCTACGGAAAAGTTGCATCAAAGGAGAAGCACAGAATGCTAATGAAAGTTTGCATGAAGTAAATGTCACAAAGAAGTTTTTGTATTAAGAAAGAAATTGCAAATTGCAGTGATTGCAGCTGTTAGTGAATTTAATATGATTTATAAAGATAGATTAAATGTTAAGGCAAAAGTTGCAGCAAGCAAAGTAAGTCCTGTTAGCAAGAAAATTAGCAGTATTAGGGATAGGTGAAAGCTAAAACAAAGTGCTCAGAGTTCATTGAGCAAATATAAATTTTCCAAGAAGCAGTTAAAAGTGACTAAATTAAAAGAAGAAGAAGAAGATCATAAACTAGCGGAGTTGTCTTCATATAGTGCAGGAGGGTTTTGAAACATAGAAAAAAATGTTGTTTATATTTAGAGCTTCTAACTAGATGTTCTTCATGTCCAACTTTAAGCATTTTTAATACTCTTTATAGTCCAGACACTAAAGTTTTCCATGAATTTCTTTAATTTTTGCGTATATGTATATTCCTAGATGTTTTCAATAAAAATTGGTATCATTATGGCTGTATATCAAAAAGTTAATAATGATTGGTATTGAAAAAAGACAATTGTGAAGAATTCAAGAAAATTCTATCATATTCCTTAAATTTTCTCCTCCAGAACCATTAGACATGAGCAAATGAGTATATACATATATGGTTGATTGCTAATGCTCATGGAGTTGGAGAATTTCCATTTTCCGTCTGGCCTCCCAATAACTATAATAATATATAATGATGATGATGATAACGATAAATCATTTAATAAATAATATTAAAGTAGACAGTAGACAGGACGGCACGTTGGCCATGGTAGCTCAATGAGTTAGAGCAACTGGATGGAAACCAGGAAATCTGTGGTTCAGATCCCAGCCATGGCATTGAATTTTTCATGTTAACTCAATCTATCAAAGACCTTAGCTTATATACAGGTAGTATGAGGAAATTATTAATTTCCATCAATTAACTAAAATGGCTAGAAAATATTTATGAAGCACTGACACATGCAATGGAAATTTGGGGCAAGGCAAAAAAAGTAAGAAAATAAAGTTTTTAGATTGTTTTAAAAGGAGGCTGGCAAACTCAACAGCAAAAGAGGTGATGACAGAAGTGGGAAGGTAGAAAGGGGCCAGTAACAGAAAGTGTTATGAAGTATTTGTATAAATTCATGAAAGGAAGAAATGGCAACATAATAAGATTGTGTACAAACCAACAGAAAGCAAGTGCAAATGAAAATAGTTGTAGAAGGAGATAGGAAAAGCTGTAAACAGGTCAGGTTTGAGGGGATGTATGGAGAATAGAGAAAAGAAATAAGAGGTAATTCTGGAAAGAAGTGAAAAATAGAATAGAGGATATTGAAAGGAAAGAAGTGTGAGGAACAATAGAGAAAAGTCCTTTTTAGCTTAATAGTAAGTAATCTTTATTTCCATTTCAGTTACAAATTATTATACATTTACATACTTACACTGAGTTGCTGGTTACCCTTGGGCTCAATAGACTCACTCTGAGGTTATCGAGCTAATGCGTTCCTATTGGCAACTTATCTAAAATAACTTCATCTTCATTTTGTCATATGTACTTACCTTCCTCAAACATTTGGCTCTTACTTTGCCCAAAAAGTTCCCAATTTCAATTACATTTTTCCTATATTTAATTTATAGATGAGTCGTATTTATTACACATCTGCTTCACTTTTTTACCTATTTTGAGGACATGTTTCGCAAATCATCGTTTGCATCTTCGGCTCTTATGCGACTAAAGCTTGATCCAGTGGTGTGGGTAATTCTGGAGTTGCTGCTGCCATCTTTTGATTTAGTGATGAACTTAAATCTCGATACATTTTTCCTAGTTTTTACACTCATTAACTTTATTGCTTGAATTTCTTTTGGTAGCCTTACCCATTCTTTTTTACCTATCTTCTCCCCAAGTAACCTAGTTTCTTCACATTCTGAAAGCAAATGCCATTCTTTATCCCTTTGGTGACAATGGGAATTTTTCCAGATCCCTCCCTCTTCCCAAAACCTTCAGTTTTACCACCCCTTTTCTGGCCCATGCAATGACTTCTCTTGCTGCTTTATCACAAATATCAATGTATTTTTCCCTGTTCCACATCACTTTCATCTCTCTATAAATTTCCAGTGAGCTTTTCAAGTTGAAGCTTCCTAGCATTTCTTGCCTTTCAATATCTTCCGTTCTTAACCTAAGTTCTTTCCAAAATCCACTTTGCAATAATTCCCTGTTTTCCCACATGACACCCAATCCTACTTTTAACATCATTCCCTTTATCTTATTTAACCATAAATCTTTCTGATTTAGTTTTTACTGTACTACCAAGCATTGACAGAGAATATTCTGCTCATCTAAATCCTAATTCTCACCCAATATTTTAACACGCTTTCCACCATTATCCCTTAGTTGCCAGTCTTCCCAATTCTGCTTGCGGCACTCCATTTGGTGAAGCTCGTGGTAAGCCCAAAACTTGTTTGCAAAAGTTTCTATGTATCACATTCATATTTGCACCCCCCTCCTCTATACCCCATATCTCTACCCCATACAGCATTTTTGCTTCTACTACGGCTGTGTAAATTCTCTCCAGCTGTTTTATTTGCATTCCTGGAAATTTATCTAGGCATGCTTTAATAGCTTTTAATGCAATTTTACCTTTTGCCATTGCCATTCTCTTCTGCTCTTTCCAACCCCCCCCCTTACTGCTTAATCATACTCCTAGATAATTAAATGTATTGACCACTTCAATTTCTCTTCCTTGCCAGTATACCATTTCTCCTCTTTTCTTAACTTGATGCCTTTCTTAAATGCCATATTTTAGCTTAATAAAAAAGGAATGCGGCAAAGAATGAAATGTGGACATCTGTAGCATGAGAGAGAGGGAGAGAAAGAGAGAGAGAGAGAGAAAGAGGGAAGGGTTTGCATGGGCAAAAACGGGCAATGCTAGGGAAGGGAGTGAGAAGAGATTGTGTATGTACGGAGAAAGGGAGAGTTTACAACATTGTTTGGTAGAGTATGAAAAAGCAAGAAAATGAATAGAGGACAATTGGAGAAGAAAATGAGAAAATATGAATAGGAAAATCATAGCCATGAAAATCAAGTAAAGGGGAAGTGGGTGTGAAAAATATGGGAAAATTTTTATGAAAACTCAAATGAGAAATGGATAAAGAACCAACAGTTCGGAGAAGAAAGGAAAGATGGAAGGAGTGTAGTGTGATTGAAGCAATGTATTGACTACCAAAGTTGCTAAAGGTCGGGATCCAAAAGCAGCAAGTTACCAACAAGGGAGAAAGAAAAAGGCATATTGTACATAGACTGGATTAGACGGGACTATGCCATGGAGGGGATTTGGCACGGAGGTCCAAACTTGGTCTACTGTACCTGTGCCCCCATAAGGCACCCCTGGGAGGAAGGATGAGGCAAGAAGAGACAGGGCAACCTTCCCAAGGAGCCACAACAGTGCAGAGGGCTGGAATCCTTCACCTTACTAGTTGGAAACTCCCTGGCAGGACAGTACAACCTGCATCCCACCCAACTTTGTTCTGAAAACAGCCCCACTGGACTGGATTCAGAGAAAAAATATTGATTGAGAAAAAAGAACCCTATTTGAATGTGGATTTGACCCTATTAGATCTTCCTGTCTTCCATTCTCTTTATGGTTTTCAGTCCTCCTGGAGGAGGTAGTTTTACAAAGGGCATATCATCCTGCCATGCAACACCAAGACACCTGCCGACACTTCTACCCTGATAGAGACTACCAGATGAGAGATGAAATGAAATGATAATGAAGATGAAATGGGGAGACAGGAAATTCGGGGCGCTCTGGGAAAACCACCGAAAACACCCATGGGTTAGGTAGGCTGGCCATGGGAATCGAACCTGTACCTTTCGAATGCAGGCCACAGACAAAACTGCCTGAGCCATCCTGCTTGGTATTATACATAGAAATCTTTTAGAAGACTGTAAACTTGCAGAAATAAGTACAATTAATTCTATTCTGTTCTAAATTCTTAATGCAACTCTCAGTCTCTCTCTCTCTCTCCCTCTCTTTCTCTCTCTCTGCAAGTTGACTGTGCACAAAACTCCCGTATTATTTTTAATTATTTCAGAGAGTGGATATGATAGAGCTGGTGAACCATGAAGCAATACTAGCACAGGCTCGTGAGGACTTCAGGCTAGATAAGGAAGCAGCAATAAAAGCTGCTCTGCAGGAAGAATGTAGTCGTTGGGAAGCTCGCCTCGAGATGGAACTTCGTCAGGCAAGATCACGTTGTGAGGCAGAGAAGCAGGTAAATAAATAATTATGCTAATGCATTCAAAATAGCTTTTCATTCTGATGATACACTTGATGATAAAATCAAATGTGAGTGCTGATGTGTTCGTAAGTGCCTCATAGCACCCAGTTGTGAGCATAAATCAAATATAAACCCAAATTATTTTTACTTTCTCTACTACATGGCACAGTAAGAAAGGAAGTATTGTATTCTATCCAAAAATTTGATACCTGGATTTCACAGGAAATATTGTTTTGAGGTCTCCTGAATAAATTAATAAATAAATACAAAACTTAGAAAGGGTCTTTGTATGTGTATCGTGTCTTGGTGAACAGCATAATTTAGATATCAAAAGTTGGTTAAAAACCATACTTAGTATATAAGTTCAACACCTGCTGAGGATGTGACATGGAGATTTTCAAGAAAATAACTCTACTAAAGACTACCTTTTACATAGAAATATTTTTAAAAATTTTGAATTTTTCAAAAATGACTAACAATTTTGATTAAAATGCCTTAATATATTTAAGATATTTTCATGACACATTAAATGTATATCTTGAATTTTCTCGGAATGTCATCTGTAATCTTCTCAATTCTGAATGACTTTTGCATAACTCGTAACCATAAGAGATAGGCAAATTACGCTACCTAGCATGATTTTTGCAGCAAAGCATCTGATAAGTGATTATGACTAAATAAGGTCTTCTGTTTTCAGAAATGTCACTAGTTTTCCTGTAACACATCTAGTTTTCACGCTAATCATGATACAATACAATACAATGTTTATTAGCCACAGGAATTCATACAGAATTATAGGCATTGTCAATATAGTTAGAGTATTTCACAATATTTACAATTCATCTATGAGGTATTTACAATCTAAAGTTTACAGATAATTTACACAAATTACTATTCACACTTGAAAAACATTAAGACACTTGAGTACAATAACAGATAAACTCAGTTATGAATATTTATGCAGACACTGACTCTAGTCAAAACACTTTTTTAAACCAATTCTCGAACTGTAAAAACACTTAAGCTCCACTTACTTTTGAAATTAGGACATGTTTCAAGGACTCCGCGTCCTCATCAGCTGATGTTCTACTGGTTCTTCAGGTGACCGCCTCCCTCTCCTGGTGCTGTTCAATGAGTTGAATGACGTCATCTACTATTGGAATTTCAAAGTTCATTGCTCTCTTTTTGTTCTTCACAATGTGTATATTTTCCCAAACTGTTAATTCCCAATACTTTTTTACCGATACCAAAAGTTTTATGTCTAGCAAAATTAGTCCCCAGCAACCCAGTTTTACCAAAACTGTATTGTCTACCAAAATTCATAAAAATGATGACAGTGTTAGACCGATTATCAGCAATATAGATGCACCTACATATCATTTAGCAAAGTGGTTAGTATGCGAAATGGATCGCATACAAAGACATGCTTCTCTCGGAATAAAAAACAGCTTGGAATTAGTTGACAAATTAAATAAAGTAAATATCAACACTAATGAAATTTTAGTCTCCTTTGATGTCAGCTCATTATTTACGAGCGTACCTACAGAAAAGCTACCAAATTTGATTAAGCTATGGCTTTCAGATCAAGGTTATACTGAAACCCAAATTGAAGAATATAAATAACTCTTTAATTTATACATCAACCAAAACGGCTTCATGTTCAACCAAAAGTATTACAAACTTCAGGTTTAGCCATGGGCAACCCCATCTCACCGTTATTAGCGGATTTGTATATGAGTTATTTGGAAACACAGGTGATAGAAACATTTCCACATATTTTTAAAGTATGGTTTCGTTATGTGGATGACATATTTGCTATAATACCAAAGAAGTTAGCACAGGATGCATTAAAATTATTGAACCTACAAGACCAATCTATAAAGTTCACCATTGAAACAGAACAAGATGGATGGTTACCGTTTTTGGATTTAAAAATTATAAAAAAAGGAGACAAATCAGAATTTGGCATATATAGAAAGTCAACACATGTGGATAACTACAGTAAAAACAGTAACTCCAACCCAAAAGAACACCAATATGCAATATTTCACAGTTTAATCCATAGGTTAGTGAACATCCCATTCACTATAGAAGAATATACCAAATAAGTAGATCACATTAAATATGTTGCAATTGTGAATGGCTTTGATCCAAAATTTATTAAAAAAATGATAAACAAGCATAAAAGACGAAAACCATCAAGGACGTTTGCACTTTAAAAGCTGACGACCCAAAGAAAGTATATTGCAAATTTACGTATCACCCTAAGGCATTTAATAAATTTAAAAACATTTTCCGTCAATTTCAGATACAACTAGTACCACATAACAAATATAACATGAGAAGCATACTGAATTACCCGCTAAAAAACTCAAGTCCAACCAACAAACTATCCGGAATTTATAGCGTAAGATGTGAGGATTGCCACGAAATTTATATCGGAAAAACAAAAAGAAACCTGGAAACAAGGATGACAGAACACATGTGATGTATTAAATACAAACAGACAGATAAATCAGCCATAGCCCATTACTTCTGGTCAAAAAATCATAATATTTCCAAAGACATAAAACTTTTGGTACCAGCAAAAAAGTATTGGGAATTAACAGTTTGGGAAAATATACACATTGTGAAGAACAAAAAGAGAGCAATGAACTTCAAAATTCCAATTGTAGATGACGTCATTCAACTCATTGAACAGCGCCAGGAGAGGGAGGCAGTCACCTGAAGAACCAGTAGAACATCAGCTGATGATGGGGATGCAGAGTCCTTGAAACATGTCCTAATTTTTAAAGCAAGTGGTGCTTAAGTGTTTTTGCAGTTCGAGAACTGGTTTAAAAAAGTGTTTTGATTGATGAACACTGTTTATAAATACTTCTATTTATAGTTTTATTAATGACGCTAGTATTACACTTAATTTTAATGCCTTGGTCAGTTAAAATTCTTCATTGATGAGTCTTCCAATCTCGGACACATGAAACAAGAATAGAAATAGAATACATTAGTATAATTATGCACAACAAACTGATTAAGGTATACCTTACCTGATTTGTATTCTAAGTATTCATTTACCAAGTAAAACTGATTTTTTTAAAGAAATTATGTAGCTCTGACTTAAACTTATTTATAGAGGGTATGTTTTTTAATTGATTTGGCAAGTGGTTGAATAGCTTTAACCCATGTATTTAACAGAAGTATCAAATAGTTTTGTTTTATGAATATAGGTGTGTAATTTGTCTTTATTACGTGTGTTATGGGTGTGTATTTCAGCATTTGTGACATAGTTTGCAGTATTAGTCTTCATGTAAGTCAATAGCTGTTTCATATATAAACTTGGTAGGGTTAAGATATTCAAATCTCTGAAATGATTTCTGCAGCTTTCCATTTCTGGTATAACAACCATAATTCGTAAAGCTTTCTTTTGTAGCTTAAATATCATCTTACTATTTGTAGCATTTCCCCACAATGGTAGCCCATATGATAGTAGTGAATGAAAGTAAGCAAAGTAACAGGCTCTTGAGTGCAGTAAACCAAGGCGGCCTGGGTTCGATCCCAGGCGACCAACACGGTGCTGGGGCGGGTTTTCTTCGGGATCTCCGGTTTCCCCCGCCATCTCATTCCACCGGTGCTCCATCTTCATCTCATGTATCATCAGTGCCATCGCCTGCGGTGCCGTATGTAGTAAAAGCGGGCGTTAAACACTACACATTTCATTTCATTTGAGCGCAGTAAATTCTACTCAAGGCTTCAGCTGATGTAAAACAAAACAAACACGGCTCAGCTTCTCTGCTAACTTTTCTAAATGTTTGTCCTAACTTAAATTTTTTTCTACCCATAGTCCTAAGAATTTAGTTTGCTGTTCAAAATTTATCAATCTGGAGCCAATTCTGATGGAAGGGTTTTCCATTTTCCTACAAGCCTTATGCTGAAAATTTAGTGCTATTGTTTTTTCTTCATTTACAAGCAACTTATTGACTTTAAACCAATTTAATACATTTACTATAGCTGGTGTTATATTTTGCTGAAGGCTATCATCATCCTTTCCTGCAATGAAAATACCTGTATTATCTGCAAAGAGTGTGATTTTAGCATCTAAGTTGTTCATAAGACATAATGGGAGGTCATTTACTGTCTTAAAATGCATCACTGCAGATCCATTCTGCTTTGCAATAGTAGCGCATTGGCTGTTGGTGTTTTAGCTGTGCTGTGGTTTTTTATTCTTTTGTGTGCTTGTCAATCCAACACCATTCCATTAAACTCTCCGATATCAGTCTATTTTTAGAGTTGTTACCAACGAAATGCACTGTTGAAATGCAGAGTTGCATTTTGTGATTTGCGATGTTGGCAAAATTCTAATGTTGCCTAATCCAGTGACAATTAGTTACTTCGTGAGTGTGGGGAATATCTGACCTGTTGTTTATATTTTGTACTGCTGTGAAAATGGCGAGTGTGTCAGGAATTAGAAGAAAGTGTGTGAATAAGCCAAACTCATTCTGCTGTGTGGGTGCTACATATTGAAAGGGCAGAAGGGGACAATAACTGCATTCAGAGATGTTTATACTGTGCATATTTTAAAGTAAAATTAGGAGACCAATACAAGGTATGGGCTCCCCATGTAATTTGTATAACATGCCTTGAAAACCTACAACAGTGGAGCCAAGGGAAACGTAAGGCTCTTCTATTTGGCATAGGGATGGTTCGGCATGAACCTCAGGACCATTGCAGTGACTGCTATTTTTGCATGTGTAGTGTGGCTGGATTTAATAAGAAAAACAATGACAGTATTGTGTACCCAAATTTAAAGTCAGTGATGAGACCCATTCCTCATGGACCGGAAATTCCAATACCTTCGCCTCCTAGCAGTTTACCTGATTCTGGAGCTTCCTAAGATTCTGCTGACGAGCAAGTTGATATGGATTTTTCACCAGCAACAGAAACAGCAATTCCAGAATTGTTTAACCAGTTGGAATTGAGTAATCTGATATTCATATTCATTTATTTCATCCTTAAGATCATGTTTACATGATATGGAATCGTCAACATTGTACAATAGAAATACAATTCAATTTACAATAAAACAATACAATTAAGAACAATGCTCACTCACACGCAGCCTTAATTAGCTAGTTTATACAGAACTATCCATTTACATATTCCATAATTCAATAAAATGAATTTTCTACTAAATATGCTTTGAGCTTTTTCTTAAATATATTCACATTTTCTACGTTTTTTATATTAGGGGGTAGTCTGTTGAACAATTTAATCCCATTGGGATAAGCACTGGATTTAGCTAGGTTTGTTCTGCAATATTGTACATGTAAATTTTCTTTCTGCCTTGTACTATGAAAATGAATCTCTTTATTGTTTGGTAGCTGATGCCTTATTTCTCTGATATGGTTGATACTAACTACATACTTGCTGTAGTCATGACCCTTAATTTTTTAAATAATTCCCTGCATGATGCTCTGCTCGTTTCACCAGCCATTAATCTTAAAGCCTGCTTTTGCAACCGAAATACTTTTTCTGATTCCGTTGAAGCCCCCCATAATCTTATTCCATACCTTATGTGACTATGGATGTATGCAAAGTATGCACTTCTTACCACTTTTGTACTAGTCACCCTTTTCAGTGTGTTCAATATGTAGCATCCCACACTTATTTTTCTGCATAGCATATTTATATGCCCCCCCCCCCCCATTTTAGATCTTCTGTTATAACTATGCCCAAGAATTTAGTTTGATCTTGGTACTTTACTATCTCACTATCAAACTTTATTTGTGGCTTTACCATATTTCTATGACGATTTAAATGACAACTTGCTTGGCCTCACAAAGGAAAAGAGTGAGCTGTTAGATTCACAACTGAAAGAAAAAAAAAACTTCTTTCCCCTGGAACTACATTTTCTTGGTGTAGACATAGAGATAAGGAGTTTAGGAAGTATTTCAAGTAGGAAGATGATATGACCTACTGTGTGAAATTCCAGGAGCGATACAACAGCTGGGGAGTGATTACCAATTGTAAGATTGGAGAATGTTTGTGGATTCTTCTAATAAGAGGTTGAAGGCTGTACTATTTCATAATGAAAACATTCTAGCTTCGATACCTGTGAGACATTCCATTTCACTAAAGGAAAATTACCTCACAATGCAAACTGTTTTGGACAAAATCAAATATCATCAGCTCAGGTAGGATGTGTGTAGAGACTTGAAGGTGTGTAGTATTCTTTTAGGACTATAATTAAATTCCCTTGTCATGTGAATGGGACAGCAGATTAGGGACAAGCACTGGTCTACACCTACCGGGTCCAAGAAACAAGTGTTGACACCAGGGATAAAACATGTTACAAGTGCTGCCTTAGTTGGCCCACAAAAAGTTGTTTTGCCACCGCTACACATCAAACTGGAAATCAGAAGCAGTTTGTTAGGACCTTGGACAGAAGCAGTCGCTGTTTTCAGTATATTGCAAGCAAGTTTGTACATTTATCAAATGCAAAAGTCAAGGAAGGCAGTTTTGATGGGCCACAAATTAGAAAACTGCTGAAAGACCCGAATTTTTAACAGCCAATGAATGCCGTGAAACTTGCTGCATGGCTCATGCTGAATCGGCTCCATCACAGAAACCCAAAGAGCTTTTTAACAGGAACTCAACCAACATTTAATGTACATATATGCGTTTAGAGGAATTTAGTAACAGTGACGTCAAAATTAATCTCAGAAACTATTTGTAGTTGGTTTATTAATACTCGTCACTTACTTGTTTATATTTATGAGAGACTAGTTTCAAAGACATTCGCCTCCATTTTCAATCTCTTTCCAACTGGCATCTGTTGTCTGCTCTCTCTCTGGTGGTGGAACTATGAACTTCTTTGTCAAATTATCTACTGGTGGGATTTCAAAGTTCATTATGCGATCCCTAGTTTCTGAGATTTAATGTACAGTTTATTTATCATTGAGTACAACAATGGAATGAAGAGGTTACTATGCCAAGCAAATCCCCTCTTGGATGGCCTCGTTATGTACACACAAAATTAAACATTAAACAAGTACAGAAAACTGTGCAGCAGGGTCCATGCTGATCAGCAAGAAAGCATGCCCTTCCTTTATCATCCATATTGGATCAAAGTTCTAGACAAATCTTTGAAAAATGAAAGGTATTTTTCAGTATCTCAGAACTGTACTTTATAAAGTAATGAAATAGAAATATTATTAGGAAATAAAGTATTTTTTGCTTTGAAACCCATTTACTGTTTATATTGTGACTTTGTGGGTTCGTAGAATTAAAAGTCCAAATTGCTGAAATTCTAAATGTTCTTTATTTCCATAGGAATACACTGTTCAACTCTCACGCAACAACATTGCATCACATATCACAATCTACACCACCAAGGTCGTTGACAATAACAAACATTAGCTCTCGTTACAACACTTCACAGCTGACTCTCGTTTTACACACAACTACAACTCTCTGCTGGCGTGTCACAATCTCTTATTATCTCGCTGAATCATTTCTAGATCATTTTAAAATAAACCAAAGACCGAATTATCTCTATCAGTCCGGAAGTCACCAGAAATTTCCATTTATCTCAGTTTGTTTCGGCAGACCTTTATCTGCATGTTATTGTGTTCACTAGCCGCGCGATCGTAAACTGATTATGCAAGCTCTTTATTACCGTGAAACAGTAGCCGCCATCTGTTTTCGATTTGGGCCGAAACTTTTATGCCTGCTGCCGCGACAATATGGTGCCCTATAAAGGGTATATTAATCAAAATTATTAAAGCCACTTCGAGAAAATTAAAAAACAAATTTAAAAATGTTTTGTGTAAAGGTAGTTTGGAGTGGCAACATTTTCTTGAAAATTATATTTCACCTTTGGAAGATATTGAATTTGAATACCAAATTTGGTATATTTATCAGCCATTTTATTTTTTACTTATCCCCTCCCCATGCACATACACACACTCACACACCAGTTTTATGTGCACTTCTTCTAAAAATACAGTGTTTAGATTTGGGGGTGTCAAAACAATGTATGTGCTGTGAAATGTTTATATATTTTTGGCAGGAATGCAGTACTTTCTCTGCATACTAAGTATGTGGGTCTGGGCTGCTCACTTGGCTTTCTGATTGAACAGCCAGAGGTTCAAACCTGTGCAGACCAATATTCATATTTATTGCAACTTAATGCAGTGTTTGAACACAAGCCATGTTATTTGTAATACATACTCTCTCTTAAAAGTAAACGATTAGAAATGTAAAAAAAAAAAAAAAAAAAAAAAAAAAAAAGTCATTCATCTTCTCTCTCTCTCTCTCTCTCTCTCTCACACACACACACACACACACACACACACACACACACACACACACACACACATATATATATATATATATATATATATATACACAAAACATAATTATTCAAAATCATCAAAGTTCTCATAAAAAATTCACCTATATTGTAATAGGCTCTGCTTAACAAGAATTTAGTCAGTTTAGATTTAAACTGACTGATGATTTAACCATAGAAAAGACCACTCAGAGATTAACAACACTCAAAAGACTAGCTGGCAGCAAATGGGGGTCCTCTGTCAATACACTCAACACCACCTATAAAAGTTGCATCAAACCAGCACTCCTCTATGGAAGCGAGGTGATACTTATAGCAAGTCAAAGCAAACTAGCACAACTTGAAACATTACAGAAACAAGCACTCAGACTAATAATGGGAGCAGTCAAATCAACACCAATTACTGCAATGCAAATTGCTACAAATAACTTGCCAGTTAAATATGAAATGGAAAAACAAAATCTCCTCCTAAATGAAAAACTACAAAGGCTCCCCTTTAATACTCACTGGAAGAACTACAAAAGCAGAGAAAGGACTTTAAAAATACAAGAAGGATTTATGCAGAAAGCCTATAACCTACAGAGAAAATACCCAAGAAGCAGTACTGTTGCCATCTTCCGACTGACTACTGGCCACGACTGTTTGGCCGCTCATCTACACAGGATTAATATTTTTGAATCCCCGACCTGCACACTGTGTAGGGACCCGAACTCATTGATGGACGGAGATCATCTGCTCCAGTGTAGTGCCCTGACAAAAACAGATGGAGAACTGACAGCACAACTAGTCACACGTTATTGCGAGGCCAGAAGGAAAATGGAAATTCTCCAACTCCATGAGCATTAGCAACCAACCAACTAAATTTAAACTTAGCAGCTGACAGTATATTTTAGGCTTTCCGAAAGCTTATTAAGTATTTTTGGACCAAAGTATTGGGGCTTATGTTCAAAAAGTTTTAGCCTGTGACATTTAACTATATAGTTATTCTTTCCCCTTGTTTCATATGTGTGGACATCGAAATTTGTAGATGTTTTATTCCTGTTATGTACAAAAAGTATTGTTCACAGAATAAATATGCAGGGAAGAGTAAGTATGTTTAATTTTTTAAAATACGGCCTGCATGAACTCGTACATGTTATTTTTGCCCGGTAACTGATAGCTCTTTTCTGTGGGAGAAAAATTCTGTTAAAGTTTAATTTGGAAGTGTGTTCCCACAGCTCGATGCCATAAGAAATGTGTGAATATATTAATGCAAAATATACTAACTTACTAATATCTACTGAGAGAAAATTGGCTAAATATCGCAACACTAAAGTCGTCCTGGTTTTGAAGTGTGCTTAAAGGCAACAGTAGATTTTCTGGCATGTAAAAGAATCCTGTAGGATGAAATTCCAGCATCCTGGCGTAGCAATATGATCTTGGCAATTGACAAGTCTAACAAACAAAATGTTTATTCCAGGTTCTCTCAGGCTTCAAGCCAGGTGTAAATATGGTGATGTACCAACGTTTCAGGAGCATACATTGTTTTCATCTTCAGGGTATTGTGACTTTGTGGGTTTGTAAAATTTAATGTCCAGGTTGCAGAAATTCAAAATGTTCTTTATTTCCATAGAAATACACTTTGTACACCTCTGATAACAGCAGAATGACATAACACACACGTACGCAATCTTCAAGTTTGTCTGTGCCAGGTCCACACTGCACCTCGTCTCTTGGCTCCTGCCGAACTGGCTGCTAGCAGTTCTAGCTTGCCATTTATACACGATTAGCTGTTTCACGAAGGCTGGCGAAACTTCCCAAAGCTTCACGGACCCTTGCGATGGCGAGGGAATTGTCCAGACGTTTCTCTGGCTCTTCCTCTCCCCGCCTCGTCTTTCCTCACAAGTGATTAGTGCTGTGCACCCGCGCTGGCCGGTCTGGGGGTGTGTCTTGGGTGCTATCTGTCTCTTTCACTCCCTGCTTCCCTCCCTCTCTCTCGCTACATAATAAGCACCTCACAACAGTATGCTCCCGAAACGTTGGTACAACACCACATCTACACCTGGCTTGAAGCATGAGAGAACCTGGAGTACTCACGCCACCAGGAAAGCTACAGCTCCTATTAAAGAAAATGTTTCTTTCTCTCTATCTTTTTCTCTTTTTTTTGGGAAGGGGGTTGAGGGGCATATGGTAGATCTTCTCTCTGCTGATCTTATTTGAACTTAATCTTGTTCATCTTTAATGTGTGATGTTTGGTTCTCAGGTATGGTTTAATGAAGCAATGAGGCGTGTGGTGAGTGAGAAAGAGCGACAGTTGGAAGTATTAAGAGCAAGGGAAGCAACACTGCTGGATGAGTGTCAGCGCCACCGTGAGACCATCCGCCAACTCACAGACACTGGAACTCCTAGCAGCACTTCTGGGTAAGCTTTTATAATTCATATGTCTTACAAATGTATAATATTATATTTATTTCATAGGTTGTGAAACTTATCTTTGTAGCTGCAATGATTTTCCTTCAAGCTGTGGCCACTGAATGGTTGCTTCCGCATCAGCTGCTGTTGCTCAGACTTCTGCCAAAATAGTTATAATATTCCTACAACCACCTCACATTCTGGTAATTATAGTTACAATAATCATATACCTGTCATAAGACATTTTGAAAATATTCTGCTCCTCCACACATTTGTGATATCTCCTCAAGAAATTTTAACTACACTTGAGAGTTCAGTATACAAAGCTCAATG
Organism: Mantis religiosa; assembly: GCA_030765055.1. Lineage (NCBI taxonomy): Eukaryota > Metazoa > Arthropoda > Insecta > Mantodea > Mantidae > Mantis > Mantis religiosa. The sequence goes on along the minus strand of CM060948.1, from coordinate 332,264,886 downwards.
AACTTTGTAATTGATATGTGTGATTGATATGTGTGATTGGAGGAATTTAGTAACAGTGACGTCAAAATTAATGGAACTAGAGACAGGCTGAGGATTGTACCGTTTCCTACAAGTATTAATATTATTAAAACTATATGTGAAAGGGCCGGAAAAGATTGGTAAATAAAGGGCACAAAAATATACTAAGTTCTTGTGAACGATCTTTTATATTCTGAAAAAATTCCAAACTTAACAATTTTCAAAAACATAACCTTGCAGCTTATCAGAGAGTGTTTTTTTTACAATTTCTTTTAATATTTATAATTGTACACTAACCATGAGGAAATTTATAGTAATTCACGCAAGAACACGGGAAAAAAATTTGGAAGAAAAACTTTGAGAAGGAGTGTTCGAAAACTTATGTTGAAAGCAAAGCCAAAAATGTTGTCGTCCACAATGTTCCTGTGAGAAGAGCTGCGAGAAAGGTGCGAAGTTCACTGTGCCATGCATAACCAGAAGTGAAGGTACTTGTACTCCACCTCCCGAGGAAACCTCAGAGCCTGCCCTCCCGGCGGTGGCGGTATTCAAATGTTAGACCTTTGCTCCCTCTGCCGGTGACACTGGCGCTTCCTGGCACTAGCCGGCAAAACTTGATGATGGCCGAGAGTAACAAAGGTGCGTAATTGTTGAACTAAAAGCTGTCGGTAAACCAAAATACAGCACAGCTTAGGTGCAGAGAAGTTGTTACTCAAGGCACCTGCATTTGAAGGGAAGCGAATGTAGGATGGAAGCGATGGCTTCCGAAAACTAGTCCCTCGATAATATGTGTATGTGTGTAGTGTTTAACGCCCACTCCCACTACATATGGCACCACAGGCGGTGACACTGATTGTACATGAGATGAAGACGGAGCACCAGTGGAATGAGATGGCGGGGGAAACTGGAGGTCCTGGAGAAAACCCACCCCAGCGCTGTGTTGTCCACCACAAATCTCACTTTGCGGTCGCCTGGGATCGAACCCGGGCCGCCTTGGTGAGAGCCAAGTTGTCTAACCACTGAGCCACGGCGCGGCTGCCCTCGATAATATAAAAATGTGATGAAGTGTCAATAAATCGAAAACCGACCACAAGTAGTTTTTTTGATTTGCAATTGATATTTTCTCTTACTTTTTCTAGTGTGTAGGGTTTGTTATGTATACTTTATTTTTCATTTAATTATCAGTCAGATAAATATCTGTAATTGTATTTTTCAATATGATAAGTAATTGACCCATACTCAATATTCTTTTATAATAAAGCATAGTTCCATGTACATGGCTATTGCCTTTCCCCCTAATCAGTGAGAGAATAAATGTAAAGCAATAAAACCTGAGACATGGTCAGTACTTTCCAAAACTGACCTGTACTAATTGCATCCACATGTCATTCTCCATCGGTGTTGGACAGATGTCTGGAGCATTTTTGCAGTGGTTGGCTATAAGTGTTACACATCTTTATCATGTTGGTTGCAACGTGAGAACTTGCAGGTTATCTGCTTGCGCATGCATATACCTGCACCTTGGGACTCGGAAAATATTTTCACGTCACACAAAAGAAAGTTTCTCCTAAATTTCAAAATGAAATTTACTCTACAGTGTTTAGAAAATAAGCCACCCACCCCCTCCACTTTTATTACAAGGCTAGAAACTTGTTTAGAAAAACATACGTTGAAATATCTTAACTGCAAGGACAATTATTAAAAACTGTTTAAAAAATTATGAATTGTTAGGCAAATATTTTGTAATTTTTACAATTAATTTAATTTTGATTAAAATAGTACTAAATGAATCCTGAATTCTATGTGTCAGTGTTTTTGTGATGCTTTATAGAATGTACAGCAAAAATATCAGCCTTCTAGCACTTAATTTATGAATATAATTTTATAAATGACTCCTACTGTGTTCTAGATGTTCTCGGGCTTCGAGCCAGGTAAGAAGAAGTTGTGACATCGATGTTTCGGGAGCGTGCATCTCTCCCATCTTCAGGACTCCTACTGTTTTTTCACCCAGCCATTTTCGCAACTATACAATTCCTTTTCTCGATGTATATACAGCTCTTTACACTGTACTGGAACTTGCTGCTAAAATATTTCCACAGAAGTGCTACTCTAAAATATTTATACTAGATATATCGAGATTTAACTGTATTGGAACACCACAGTGAAGCGAAAAATTATTAAATTTTAGATGAGTCGTATTTTTTACACATCATGTATCTTTTACACGAAAGTGAAGCAGATGTGTAAAAAATACGACTCATCTAAAATTTAATAATTTATACTAGACTTTACCTTCAATGTAATATTGTAGTAATTATATTGTAACAAATTGTCTGAAAATACTTTAACATATCCTTTGGTCATAAGGACACGAAGAAGTAAACCTTTTTTGACACATGCTTAAAGAAGCCAACAAAGTGGAAACAAAACAGTTTCTCTGTGTTCCCTACTTATTCAATAGAAGGCAGTTTAGTTTTTGTGCTACGTGAGATGTACAGGGAGAGCTGCTATTACTTTTTTTTTAATGTAATTTGTCTTCCAAAGTTAAGTCATATTGTTCGATGAATGAAATGGGTGAAATGATGCTCAGTTTAGTCCGGGGTCCATGGAGCTTAGAGCTACCTGACATTCGTCTTTCAGGATAAGGGAAAACCCCAGAAGAAACCTTATCCAGGTAACTCACCCTAACCGAGATTCGAGCTCGGGACCTCTTGAATGTGAGGCAGACACGCTACCGTTGCTATTACTTTGTTATGCCAGTCATGGTGGTTTGTTAATAAACCAGAAACTAACCTCCATGACACCAACCGGGATGGCTCAGGCTGTTTAGTCTGTGGCCTGCATTCGGGAGGTCCAAGTCCAATTTCCATGGGTTTTTTCGGGGGTTTTCCCGTGTCACCAGGTGAATGCTAAGTAGGCTAATTACATCCCCTGAATTTCCTGTCTCTCCATTTCATCTCCATTATCATTTCACATCATGTCTCATCTGGTGGTCTCTTTCAGGGTAGAAGTGTCAGCAAAAGTCTTGGCGCTGCATGGCCAGATGATATGTTCCTGGTAAACACTTCCTCCTCGTCAGTAGTAGGGACCCTGCCCTATGCACTGTTGTGACTCCTTGGGTTGGCTGCTCTCTTTCTTCAGGGATGCCCCACTTGGGGTATAGGTATAATAAATAAAAGGGTCGTAGTGCCGAATCTCCTCTGAATGAATCTATTCGATCCTAAAGTATTTCTCAGTGAATAAAGTTAATTGGATGCCTTGGAGAAACATTGACTCTTACCATACTAGTTTAAAAATCATGTCTAGCAACATTTCCTGCTGTTGAGATTTTCCAGACTTAATCTACCCTTATATTTTACCATGTTTCATTGTTGGACATTATTGTATGTACGTAAACTATGAAGTTATTAACAGTGAAGCAAACAAATATATACAAATAGAATAATTTGTAACTTAAAACTCCACTTAAAATTATAAGAAATGATGATAATTCTTATAAATTCTCCGGGATCGCGATTTCATGTAAACTTATAAACATCTGATTACGTAGAAAGTGAAGCTAGCTACAGTGAAGCAATAAATATTACACAAATATAAATATTTGTTTCAAAGGCTTCACTTATCTTAATAAATTGGTGTTATTACTTCTTTCTAATGGAGATCATATTCAAAAACGGATTGTTTTCATCATTAGTCAACTCTGTTGTTGATCAATAAAAACAGTCTGGTTTTGAAATCAATCTCCATTAGAAAGAAGTAATAACACCAATTTCTTAAGATAAGTGAAGTCTTTGTAACAAATATTTATATTTGTGTAATAAATATACACAACTTCAGCTGGAAACAAAGCTGTCGCCATCGTTACAAACGCTGGATGTAGATATGTTCTTGTTAGTACTACCAAAATCTGAAAAAACAAATTTAAAAACAGAATTGACTGCCGGTATTTCCTGAATAAAGGTGAATTTAATAAAGAATATAGACATATTATTAATACTGCTTTAATTAATGGTTTTAGTAAAGACTTAATACAAAAAATTGAAAAATTCAAATATCAAAAAACTGCTAATTATATTTCTACCGTTAGAAAAATAAAAGGCAATTATAATTTTAAAAAATTTACTTGCCATCCTTTAGTTAATAAACATTTTCAAACTTTTTTTAAAGAGTTTGGTATAACTTAAGTTCCTGAAAATAAATATAGTATTAAAAATTTATTGCATTTCTCTATAAAAGATAAAATTCATAATAAAAAAACTGGTATTTATCAATTTAATTGTTTTGATTGTGATAAACTTTGTATTGGAAAGACAAAACGTAATTTAGAAACCAGAACGAAAGAACATTTTCGTAACATTAAGTATAAACTGATAAATCAGCTGTAGCAGATCATTTTTGGTCATTTAACCATGAAATAAATCCAGAAGTTAAATTATTAAAACAAATAAATGGTTCGATAGATTTAATGGTTTGGGAAAAGATATTCATTTTAAAAAACAAACATTGCATTGTGATATCGAGATTGAACTGTATTGGAACACCACAGTGAAGCGAAAAATTATTAAATTTTAGATGAGTCGCATTTTTTACACATCTGCTTCACTTTCGTACCTATTTTGAGGACATGTTTCGCAAATCTTCGTTTGCATCTACGGCGCACAAGAAGATTTGCGAAACATGTCCTCAAAATAGGTACGAAAGTGAAGCAGATGTGTAAAAAATGCGACTCATCTAAAATTTAATAATTGCATAGTGAATTTTGAAATACCGGCAGTCGATTCTGTTTTTTTTTTAAATTTGTTTTATTTTCAGATTTTGGTAGTACTAACAAGAACATATCAACATCTAGCATTCTTAACGATGGCAACAGCTTTGTTTCCGGCTGAAAATGTGATCATCACTTCTTATAAGATAGAAGTTTTAAGTTACAGATTGTTATATTTGTATATTATTGTATGTATTTGTGTACAAAGTACTTTCAATAAATTAAAGGGACAAGTTGTATTAGAATATTTACGGTTTGTGTTAATAGGAGCCTAACATATGGAGCAGGAATATGGCCACTTCAGGATCATGTAGAAGCCCTAGAAGTAGAGAAAGCCAAATTACAGGCACAACTGGCAGAGGAACGGGATAAAAAGGCTGCAGCAGATATGAACACATCAGTGGCTGTTGTTAAGTGAGTAAGATGAAAATCTCTGATATCTGAATTGCTTGCCCTGAGGGAGGAAGGCATACAAATGGTGCACAAAATAAATATTGAAATATTCCACTTGCAGCTTTTTCAAAAATGTTGCATAAAAAAGTAGATATTATGTATATTATTATCAAGATTTTTTGCTGCAAGCTTCATTAGGATGAATGCTTAAGATGTTATAACAATGATTTTTTTTTTTTTTTTTAAATATAAGCAGAAGCATTATTAACGGTAAAGTATTCTTCATTTTTGAGTTTGATTTATGGGTCACTATGTTTACACTCAACTTCCCTTACTATGTTGTTGTATAATTGAAACGTTTTCAAGATCATTCGATCTCATCCTCAGCTGTTTGGTGATTAAATGAACATACTTCTTCCTCCACCATTACAGTGCTCCGATCCCTTTGCCATCTGGTGTTAGGGACACTAAGTTTTAATACTTAATTTAATGCTGGGATTTCAAAATTTATAACTTTATCCCGGTTTTTAGTTATGAATATTTTTTCCCAAATATCCAATTCTATAGATGTACTTAAAGATTTTAACAGTTTAATGTTATGGCCAATGTTGTGGTTTTCTGTCCAAAAATGGTGTGACACTGCATATTTTTCTGTTTGTTTCAACTTTATGTTCCTCTGGTGTTCTTTTTGCCTGGTTAACAAGTTTCTCTTAGTTTTTTTCTATGTAGCCTTTTTCACAGGTTTCACAGTTTATCTGATAAATTCCCGATTTCAAAGTTTTGGGAATTGCACTTTTTAGTGGCTTATTTAGCAGGTTCCTCAGACTGAATTTGTTTTGGGGTGCTAGTTTTAAGTTTAGTCTTTTGAAGATTCGTTCAAATTTTCTATAAGCCCGTGGATGGTAGGTGAATTTTCTATATTACCAGTTTGTGTTTTTAAGCGATGTGAGAGTGGTATTTTTTGATATTGTCTCAAGTTTTTCCTTTCTTTTCATCATGTTCTTTATGATGGCTGGGTTGAATCCATTTAATACTGCTATCTCTTTCATATGTTGTTGTTCTTTCATAAATTCCTCCTTACAGTTTCACATCAACTAGCTGCCTTTAGAAGTCTAATTCACTGGCTATACAACATCCCACTGAGTAAGTGAAGCAGAAGTGAAGCTTCACGTAAGTGAAGCAGATGTATAATAAATACGACTCATCTATAAATAATAAGAGAAACTTGTTAACCAGACAAAAAGAACACCAGAGGAACATAAAGTTGAAACAAACAGAAAAATCTGCAGTGTCACACTATTTTTGGACAGAAAACCACAACATGGCCACAACATAAAACTGTTAAAATCTTTAAGTACACCCATAGAATTGGATATTTGGGAAAAAATATTCATAACCAAAAACCGGGATAAAGTTATAAATTTTGAAATCCCAGCATTAAATGAAGTATTAAAACTTAGTGCCCCTAACACCAGATGGCAGCGGGATCGGAGCACCGTAGAAGTGGAGGAAGAGGAATGTTCCTATAGTCACCAAACAGCTGAGGATGAGATCGAATGTTGTTGAAAATGTTTCAATTATACAACATAGTAAGTGAAGTTGAGTGTAAACATAGTGACTCATAAATCAAACTCAAAAATGATTTTTTACTATTATTCCTTACATAAACAGTTACCAGGAGAAACATTGTAGTTTGTCACATAACAAGCATGAAGAGGAGACATATGTGCATATAAATTAGTTACTATGAGAAACAGTATAGTTCCAATCACATAACTAAATAAGGAAAAGATATAAATTTGTGTACATAAACCAGTTTACGTGAGAAACAGTTTAGTTCCAAACATATAACAAAGAGTCTGTTCAGTAAATGTGTATGCAGTTCAGTCGCCCTTCTGTGAGGAACCTTTCTAAAAGTTTTACAACACCCTTCTTTTACATTGCCTACCCTCATCAAAATGGAGGCAATGGCTTCCGAAACTAGTCCCTCGATAATATAAAAACGTAAGTGACGAAGTGTCAATAAACTGACAAAAAGTAGTTTTTCTGATGCTCATGTAAGATCACCTTTAAAGAGATGTGATCCAGTTTGGTGGCCATCCAAAATGATGCATCATACATTTATTCTCCACTGGTCTGAAGTGTTGTCTGTGTAACTCAGTGATGGCTATTTACACTCTACTAGAGCATGTTATGGTAGTGTACAGTTCCATTGTTGTGAAACGTAACTCATCTGAGAACAGGATTTTGGGTAAGTAGCAGTTCACACAGTGCATTACTCACTAGCAAGAGGCTCTTCAAAGTTGCGACTGTGGAGCTCTGACGCAGCTAGCAGGCAGTAAGGGTGAAATTCATTGATGATGGCATCATGGGTGATCAGCCATGTTAAATTGGTGAAATGCGAGCTTTCAGCCATGGCTCCATGGCCTTCTTCGGGAACTCAGACCATAGAGTATACAATAGTTAGAAGCTCATACTTCAACAATTTGACACAGCTGGTCACCTGTGAAGCCATCATAGTAATACTCACTATGAAAGCTTCAAGTTGTATGTGAAATTTATTGTTGTGTAGTAATCAGATAACTCCCCAACGGGAGGGGCTTGGCAGTTTGGCTCGAGGTTCCTCTAGTAACGTCAGAGGTACCACGAGTGTTAAGGGTTCACAGCGCCCGCACCCCCCCCCCCCCTACAAAGTCAAAGTATTGTGGACTCATTTTCAGGTACTTCAATCTGTACTCCACACCTGATTTTTGGCACAGAGGCCCCACATAGGGCAGAGATGAGGCCATCAAACTCTCAAGTGTGTAGTGGTATGAGCCTGGTGATAGTTTCCTTATCAGGCAACCATCTTACATGAGTATGTACTTATATTTGGTATGGATAAAAGCTTTCGAGTACTTAGTTTTGAGAACATACTCAGTAATAGAAGCAGAGTATGACATACTCAAGTGACCATCTTACAGAAATATGTACTTATATTTGGTATGCATTAACCCTTTCACCGATATGGACGTCATATGATGTCCAAGTTAAAATACCCCAAACCGATATGGATGTGTATAGATGTCCTGCACATACATGCATTTATTGCTCATTTAACGCCAATTATTTTAATCTTGCTATTTTACAATAAATTTAAATTAGTTCTATAAGGAATGTAAACGTACCCTGAAATGTTTCTTTTTGAATTGTACACCTCCAAAACTAGATAAACACCCAAGGGCACATCTGCAGATTCACACCAAATAATATTGGTTTCCTTGCGAACTTCTTTTTCACAACACACTACACATTTTCGAAATGGTTGCGACTTTTTTGGTTGTGGGTGGTATCCTTTTAGGAAAGTGTTTTCTCTCAAGTATGAGGGGTGATGTGGTGAATTTCCTACCCCCTAGTATAAAGAGGCCTCTGAGTATTATAATACTCAATTAGGTTACGAGCTCTTTATACGCGCAAGTACAGGTAGATGAATGTCTTGCATGAATTTACAGCTCTGAAAATTACTAAACAACTGTGCATAGTTACATCCAGTGGTATAAAAAAACTTTTTTTTTTTACCATTTAACTGTTTTCCGTAAAGAGGGATAGCTACGAGGGCCTTTTTTTTCAACCTCCGATAGGCTATAAATAAAACACAAGTTCATATAAAACAATAATTTTATTACCAAAAGAATAGTACACTTATGGTTACTTTTCGACATAATCACCGAAGAGATTGAGACATTTGTCATATCTGTGGACAAGCTTTTCAATTCCCTCTTCAAAGAAAGTTGCCGCCAGTGAATTCAAGTAGTCCTTGACTACATCACTATTCAGTGATGGGAATCTGCGGTTTTCTTTAACCATTCTGTCAACTCGTTGAACAAGGTCATCTGAAACGACAGATTTGCGTCCTTGACCCCCTTCATCATGCACATCATTACGACCATCTTTAAACTTTCGACACCATTCACGAACAACACCATCACTCATGAAGTTTTCGCCATACACACGACTCATCCTCCGATGGATTTCTGCAGCACCATGGCCTTCAGCCTGTAGAAAACGAATTACACTTCGCAATTCGCACTTGGCGGGAGCATCAATAATGGCGGCCATGTTTACGTGGCTGTTGCACAACGCCGACTGACGACTGAATGTCAACAATGGCGGAGTGTGTAGTGCGAGAGCTGCGCAGTCGCCGACAGCGCATACCCGCTTTCTGCTGCCTGCGTAGCGTCGGCATGGAGCGATCGGAGGTTGAAAAAAAAACAGCCCTCGTAGTAATAGCTGATCCACATCACCCATATTTGACCCGCCATTTCCCCAAACAATGGAGTAGCTAGCGTGCCATCTGTAGACCAGCACACGTCACTGCTACGTATGTCCTAACAATCTCCTTCATAATCGTACAACAAATCCTCCTGATTTTCTACAGTAATATCAGAAGCCTGTACACATCATACCCAAGCTAATTTATTTGCTACATTAAGAGGATAAGCCATGGTTAACATTGAAATTTAACAATTTCAAATGTACCATTCATTTAGCTCTGGATAGCTATAAATCACTCTGAACACAAAGAGATTATAAATAACTAAAATACAGAGCGAAAACAGCTGCATAAGGCTACTAGAAACCTTGGTTGAGAAACACTGTAATAACAGATGCTGACAGAGAGTTTTCTTTCCAATGTGTGAGTGTGTAACGCAATATATTCTCGTATAATTATCGCTTGGTATAGCATAAATAAACTAAACTTGAACCGGAGAAGTCGCTTCCGTAGCTATACATACATACATTGGCTCGTATACACACAAAACAAAATGATTCAAATATTAGGCGCGTTCGGCACAAAGAATGGCTTTTGCTACAGTGAAACAAAGTAGTGAAATTTCAACAATTTATTAATGTAGTCTATACTTTATTGTTACTGTAGATTTTTATACTGCCTTTAATGAATTTTAAACCAGTTTTTGTTTTGTTTAAATAACGTAATAAATACGGAAGATACGGCATTCTATTTATGATGCATTTTTACAGCATTTAACAATTTAAATGTCCTGTTCTGTTTATTGGGTATCCATTTCCAGCCCCTGAAGGGTTTAAATGGCCATCGGCGAAGTGGTTAAACCTTTTTTGAGAACAATTTTAAGTAATAAAAGCAGAGTAGAACATGTTCGATGACCATGTTAAAAGAGTGCACTCATATGTGGTATGAATAAAACTTTTTGAGTACCTACCTACTTATGTTTTGGAACATACTCAAGTAATAGAAGCAAGGTAGAGCATACCCCGATGTTCATTTTAGTTGAGTATGTACTTATATTTGGTATGAATAAAAGCTTTTGAGTACTTACTTAATTTTGAGAATGAAAGCAGAGAATGACATACTCGAGTGACCATCTTACAGGAGTATGTGCTTATATTTGGTATGAATAAAAACTTTTCTGAGAACATACTTAAGTAATAAAAGCAGAGTAGAACATACTTAATGACCATATTACAAGAGTGCACTCATATTTGGTATGATTAAAACTTTTCGAGTACCTACCTACTTATGTTTTGGAACATACTCAAGTAATAGAAGCAAATTAGAGCATACCCCGATGTTCATTTTACTTGAGTATGTACTTATATTTGGTATGAGTAAAACCTTTTTGAGTACCGACTTAATTTTGAGAACATACTCAAGTAATGGAAGCAGAGTACGGCATACTCAAGTGACCATGTACTTACATTTGGTATGAATAAAACCTTTTCTGAGTACCTACTTCATTTTGAGAACATGCTCAAGTAATAGAAACATAGTAGAACATGCTTGGGCAACCGTCTTACAAGAGTATGTACTTAGGTATGGATAAAATTTTTTAAATACTTACGTAATTTTGAGAACATACTCGAGTAATGGAAGCAAAGAAAATATATTCAGATGACCATCTTACAAGAGTATGTACTCACATTTTGTATGAATATAAGCAATTATTCTCAGTTTTACAAATTCATTCTCTTCTGATGCTGAGCATGGTTAGTTGCATACTCACTTCTGAGTGTATGTTGATTTCTTGTTCCATAAAAGTAAATCTGAAGAGAACAATTTATGAGCTATATAGTATTTTTGGAAAGATACACACACATATTCATTGACAATGAAGTATCAAATCACATATTTCTTCATGAAAACATAACCTAAAATTTTCATGCCTGCCTTGGTAGTGTAGATGGTAGCGTGTCTACCTCACGTTCAAGAGATCCCGAGTTCGAATCTCGGTCAAGGTGAGTTACCTGGATAAGGTTTTTTCCATGGTTTTCCCTTATCCTTCAAGACGAATGTGAGGTAACTCTTAAGCTCCATGGACCCTGGACTCATTTGAGCATCATTTCACCCAATTCTTTCACCGTCCGATATTACTTAACATTGGAGGACGTAAATAATAATAACAACAACAAATTATCAAAGTCACTTTTACTAATTGAGCTTACTCTGTAAAATCTTAACCTCAGTTGCATAGGAAGTTACTTGGTATGAAAATTGTGTTATAGAAAGGTAGTTTGAACATCTCAGGAGTTTAAAAACCATCTGGTTCTAATTGGCATCCAGCTCTAATGAACTATAACTATTTAATTATAATATCGCGGCGACGAGCACAAAAGGTTCGCTGCAGAAAGATAAGTGCGGCTTGTGTACACAAAGAGCCTGCAGTTAAAGATAGCCGAAGATAAAAGGCTGGCCGTCACAGATAAAGTTACACTTCTGGAAAGGTTTGGGTTTCATCTAGTGACAGAGCATTTGATGTCTTGTTTATTCCAGAAATATCTCGAATTATCCATGAGGTATTTAAAGAAGCGACGACTCGCCAAGAGGCAGTTGTAAACAGAGAGTTGTAAAGGAGTAAACAGTTGTAAAGTGATGTAATCCGAATGCTGTTTGTGTGGTCATCGACCTTGGTAGATTGTGATTGTGTATGTGACATAATGCTGTTACGTGAGAATTGAACAGAGTATATTTCTACGAAAATAAAGAGCATTTGGAATATATGCAACTCGGACTTTTAATTCTACGAACCCACAAATTCACAATAATATATTTTTGCCTATGTACTTTTATTTACTGTTTTGCTAATCTCATTTACAGCTATGCCTTTGTGCATGCTATTCAATTAAGCTTTCATTTTTTGAAGTACTTTTTTTGTTTTTTAAATTAATGTCATCCAATGTTTAAGTCATATCGGACGATAAATGAAATGGGAGAAATGATGCCCAAATAAGCCCAGGATCCATAGAACTTGAAGTTACCCAACATTATTAATCTTTCAGGATGAGGGAAAACTCTGGAAAAAAGAACCTTATTCAGGTAACTCACACTGACCGAGATTGGAACTTGGGCCTTTCTGAATGTGAGGCAGACACGCTACCTTCTATGCTACAGAGGCAGACTTGAAGTACTTCGTATCTACCTAGCGGTATTGCGAGACCTGTTAAGCAACACAGGATAATTCTTAAGAAATTTTGATGGGATGGAAACAAATGCAACAATATTCACCCCTTTAATATAGAATGCCAAACTGTCAAATGGCACAGCACCACATCACTAACTGAGCTACATGGTCAAAGCTCTACATAACCAAATTTGCACTAACATGTAAACAAACTAGATGGCTGAGGAGAAGAGTGTATACTTACATGAAATAGAAGGTTTTTATTGTTATAAAATGAATATGTTCTCATTCAACTGAGTGAGGTAGTAGTCTTTTTATTTCTGTGAAAACAAGTATGTTCTTAGTGAGCTGAATTGATATATACTCACCTAAGGCAGTAGGGTTTTTATTCTTATGAAAGCAAGTATATCCCATTGATATAGTAGAATATATACTGACATAAGGACATAAGGCACTAGGTTTCACTTCTTATGAAAAGAACAAGTTCTCATTACACTGAGTTGAATATATACTCAGGTGAGATAGTATGTCTTTATTCTTCTGAAAATGAATAAGTTCTCACTGAGTGAATATTTAATCACAAAGTATATGTCTAATTTTTAAAATAAGATATGACAGCTTTCAAGCAAGGTACGTAGGGGGTAAGAGGGGAAGGTTGTTGCTATAGTAATATAAACGAATGTTGCCACATTTGATACACGGTTAATCACCTGTTCCTCAGGTCATTTATCACTTGTGTGTGGGAAGAGTTTGCTTGAGCACTCACTTGCATTGTGTGCTGTTAGTATACAGGGTGTATATAAATGAATATCAGAGTTTTAACTCTTTATAATATTTATTACATTAAACTCACAGTTATAAATGATATGTTAAATGAAAAAGCAACTCAAAGAGTTTTGTTTGTTGGCACCAGTGTGTACGTGCATGCAATGTTTCTGCTAGACAGCAGTAGTAGCAGAGATGGTGACTAGTTAACAGAAAGCGTTTTGTGTTTTGCAGTTTGCAAAGACCGAATCTGTAGTTACTGTGCAACGTGTGTTCCGCATTAAGTTCGGTTGTGATCCTCCTAGTGATAGTAACATTTGTAGATGGTATCATCAGTTTGTAAAGGGAAGGGCATGGGACGACCAAGAATAAGTGAAGAGACTATTGAGCGAATGAGAGAGTCGTTCACTCGTAGCCCAAAGAAATCAGTCCGGAAGGCTAGTCGTGAATTACAAGTTCCTGTTTCGACTGTTTGGAAAGTTGTAAGAAAACACTTATGGCTACGTCCTTAACGTTTACAGTTATTACAGGCTCTAAAGCCAACAGAACACGGATTACGTGCCAACTTCTCAAACAACATGTTGTTTCATGACGATGACAATTTTTGGATCCTGATGTCTTCAGTGATGAATCAACCTTTCACCTTAGTGGACATGTTAACACTCATAATATGCGCATCTGGGGCTCAGAAAATCCTCACGAGATGGTACAAATGCAACGAGATTCCCCTAAGGTGAATGTTTTTTGTGCTATATCCCGCGAAAAGTTTATGGGCCTTTCATTTTTGGTAAACCTACTGTAACTGACACTTCTTACCTTGATACACTAGAGCAATGGCTCTTCCCTCAGTTGGAAGAAAATGAGCCAGAGATCTTCATTTTCCAGCAAGATGGTTCGCCAGCTCACTGATATTACTAAGTACGCGATTGGTTGAACGTCACTGTACCCGAGCGCTGGATAGGCCGCAAGGGCCCCAATGACAGGGCTTGTTATGCATGGCCTCCATGTTCTCCTGACCTAACGCCATGCGATTTTTACCTTTGGGGCTTCATCAAAGATCGTGTGTACATGCCTCTGCTACCAGCTGACTTCCCTGAATTAAGAAACCAGATTGAAGCAGCTGTTGCTGCAATTACTGAATACACACTTATCAACATTTGGGAAGAACTCGGCTATAGACTGTATGTGTGCCATGTGACAAAGGGTAGTCATATTGAACATTTATAAGGTTCTTGGTAAAACTGTTTGAGTTGCTTTTTCATTTGTCATTTATAACTGTAAGTTGAGTTTAATAAATATTATAAAGAGTTAAAACCGCAATATTCATTTATATACACCCTGTACTTTCTCAAAACATTAAAATGTGTCGTTATGGAAGCAAGACTTAGTGGGAGCAGCATTAGAGGTAGACAGAGGATTCATGGCCCAAGAGAAACATCAGCTTATGGTTGGGTGTTCACTGCACAGTCAAGCTAGAGAATTTGTCTGTTCTCTTAAGGAATTCTTTGAACAGAAAGAGGAGAATATCCTCCTTCACAAAGATCCACTTATTCCTTTCAACGAAGTGAGAAAAACGATTGTGTGTGTCCTTAAAATAAATAAGGTGACTGTATCTAGAATCTCTAATGAGAAGCAGCTACAGCCAGGTCCATCAGAAATTGTAACTCCTGAGAAACAAAGACCAAGAGCAGCTCCATAGTTTCCAATTAGATGTCATGAGAAGGCACGTGTTTAACTACTACACCTGAAACGAGCATCCTACCATATGTAAGCTTCTTTCTTCTCTTAAAGAATTAGTCATTTGAAGGAAGCCGTAGCTCTTTGAACAAGTCCTCTATGATCTGGGTTCAAAAACATAAATAATAGAAAACTGATAATCAAAAGATCATATTTTTTGGAGCAAAAGGTTAGAAACAGTGATGTATTTAACGTTTGAAAGTAATGAGTTGGTAATTCAAACACAAACATACTTATATTATCCTTACTTGGACATGTTTCGGAGAATGGTTTGTCCCCATCGTCAGCAGTTATCCGACTTTTTGGATCCGTGGTCCTGAAGTGATCTGGTTGTCTGTGGTGGCATCTGTTGTCTGTGAGATGAACTTCCAAAGAGAGTTTAGAGGCGGCAAATTGAAATTTAAAGTATAGTGTTTGTTTTTTATAATTAGCAACTTTTCACATCCCGTTTGGGATGTGAATGTTGTTTGATATTATGTTTGGGAAAAGTTAATAGACTCCCAATTAATTTAATTTAATTTAAGTGATTTAAGTGATGTTTGTGTTTGAATTACCGACTCATTACTTTCCAAAGATCATATATTATAGTGCTAAGGGCTGATTTTTAAGAGAAATGCTGAATAGGAACTTGCATGAAATAGTGTGGTTGGATGAAACCTGTGTAAACTCGGCCATACTGTGTCAAAGGGCTGGAGTGGTGGCACACTTGAAGGTACCACAAAAGGACCCATAGGAAAAGTTGGCTGCTTCATTATTGGTCATGCCAGTATGTCGCATGGTTTTGTTGATGATGCCCTTATGTTCTTCAGATCGAAAAAAACTGGGGACTCTCATGAAGACTGGCAGTGCTGATGTGATCATGGCTATTAACAGAGTCGTTAATAAATTATTAAACAAACCTCACACCTTTAAAGATGCTACAGTGCAGTGAATGTATATAGAGAAAAACTTACTTTTGTTCTTAAAGAAGGCTAATACAGATTAAATGTGCATGTTTTTGCTGAGGTGAGATAACCTTGAATGCTTGTTTATATGTTTCGAGCATTGAGAGTGTAAACAGGGGGGTGTATGTAACTTGCTGTCTGCTTCTCAGCAACATTGCAGCTCCTCACATGGAGAAATATTGTAGCGAACCATGGAAAGAAGTTCAATACTAGGGAGGGTGTAGCTTTCAGAGATAGGCTACTTGGAGAGGGTAGGGAATGTAACCGCCATCTAGGTGAAAAAGGTTTATTAACCCCAAACTTGTATATGAGCCAGGTTTATTAATTGAATAAATACACAAGGTCAAGGGCGGCCTTGGCCTAATGGAATACACCCAAACTTACCTTATAGTTCATAGTAGACTCTCAGGTGTGCTAATTCAACCCTTGCGAAGACGGTTATGGCAAAGTATGATGGCTTGACCATGGACACTTATTAACTCACTATATAGTGCCTATCATTGCATGTCAACTGCACCAAACTGCCTTGTTGGCCTACATTGGGCCAGCTTAAATACTTTATTCTTAAAATGTAAGCATTCTATTATTCCAAATTCCAGGCTTAACTACTTTCAACACGTTCTGTCAAATGTCATAACTTAGCCGGTGGAGGTTCAATTCTTACCGTGGCCGGTACAGTATGACCTTCATGTATCTTCTTTTAAAAATCAGACTAGTCATGAGTATGAACTTTGAGAAAGTACTTGCTCTTTATTCCTATGAGAGTAGTCAGGAAACACAGCAATTGAGAGTAAAAGAAAGATTTCTGATCCTCTCTGTGCATAATAGCTTTTTGTCCAGCTGCCATGGTTTATGCTCCCGATTCTAGTGTTAATGTACTGCACCAGTGTGGTTTACTGAAAACGGCCTTCTAAAACAACCTCTTCATTAGCTACAAGTTTTTCTGCCTGGTAAAAACAATACTAATATTCAGTATGCCTAAACATTGATTTTCATGTGGGCAATAGATGTATATGTTGTTTGTGTTTTTGATTAAATAATTAGGATGTTAGAATACTCATTGTTTTATATTGCAGCAGACTGTTCTTGGTATGTGTTGTAATGTGCATTATACTGTATACAGAGGTTTTAATTGGGCCTCTCTAGACCTACAGTTCCCCAACTACTTTTGATGATTCCAGCAAGATTAACTTCTTTAAGGTGTAGCATCAGCTGATCAGCTTCCAAGGTTAGAACATAATTAACTATACTGGTCGCCAAACTAAAATGTCATTGACAGTTAGTAAGCACATGGAAAAATGCTGTAAATAAATGGGAGGGGATGAGTACGTCATAAGTTGTCATAGTAACCATTAGAAGGACCAATTAGAGTCGAGATGTTTCCATAACATTAGACGCTAAACCGTGGTTGCCAATATTCTAACATGTGCTTAGCATGACCTGCGGGTGAGCGAGTTACGCAAACACTGCAGTAAACACAATACCTTTGTTTTTGTTTCTCTTCTGATAACGCTGCGTAAACAGAATGCCTTCACGTATGTATAAGTTGCTGTTATTTTATAGAAGGTTACAACAGTTAGAGATCCTGTACTGGCAAGTTCCCTTGCATTTTGTGACAATTTCCCTTGCTTTACGTGTTGTGATCATTTGCAATTGTGTTTTAATGAATGTTTAATTATGTCTAAAGAAAACCTGAACATGCTCAGGAACCAAATAAAACTATATTTGGTAAAGGTATTCCAATTAAAGGACAGGCACGGGAAATACGAGTAATATGCTCTGTGAGAGAATACTTTGAAGAGGAGAAATTGAAAGGGGAGCCTATTATTCCATTCTCTAAGGTACTTGATAGGACTTCACGTGCTGTAGGTATCAGTAAGAACACTGTGGTTAAGATTGGGATAGAAAAGTATTTTAAAGAAGAAAGCCAGGCATCGGAGTCTAAACTAGAAACTCCCGGAAAAAAAAGTATGTAAGCGGCATTTCCCCACTTCAATAAGCATCAAAATGTCACAGGTATGCCGCTTATGTTACGGTGGTCTTTACATTGATGTGTTCCTGCATGTTTTAGCGTTTTCATGTAGATCCATGACTTTTCTACTATCTTTGTGTACAGTATTATAAATAATAATAATGATGATGATGATAAATAACCATTGCAGTTGCAACTGAATCACCTTCGCACGCGTAATCCTATCACGCTCTCCACATGGCAGCAATAAGTGGCAACATCGCCTCTCTCTCCATACGAAATGTCAATCACTTTCTAGATTGGCGACCAGTATAACATAACTTAAAATTTATGGAAAGGTTGTGACGTACAACTCAGTATGAAGTTTAATTCAGGGTAAGGTCATTCCATTCTGTTAACTCACATCTCCACGCCAGAGGAGGCAATTTACATTTTTATTTGCACCATCCATTGTCTATTCTCACACCACACCGTGCATACTTGGAGAGATATACTGTAGTACACCACTGAAGCAGTTGTCATTATAGATTGCTCAAAGACAGATATATTCGAGATGGCATCAACATTTTTGTGCACCCGAGGAGAGAAAATATTAGATGTCATTGAAAGGTGGTTTAACAATGTTGGAAGGTTGAATGTGGTACACTGCCAATGCTGCCACAGCCATGACTGAGGTTAACAATCACAAGTATCTGAGAGTAGTTTAAAAGATGTGTTGAAAGAGCAGTATGAAAGAAATAGGTGATCCACTAATAACAAGTGTGCTTGGTATGGTCATGCAGGTTTCCATTGAAAGAGTACTGTGGGAGAAGGAACATTTTGAAGATAACACAACAAAAATTTTATTTCTGTCTCATTTTGTGTTGAGAAAAAGGTTTTAAGTACTGTATGTACATAATTTGGTATCTTTTGTTTTATACATCTTAATAGGGACAGTGCCATTGAAATACTTACTAGAGAACTTGGAAGTTATAGCATTTCCTTTTCTGTTATGCAGTTAAATAGAAATAAGCTTTTCTATTGCAGTGAAGGGACAAGCAGCAGTCGAGATGCAGCAACAAGTCCCGAACCTCTTTTGCGTCATATGCAAGAAGAACATTCCATCAAAGAAAAGCTGGTAAGTATACTTGAAGCTAGTAATTAGTTTTTCTCTACATATTATTTTTATATTTTTCCCTTCTATTCTTTGAGAATTTCTCTCAAAAATGGCGAGACAAACCATAGAAATATTTAAGGAAAGGAGCAGTCTAAACCATGACACGGGCAAAGCACTCAACATGATATGGAAGACCCTATTAGCATGACAACCTTCCATTGGAGAAGAAGAAACCAATAGGCTTTTTGGTGGGCAGTGACAGAGACACAAACCAGAGTATAAAAGCAGTAACCATTTGGAAAATTTGCAGTAGCTCCTAACATAGTTTACAGTGACACATCAGCAATATTTTGAAAGCCAACAGGATGCGGCCCACACTGTAAGCCAATCAAGAAGTTACTTTAAGAATAGTTTGTTCAAGAATCTGTAGAAAATACGTAAAATTTGAAGCTATTAGCAGTGAAGCAAACAAATATATACAAATATAATAATTTGTAACTTTAAACTTCACTTACCTTATAAGAAATGATGACACTTTTCTTATAAATTGTTCGGGATCGTGATCTCATGGAAATTCTTCCACATCATCAGCCGGAACCAACAAACCTTCCGTCATTGTTACAAATGCTAGATGTTAATATGTTTTTGTTAGTACTACCAAAATCTGGAAATGAAACAAATTTAAAAACAGAATCGACTGCCGGTATTTGAAAATTCATTACGCAATGTTTGTTTTTTAAAATAAATATCTTTTCCCAAACCATTAAATCTATCGGACCATTTAATTGTTTTAATAATTTAACTTCTGGATTTATTTCATGGTTAAATGACCAAAAATGATCTGCTACAGCCGATTTGTCAATTCATTTATACTTAATGTTACAAAAATGTTATTTTTTTCTGGTCTCTAAATTAGTTTTTTTTTTTTTTTTCAATATAAACTTTATCACAATCTAAACAATTAAATTGATAAATACCAGATTTTTTATTATTAGGAATTTTATCTTTTTTAGAGAAATGCAGTAAATTTTTAATACTATATTTATTTTGAGGAACTAAAGTTATACCAAACTTTAACAAAATTTTTGAAAATGTTTATTAACCCAAGGATGGTAAGTAAATTTTTTAAAATTATAATCATCTTTTACTTTTTTAAGGGTAGAAATATTAACAGTTTTTTTTATAAATCCTTTCATGGAAGTGTTGAAAACAGTGTTGTATAAATTAAGTTAATTGGGAGTCGATTAATAACACAAAACAACACTCACTTTTAAATTTTCCCGGAACCGGTTTCTGAGGCCTTCCCTCTATCTTCAGCCGGACATCGACTCGATGTCCGGCTGAAGATAGAGGGAAGGCCTCAGAAACCGGTTCCGTGAAAATTTAAAAGTGAGTGTTGTTTTGTGTTATTAATCGACTCCCAATTAACTTAGTTTTTTTTTATATTTAAAATTTTCAGTTTTTTTATTTATAAAGTATTTATTAAAACCATTAATTAAAGCAGTATTAATAATATGTTTATATTCTATATTAAATTCATCTTCCCTCAGGGGTATATTTATTAATCTATAAATCAGACTATTGAAAACAGAAAATTTATGTGTAAAAAGGTTAAAACTTGTACTTTTTATGTAATTATCAATATGAGTAGAATTCCTATAAATACCAAAGTGTAATTTAATATTATTTCTTATTATCTTTACATCTAGAAAAGGAATAAATCCATTAATTTCAGTCTCTAATGTAAATTTTATAGCTTTATCTTGCAAATTTAGTAATTTTAAAGCATCATTTATGTGTTTATCAGGAACAATAGCAAAAATATCATTAAGATATCTATAACAAAATTTAAAAATTAAAGGGAATGCTTTAGTAACTTACATTTCAAAAAAACTCATAAAAAGGTTAGCAAGAAAAGGTGAAAGAGGATTACCCTTTGCTAAGCCAGAAGTTTGTTGAAAAAATTCACCATTAAAAATGAAAAAAATTTGATCTAAACAAAATTCAGTAAATGAAATTTAACTATTGGAACACCACAGTGAAGCGAAATCATTATTAAATTATAGACGAGTCATATTTATTACATATCGGCTTCACTTACATACCTATATTGAGGACATGTTTTGCGAACCATCAATCTACTATTAAGTCCTCATGTAAATTTATTGAATTCAAGAACTTTTTTAAATTAAAAGTTTTTCTCTAGGAATACAAGGAAATAAGTAGTTACATCAAAGGAAACAAGTTTATCAGTTTTAAATAATGTAACATTGTCAATCTTTTTAACTAATTCAAAAGAATTTTTAATACTTAAACTCTCAAATTTATGAAAATTGCTAAAAAATTTTTATGTAACTTAATAAAAATATAATATAACTAAATTTTGTATCTAGCGTTTGTAATGATGACAACAGTTCTGTTGGTTCCGGCAGACAATGTGGAAGAATTTCCATGAAATCGCGATCCCGAACAATTTATAAGAAAAGTGTCATCATTTCTTATAAGATAAGTGAAGTTTTAAGTTACAAATTATTATATTTATATATATCTGTAGAGAGGTTGTGTAAATGTAACAGATCAAAATTTATAAAAATGGAAAGTAATTTAGAATTCATCAAGTAAAGGCTACTTTATTTTAGTTAATTGATGAAAATTAATCATTTGTTCACACTAGCCGTATATAGGCTAAGGTTTTTGATAGATAGAGTCAACATGAAAAGTTCAATGTCATGGCCAGGATTTGAACCACGGATCTCCTGATTTCTGTCCAGTCGCTCCAACCCATTGAGCTACCATGGCCAACATGCCGTCGGAAGTCCAGGAGATCCGTGGTTTAAATCCCGGCAATGGCATTGAATTTTTCATGTTGACTATCTATCAAAAACCTTAGCCTTTATACGGCTAGTGTGAGGAAATGATTAATTTCCATCAATTAACTAAAATAATAAGAGTTCAATGAAGAAGCCTGGGATTCAAGTACTTACGATAGTAAGTCACCACAAACGGTGTATCTCGAATGCGAGAGCCCCTAGTGGTCTACCGGGGAACTATGTGAGTCAAATGGAGAATTTAATGTCTGGACGGCACGTTGGCCATGGTAGCTCAATGGGTTAGAGCGACTTGATGGAAACCAGGAGATCCATGGTTCAAATCCCGGCCATGACATTGAATTTTTCATGTTGACTCTATCTATCAAAGGCTACTTTATTTTGCATCCTTGAAAGACTGCAATTTGAATAAGAAGTTTGGTATTGCACCAAAGTCTTCACCTTTAGTTATCTGTTCACAAATCTTGACTTTTTCTTAAGACGCTTATTATTTGGTTTAGACTTAAACTTTAGTTATTAATTTTTAGATGAGTCGTATTTATTACACATCTGCTTCACTTTCGTACCTATTTTGAGGACATGTTTCGCAAATCATCGTTTGCATCTTCTGCTCTTATGCGACTAGTTTAGTCACTAGTTTAGTCGCATAAGAGCAGAAGATGCAAACGATGATTTGCGAAACATGTCCTCAAAATAGGTACGAAAGTGAAGCAGATGTGTAATAAATACGACTCATCTAAAAATTAATAATTATTTCGCTTCACTGTGGTGTTCCAATACAGTTAAATCTCGATATATTAAACTTTAGTGTTTGTACTAAAATTTGGATATCATATTTTTGGGTAAAATATGTTGCTTCTCTGTGCCTTAGGTCAAAAGAACAAAAAAAATTGAGACATAAATTGTGTAACTTAACTAGCTTCACATTTTTCTTGCACTAAGTTATATAACATTCACTAAAAATCTAGTGTTTCAGAAGCTTTTTTAAGAAAATTCAAGGTTTTCATTTTATTCTGGAATCTATATTACATATGCAAAATATTTGAATTAAAAAATAAATAGAAATTAAAAATAATTCATTGAAGGTGGTGTTTGGAATTGCAGAAATACCTGTCTTTTCATTCATCAGCTGTATCAGATCATATTTTTAAGAGTCACATATTTTGCAGGGGGCAACTTATTGATAGTCATACTTTTTCTATCTTATATAAACATCAGCTAAATCAGCTAAGTCAACAAAACTTGAGTAATATAAAAATCAGTATAAACAATATAAAAAGCATATGAGGATGAACTGTTAAATATTAAATCACAAATGGTGTTAAGCAGACTTTCTGATACTAATAACTATGCAAAAACAGCATGGACAATGATTAAATGTATTGAGAATAATCCAACCCAGATTTGTAATTTATTTAATGAATACTTCATAAATGTTGCTAATAACAAGAATAGCCTAGATATTATGGATCTTATAACAAAAGGAGGTATAGGAAATTCTCTTTATCTGTACGATACTACAGTTGAGGAAATTCAAGGTCTAATTAATAAATTTAAAAATAAAAACTCCACTGGATGGGATGGAATTAGCTCTAAGCTATTAAAAAAATGTAAACATGTTCTGAGCATCCCCTTGGTATATCTGATAAATGAATCGTTAAAACAAGGAATTTTTCCAGATTCCTTAAAAATTAGTACTGTTATTGCAGTACATAAGAAGGGTGACAAAAGAAGCATGCAAAACTATAGACCTATAACCCTTACTTCGGTAATTGCTAAGTTCAAAGTATAAACTTGAAAGAAGCATAGAGACAGTGAAGCACAACTTAGCACAAAAGTGAATCGATTCACTTTTGTGCTAATTGCTAAGTTGTTTGAAAAAATAATACTGAAAAGAATTGTTACTTTCCTAGATAGATATAGTGTAATAAATGACTTTCAACATGGCTTTCTGGCAAAAAGATCAACCACTACCATGCGTATAGAATTTGTTCACAATGTGGTAAGCAATCTAAATGAGAAAAAGAAAACTATAAGCATATTCTTTGATCTATCTAAGGCGTTTGACTGTGCCCAACATGGCACATTACTACTAATCCTAGAAAAGTATGGTATAAGGGGAGTTGCCAATCGATTAATTTCATCATATTTAAAAGGGCATGTACAACACACACAAGTAAGTTTTAAACAAGGAATTCAAGTAAGAAAAATTATATCTAGTGCCGGAATAGTTAAATATGGAGTACCCCAAGGCTCTGTGCTTAGACCACTATTCTTTATATTATATTTCAATGATATGTATTCTACACCTGACTATAAAACTATAAGCAATGCAGATGACACTACTATTATATGTAAAGCAAACTGATCATGATCTGCTATTATTAGCTACTAAGGAATCAATATGAATAAATACATTTTTTAAATCTTTAAACCTCAATAATCATCCTGGCAAGACAAATTTAATGAAATTTGAGCTAAATAGTAAGAAAAAAGATACATTGTTTCATATTAAATTTGATAACATAATACAAGAATCTGACTCTCACAGGTTTTTAGGAATGCAACTTGATAAACATATATCCTGGAATAATCATATTGATAACCTCTGTAAAAAATAAGTAAAGGTTTGTATCTAATGAGGGAGTTTGCAAAAACTTGTAATATAGATGTACTAAAAATGCTATATTATGGAATAATTTATTCAAATATCCAATAGGGTATTGAGTTCTGGGGTGGTGGTAATAATTCTCATATTCAGAGGGTTCTAGTACTACAAAAGAAATGTATTAGAACAATGTTTAAAATGGGGATGCGTGAATCATGCAGAGAAGTTTTTAGAAAAGAAAAGATGTTTACTGTTGTGTCTTTATACATATATAAAGTTATTAATTTTTAGATGAGTCGTATTTATTACACATCTGCTTCACTTTTTTTTTTTTTTCCTGCAAATCATCGTTTGCATCTACGGCTCTTATGTGACTAAAGCTTGATCCAGTGATGTGGGTAATTCTGGGGTTGCTGCTGCCATCTGTTGATTTAGTGATGAACTTAAATGTGGGATTGTCTTCTATCGGGATTTCAAAGTTCATTAGTTGGTTTTTATGTTTTTCTATGTATATCCTCTCCCATATGACGAGTTCACTATGTTTTTGTACGCATTTTAGTAATTCTGTGCTATCTTCAATTTCATGATTTTCAGACCAGAAATGAGCTGCTATTGCGGACTTATCAATATTTTTGTATCTTAAGTGCCTGAAGTGTTCTTTCTTTCTAGTGCCTATGTTTCTTTTTGTCCTCCCTATGTAAATTTTTTCACAGTCTTTACACTTAATTTTGTAAATGCCTGACTTTTCCTCTGGTTTTATCTTATCAGTATTATTACTGTGAAGTAGGTTTTTAATGTTGTAATCGTTATTTTGGTGCCAGTGTTATATTGTATTTCTTGAATATTTTTTGGAACTTTTTTGTGGCCCAGGGGTGGTAAGTAAATTTAGCAAATCTAATTTCTTGTTTTATTGGTGTGAGAGCTGTGATCTGTTTTAATCTCTTTTGAAGTTTGAATGATTTTAGTTTTTTATCTACAAGGTTTTTTCCATATCCATTTTTAATTGCAGTTTTTAAGATTTGATGGTATTCGTTTTGATATTCTTGCTGGCTGAGAGGTAGATTTACTAATCTGTGTGTGAGACTGTTGATGTTTGCATGTTTGTGTGGAATTGGGTTGAAACTATTTGCTTTGATGTAATTATCTGTGTGTGTTGCTTTTCTATGGATACCAAATTCTAGTTTTTCATTGCTTTTTTTGATTTTAAGGTCTAAAAAAGGTAGAGTACAGTCCT
The DNA here is from genome assembly GCA_030765055.1 of Mantis religiosa. Taxonomy (NCBI): domain Eukaryota; kingdom Metazoa; phylum Arthropoda; class Insecta; order Mantodea; family Mantidae; genus Mantis; species Mantis religiosa. The sequence goes on along the minus strand of CM060948.1, from coordinate 332,239,111 downwards.
CTTCAGTTTCCACTGTGAATTGTATGCTGGGTTCTTGCAGGTTGAGTAGTTTCAAAGCATCATCTATTTGTTTGTAGGGCACTATTGCAAAGATGCAATACAGTTAAATCTCGATATATAAAGTTATTAATTTAATAAACCAGAAAAAACAAAATATAGTGAAGTACACAATCATGATACTAGATGTAAATCTGACTTGTATTATACTAGTTATAATGTAAAATTGGTAAATAAAGATCCGTATATAATAGGATTACAAATGTACAATAGACTTTCAGCCTATGTTAAAAGAGAAAACTATGCTGTTAAATTTAAGCAATGTATTAAAAAATACCTTTTAACCGCTGCGCTGATGGCCATTTAAACCTTTCAGGTGCCGGAAACGGATACCCAATAAACAGAACAGGACATTTAAATTGTTAAATGCTGTAAAAATGCATCACAAATACAATTCCGTATCTTCCGTATTTATTAAGTTATTTAAACAAAACAAAAACTGGTTTAAAACTCATTAAAGGCAGTATAAATCTACAGTAACAATAAAGTAGACTACATTAATAAATTGTTGAAATTTCACTACTTTGTTTCACTGTAGCAAAAGCCATTCTTTGTGCCGAACGCGCCTAATATTTGAATCATTTTGTTTTGTGTGTATACGAGCCAATGTATGTATAGCTACGCAAGTGACTTCTCCGGTTCAAGTTTAGTTTATTTATGCTATACCAAGCGATAATCATACGAGAATATATTGCGTTACACACTCACACACTGGAAAGAAAACTCTCTGTCAGCATCTGTTATTACAGTGTTTCTCAACCAAGGTTTCTAGTAGCCTTATGCAGCTGTTTTCGCTCAGTATTTTAGATATTTATAATCTCTTTGTGTCCAGAGTGATTTCTTATAGCTATCAAGAGCTAAATGAACGGCACATTTGAAATTGTTAAATTTCAATGTTAACCATGGCTTATCCCCGTAATGTAGCAAATAAATTAGCTTGGGTATGATGTGTACAGGCTTCTGATATTACTGTAGAAAATCTGGAAGATTTGTTGTACGATTATGAAGGAGATCTTTAGTACATACGTAGCAGTGATGTGTGCTGGTCTACAGATGGCATGCTAGCTACTCCATTGTTTGGGGAAATGGCGGGTCAAATATGGGTGATGCGGATCAGCTATTACTAGCTATCCCTCTTTATGGAAAATAGTTAAATGGTAAAAAAAAAAGTATTTTTATACCACTGGATGTAACTATGCACAGTTGTTTAGTAATTTTCAGAACTGTAAATTCATGCAAGACATTCATCTACCTGTACTTGCGCGTATAAAGAGCTCGTAACCTAATTGTGTATTATAATACTCAGAGGCCTCTTTATACTAGGGGGTAGGAAATTCACCACGACATCACCCCTCATACTTGAGAGAAAACACTTTCCTAAAAGGATACCACCCACAACCAAAAAAGTCGCAACCATTTCGAAAATGTGTAGTGTGTTGCGAAAAAGAAGTTCGCAAGGAAACCAATATTATTTGGTGTGAATCTGCAGATGTGCCCTTGGGTGTTTATCTAGTTTTGGAGGTTACAATTCAAAAAGAAACCTTTAAGGGCACATTTACATTCCTTATAGAACTAATTTAAATTTATTGTAAAATAGCAAGATTAAAATAATTGGCATTAAATGAGCATTAAATGCATGTATGCGCAGGACGTCTATACACGTCCATATCAGTTTGGGGCATTTTAACTTGGACGTCATATGACGTCCATATCGGTGAAAGGGTTAAATAATCCTGTATATAAAATAAATGAATTTTGGCAAGCTATATAATGTTGTAAATTTTAATATTGTAAATTGTATTTTATATATTGACAACGCTCGATACTTGTATTAGTCTATGGGCAGTAATAAATGAAAAAATAATAAATAAATTAGGAAAAAGACAAATAAAGTAACAAACAATATCAGTGGTCGAAATTTAACTGTATTGGAACACCACAGTGAAGCAAAATAATTATTAAATTATAGATGAGACGTATTTATTACACATCGGCTTAACTTACGTAGCCATATTGAGGACACCAATGGATCAAGCTTTAGTCGCATTAGAGCATACGATGCGAGCGATGGTTTGCGAAACATGTCCTCAATATAGTGTACGTAAGTGAAGCCGATGTGTGATAAATATGACTCATCTATAATTTAATAATATCAGTGGTGTTAAAGTTTTTAAACTGCCAGGATTTATACATGTGCAAAAATAACCATATAAGAAATTTGTTGTGTTTATATTGCCTTATTAGAGTTAAATATTCAGAAATTTGAAGGTATGTTGTATGTAAAGAGGGGAATTTAAAACATTTTCATATGAATGAAAATTCTTGAATAGTAAAATACAGCTCCTTAAAATTAAGACTACTCTTATTTTTTATTTTATTTCAGTCAAGAAGTACAACATCCCTGATCCAGCAAGGCAAGATTAGCATATCATCGTAAGTAAATAAGCATATTTTATTTGGAGGAATTTAATAACAGTGACGTCAAAATTAATCATAAAAATTAAATGTAGTCAGTTTATTGACACTTGTCACTCTTTTTATAGTATTGAGGGACTAGTTTTAAAGGCCGTTGTCCGGAGAGGTTGAAAATGGAGGCAATGGCCTTTGAAACTAGTTTCTCGATAGTATAAAAAAAGTGACGAGCTTCAATAAACTGACTACATTTGGTTTTTACGACTAAGCGTATTTTAATTCATGAAAATTCAATGACCAGTACTTTAAATTCTGGGTATATAGTAGTACTTTGCTATGATTTTTTTTTTCCAATTTTTAAATTGTTACTTCACAAATGTCAACTAGTTAAATTTCTCCTATAGCTTCACTTTCTTTGTATGGTAATGAAATATATATGATGTAGCCTCTTCTTCCAGGTGGTACACTCCCTAAGAAATCGGAACACAAAGATTTCTTGAATCTCTTACAGTAATGCACCTGCTGCAAGTTGTCATAAGCATCACAAACTTTTTCACTGACTTACTGATGTACTTATTGACTTTCTGAGACTGGCTGACTTCTCGAGACAGAGCTCACTTTTATATCCATTGGAAACTTTGAGGCATTCTAGAATGCTTGAAAAGGCAAAGCTTCTAGAAGATATCTGGTGATAACAAGTCTGATAAATATTAAAAGCAGAAGCATTATTAACAGTGAAGTATTCTTCATATTTGAGTTTGATTTATGAGTCACTATGTTTACACTCAAACTTCACTTACTTGTTGTATAATTGAAACGTTTTCAAGATCATTCGATCTCATCCTCAGCTGTTTGGTGACTAAATGAACCTTCCTCTTCTTCCACTACTACGGAGTTCCGATCACTCTGCCATCTGGTGTTAGGGGCACTCAGTTTTAATACTTCATTTAATGCCGGGATTTCAAAATTTATAACTTTATCACAGTGTTTGTTTATGAATATTTTTTTCCCAAATATCCAATTCTGTGGGTGTGCTTAAAGATTTTAACAGTTTAATGTTGTGGCCAATGTGGTTTTCTGTCCAAAAATGGTGTGAAACTGCAGATTTTTCTGTTTGTTTCAACTTAATGTTCCTCTGGTGTTCTTTTTGCCTGGTTAACAAGTTTCTCTTAGTTTTTCCTATGTAGCTTTTTTCACAGGTTTCACAATTAATCTGATAAATTCCTGATTTCAAATTGTTGGGGATTGTATTTTTTAGTGGTTTATTTATTTAGCAGGTTTGAGTGTAAACATAGTTACTCATAAATCAAACTCAAAAATAACAAGTCTGATGTTTACTTTGGACAAGCACACAGCTTGTTTGCCATTCTGATATTCTGACAACCTGATAACCTTGCGCCTTAGTCACATTGCCCTTCTTCATGCTTGAGAATTGCTGAAATGTTGAGCAGAAAATTCCCTGGCAGCTACTGTTGGTGCCAACCTGTGCACAATATTTAAATTCTATGAACTGCCGATAATCACAGTAAAACATTTATATGATTTAAACAAATGTAACACTAAAACTATAAGATACAAAAAGACACAAATTTTAAAAATATAATATGCTCTTTTATCAACAGAAGTACTGTCTGCTTCATGATTACTCCACCAATGTTCCTACATGATATGCTGCCAAATATTAAGTTTCCTGTGTGTGATTGGAGGAATTTAGTAACAGTGACATCAAAATTTATCGTAAAAACTATTTGTAGTCGGTTTATTGACCCTCGTCACTTTTTATATTATCAAGGGACTGGTTTCGGAAGGCTTTTGTCTCCATTTTCAACCTCTCAGTTTTAGGATTAAGTTTCCTGTTCACAGCTGAAACACAACTTTTTACATGTGACCTGCTAACTTCTAATAATCTTTCCCACTTTCTAATTTTCAGAACTGACATGAATTTGTATGCAGTGCAGTGATTTCTGAATGTTCTAATTGAACCTGGAGCTAATGGACTTCTTGTTGACTGAGTTAACTGGAACACCTAACTACCTTTTTAATTCATCTGTAACTAATTGCTGTACCTCAACTCTTAAATCACTTATATGACAACTTATTATCCCATGACAAAATTACAACTGTGCTTATTACATTATGATAAAATATGTAAATTATTTAGCCAGTTATCTGTCTGGCTATCATTCCTTTAAAACTTTATTCATCTTACCACCAATATTTGCAGAACAGGTAGTATCATATTAGTGTGATTGGAGGAATTTAGTAACAGTGACTTCAAATTTAATTGAAAAAATATTTGTAATTGATTTTTAAAACGTCATCATGTACATTTTTATTTTATTTAGCGACCAGTTTCGGATGTTGTTGTGTCCAATATCAACCTTGAAGGTACAATTACCGTCTGTTGTTGTCTGCTCTCTTTCTGGTGGTGGAACTATGATCTTCTATGTCAAATAATCTACTGGTGGGATTTCAAAGTTCAGTACACGGTCCTTATTTTTCCATATGAATATGTTCTCCCATCACACAGAAAATGAAGCTAGTCACAGTGAATCAACAAATATTACACAAATAAAAATATTTGTAACAGAATCTCCACTTAACTTAAGAAATTGATGTTAATAATTCCTTCTTTATAAAAGATCGATTTCGAAGGCACATCGCCTTCGTCTTCAGTTTATTAAACAAACTCCGTTGTTAAGGAAGTCTCGGTTACCATGTTATTTTCTTTTATTATGTTATGTTTCCAACATTACCAACATCTGAATACGAAACAAACCTAAAAACAGAATCAATTGCCAGTATGTCAAAATTCATTACATGTTTATTTTTTAAAATAAATATTTTCTCCCACACTATTAACTCTATGGGACCATTTAATTGTTTTAATAATTTAACTTTTGGATTTATTTCATGATTAAATGACCAAAAATGATCTGCTATGGCCGATTTATCAATTTGTTTATATTTAATGTTATGAAAATATTCTTTCTTTCTGGTTTCCAAACTATGTTTCGTCATTCCAATATAAACTTGATCACAATGCAAACAATTAAAATGATAAATACCAGATTATTTATTATTAGGAATTTTATCTTTTTTAGAAAATTGTAATAAATTTTTAATACTATATTTATTTGAGGAACTAAAGTTATACCAACTTCTTTAAAAAAAAATTTGAAAATGCTTATTAAACCAAGGATGGTAAGTAAATTATTTAAAATTATAATCATCTTTTATTTTTTTTAAAGTAGAAATATCATTAACAGTTTTTTGATATTTAAACTTTTCAATCTTCTTTTGTATAAAATCTTTATTAAACCATTAATTAAATCAGTATTAGTAATATGTTTATATTCTTTATATAATTCTTCTTTATTCAGAGGTATATTTATTAATCTATAAATAACACTATTAAAAACAGCAAATTTATGTGAAAAAGGATTAAAACTTTTATTTTTTATGTAATTATCGATATGAGTAGATTTCCTATAAATACCAAAATCTAATTTGTTATTATTTCTTATTATTTTCAAATCTAGAAAAGGAAGAAATCCATTAATTTCAGTTTCTAATGCGAATTTTATTGCTTTATCTTGTAAATTTAGTAATTTTAAAGCATCATTAATTTGTTTTTCAGGAACAATAGCAAAAGTATCAACACATATATATACCATGTTTTAAAAATCAAAGGAAAGGCTTTAGTGACTTGAATTTCGAAAAAACTCATTAAAAGATCAGCAAGAATATGTGAAAGAGCTAAGCCAGAAGTTTGTTGAAAAAAATCACTATAAAAAGTGAAAAAATGTTGATCCAAACAAAAATAAGTAAGTTTAACAAAATCAACTATTAAGTCCTCATATAAATTTATTGAATTCACCACTTTTTTAAATAAATTAAAAGTTTTTCTATAGGAATACTAGGAAATAAGGCAGTTACATCAAAAGAAATAAATGTATTAGTTTTAGATAATACAACACTATCAATCTTTTTTATTAGTTCAAAGGAGTTTTTAATACTTAAACTTTCAAATTTATCAAAATTACTAAATTTTTTTGTGTAACCATTTTGCTAAATTGTAAGTTGGTGAGTTTATACAATTAACAATAGGTCTCATTTTATTACCGGGCTTATGAATTTTAGGAAGGGCATAAATTCTAGGTAAAACAGGAGTACTAACCTTTACAAAATGTTTTTCTTTGTCTGATATAACTTTCACTTCATTAAGTATTTTATTAAAATTTGTAATACAAGAATTTAAAGGGTCTTTATTAATCTTTATAATCTTTATTAATCTTTCATAAAATTCATAAATTCATAAGCCCGGTAATAAAATGAGACCTATTATTAATTATATAAACTCACCAACTTACAATTTAGCAAAATGGTTACACAAAAAATGTAGTAATTTTGATAAATTTGAAAGTTTAAGTATTAAAAACTCTTTTGAACTAATAAAAAAGATTGATAGTGTTGTATTATCTAAAACTGATACACTTATTTCTTTTGATGTAACTGCCTTATTTCCTAGTATTCCTAGAAAAAAACTTTTAATTTATTTAAAAAAGTGGTTGAATTCAATAAATTTATATGAGTACTTAATAGTTGATTTTGTTAAACTTATTGATTTTTGTTTGATCAACATTTTTTCACTTTTTATGGTGAATTTTTTCAACAAACTACTGGCTTAGCAATGGGTAATCCTCTTTCACCTTTTCTTGCTGATCTTCTTATGAGTTTTTTCGAAATTCAAGTCACTAAAGCTTTTCCTTTGATTTTTAAAAAATGGTATAGGTATGTTGATGATATTTTTGCTATTTTCCCTGAAAAAAAAATTAATGATGCTTTAAAATTACTAAATTTACAAGATAAAGCAATAAAATTCACATTAGAAACTGAAATTAATGGATTTCTTCCTTTTCTAGATTTGAAAATAATAAGACATAATAACAAATTAGATTTTGGTATTTATAGGAAATCTACTCATATCGATAATTACATAAAAAATAAAAGTTTTAATCCTTTTTCACATAAATTTGCTGTTTTTAATAGTTTTATTTATAGATTAATAAATATACCTCTGAATAAAGAAGAATTTAATAAAGAATATAAACATATTATTAATACTGCTTTAATTAATGGTTTTAATAAAGATTTTATACAAAAGAAGATTGAAAAGTTTAAATATAAAAAAACTGTTAATGACATATCTACTTTAAAAAAAATAAAAGATGATTATAATTTTAAAAAATTTACTTACCATCCTTGTATTAATAAACATTTTCAAATTTTTTTTAAAGAAGTAGTATAACTTCAGTTCCTCAAAATAAATGTAGTATTAAAAATTTATTACAATTTTCTAAAAAAGATAAAATTCCTAATAATAAAAAATCTGGTATTTATCAATTTAATTGTTTGGATTGTGATCAAGTTTATATTGGAAAGACAAAACGTAGTTTGGAAACCAGAAAGAAATAATATTTTCGTAACATTAAATATAAACAAATTGATAAATCGGCCATAGCAGATCATTTTTGGTCATTTAACCATGAAATAAATCCAGAAGTTAAATTATTAAAACAATTAAATGGTCCCATAGAGTTAATAGTGTGGGAGAAAATATTTATTTTAAAAAATAAACATTGCATACTGAATTTTGAAATACCAGCAATTGATTCTATTTTTAGGCTTGTTTCGCTTTCAGATGTTGGTAACACTAAAAAAGCATAAGAAAGGCTTGGTAACCGGTATCCTTGACAACGGAGTTTATCTGTGGACTGAGGACACAAGCGATTTGTTTGCAAAATCGATTTCCATTTGATAAGAAATATCAACACCAATTTCTTAAGATAAGTGAAGCCTTAGTAGCAAATATTTTTATTTGTGTAATAAAGTCTCTAATTCTTCTAATTGTGCTAATGCTATGTTGGTTGTGAATCTGCATGTCATGTTACAGTTGTTTTCTTCTCGCTTGCGAGAGCTCCTTCTACATACATCTGACTTCCTCCACTGCACATTTAGAACTCCCTATATTACAAACTGTAAACATCAAAAGTGATAGAGAAATATGAAAGGCAACTGTTAAAAATGTACTCATCAAATGCGGTTAGTTATGTATACATGAAGGTAATATTTCATTTTTAATGGGACATGCAGTAAGTTCTTTTTTTTTTTTTTTTAAATGTACACATACAAACAAGTTTTTAGACACTTTTATCTGATAATGATTTACTGGTATAAAAAATAATTGTAGATGTTTGTGAACAAAGGAAAAAGCTGCATTGTCTTGCTAGAGCAATTTTTTAGATACATGCAATAAAATGAATGCCAATTGTTTCCAGATGCAATGTTGGAGATCCAGTACTTGTAGTGTGGGATGAAGAACACAGGAATTATACTATCCTGCAGGAAACCAGCACCTTGTATTTCTTACATTCAGACAGCTTAGAGTTGCTGGGCTTGCGACCTAGTTCTGGTATGTATACTATTCTCACCACAGGGTAGTGCAGTAGCAAAGACTCGTGTTGCTCCTTTAATTATTTGGAGGAAAATATAAGTATGCTTCTCATAGAAATAAAAATATACTTCTTACAGTCATTTAATTTTATATCTCTTTTGCAAACCAACTATTGTTGGAAAATACTTAAAATATGAAGCTATTAACATTGAAGCAAACAAATATATACAAATATAACAATTTGTAACTTAAAACTTCACTTATCTTATAAGAAATGGTGATATTTTTCTTATAAATTGTCCGGGATCGCGATTTCATGTAAAACTTTTACACATCCTCAGCCGGAAACAACAAAGTTGTTGTTATCATTCCGAACGCTAGATGTCAATATGTTCTTGTTAACGTAACCCATGGCGTAACAGCCCAAAGTGGGCCTGAGCCTACCAACTTGACTACCTGACGCCCACTTACGCATGACAGAGGTGGGCGAACATCCAACCGATATGGGGAGGAGATGTGGTCTGCATCTCGGCATCCCCCAGCTGGAACATTGGTTTTTGCAACCAGGGCCATCGTAAGCTCCTCACTTTCCTCATGGGCACCGGTCGTATACCCGGGACCTAAAATCCGCACCCCATGGGTGGGATCGAACCTGGGCCGCTTTCCGTGACCAGCATGCTGCCTTAGCTCGCTATGCCAGGGCGCAGGACAATGTCCTTGTTAGTGCTACCAAAATCTGAAAATAAAACAAATTTAAAAACAGAATTGACTGCCGGTATTTCAAGATTCATTACGCAAACAATACAATAAACAATAGACGTTGTTACAATAAACAATAAACATAAACAATAAACAATATGGTATTTATCAGTTTAATTGTTTCAATTGTGATAAAGTGTATCTTGGAAGGACGAAACGTAATTTGGAAACCAGAACGAAATAACATTTTCATAACATTAAGTATAAATAGACTGATAAATTGGCCGTAGCAGATCATTTTTGGTCATTTAACCATGAAATAAATCCAGAAGTTAAATTATTAAAACAATTAAATGGACCAATAGGTTTAATGGTTTGGGAAAAGATATTTTAAAAAACAAACATCGCGTCATGAATTTTGAAGTACCGGCAGTCGATTGTGTTTTTAAATTTGTTTTATTTTCAGATTTTGGTAGTACTAACAAGAACATATTGACATTTAGCATTCGTAACGATGATGACAGCTTTGTTTCCGGCTGAGGATGTGTAAAAGTTTTATATGAAATCGCGATCCTGAACAATTTATAAGAAAAATATCATAATTTCTTATAAGTGAAGTTTTAAGTTACAAGTTGTTATATTTGTATATATTCTTGGAAAAACTTAGTTGATCAGCATAAGCATTCATAGAAATGGTTTCGCTGCACATTCTGTTGTAGATACAAAGGGATATTGGAGATAAACAAAATACACACGTTCTCTTTTTATTTGTAAGAGTTAACTATTATAAGCATTTTATGTGTGGTTGCTCTTCTTAATTAACATTTCTTTATTTAAACAGAGGTAATGTTGCCTAGACCCGCTTATTGATGCACAGTCTCACTAAACCATGCCAACTTAACATGAACAAATACACTTCATCCCCAATAGTGAATCAAGAGTTTGGCAATTACAGCAATTAGAAAAAGACAGGGAACAGAAGTGTGATATAAATATATTGTAATGTTAACAAAAAGAACATTTCAGTGTTTCAGGGAAACTAAATGTAAATAAATAAAATAAAAGTGAAGTGAATAAAAGAGGAAAGAGTCGTGATATTTGCAGAAAGTGTTATGGAGTGAAGACTTTCTTCTTCCCCGTTTCATTTAACCCTTTGCTGCGTACACAGTATTAGCTTATTGTTCTCCAAGCAGACCTGTGTTCATTTAAATTCTGAACTACTACTACAGACATCAAACTGAAAGTGATCTATATATCTGCATAATTATATTTTTAACTGGCAAAATTAAATTGCTTACTGAATAGCTTGTAAAAATTGGTTTGCAGTGAATAACATATAAATTTAATTTTAACGTTTTATTTCTGAAAAGATCAACCCCTTTGTAGGCAAACAACATTTATATATGTGCACCCCTTTTAACACATTTTTATAGCAACACAATTTACAGTTTGTTTACTGGTACAGGATACTGCAGTTGCCAGAGGATAGTTTGATTAAGTGCTGTCTCAATTTTCAAGAAAAGCATCCTAATCGGGGAACGTGGTTGAAAAGAGTAAAAGAACAGTCGCAAAAGGGTGGATTAGGTGATATATGGCTCCATAGACATAGCTTAGCATGGGAAGTATGGAAGGTAGTTAGATCTAGATTTGAGGATATGGATCGTCAAACTATGTGGGCTGAGATGGAGGAGAAAAGGTAACTGATTCTTTTAAGAATGTTTGGAAAAGAATCAAGGTCAGAAAATTATTTAGAAATCTGTAATTAAAGGGAAAGAGAAGCGATAGTATGGTACAGATTAGGGGTTTGGAAACTGAGAGGTCTAAGGGGTAGTATATTGCAAGGTCACTGTCCAATATGTGGGGACAAAGAGAATGGAGCAAATATTATATGGGAATGTAGAGGTACAGATGAATGGAGGAATAATTGATTAGGGAGAAGTGGCTGAGAAATAAAAGTATTGTAACCATAAAGAAAATGTTTTCTGATCAGAGTCAGATTAGAAAATTAGGAGAATTTCTATGGAAGGTGAGATCCAAATGGAAATGGTCAATTGACAGATATTTTGAGTAAGAGTCAACAATGTAAATTTTAGATCATAAGATGTATGAGATAAATAAAGTTGTGTAGGATTGGTAGCATTTGGATGTCTACTGGATAACATTGCATACATAATCTCTTGATTAGATCTTCAATGCATGCAGTCCCATCCGAGTTCTGATTCAACCTGCTGTCCAAAAATTTTGTGTCTGCTACACAAGCTATTTTAGTGCCATTTAGATGAAAATCTGGAAAAGTAGTACTTTTGTTTTGCTTTATGCTGAAAACCTATTGCTACTGCTTCATCTTTGTTATTAATTTATTTTTAGTAAACCATGGTACAATTGTTTCATTTATCTTTTTCCAGATTCTGAAGTATAGGACCTTTGTCGTTTCCAGTAACAAGTATATTTGTGTCATCTGCAAAGATTGTAAATTTAACATTTTCATTTTCTATACTATGGGTTATATTGTTAATATATACCAGAAATAAGAGGGGGGCCTAAGACAGACCCTTGAGGAACCCCACATTTAACCATTTTCATTTCTTAGCTTTGATTTTTAAGTGTATTGGTATTTGCATCTAAAAATTCTAATTCTACCATCTGTTTTCTTTCTTTTAAATATGAGGCAAACCAGTTATTTATAACTCCTCTGATACCATATGAATATAGTTTAGATAATAATATATCATGGTTGACCAAGTCAAATGCTTTACACAAGTCTAAACATAGGCCAATGCAAGACTTGCCTTTACTATCCATACTGGAGTAAACTTCATATAGAAATTGAATAAGGGCTGTGTCTGTTGATCTGCCTTTCTGGAAGCCATGTTGATGATTTAACAAAATATTGTATCTATCAAAAATGATGTTAATCTTTTGAACATAATTTTCTCAATGATTTTAGAAAATGTTTATAATAGAGAAATTGGTCTATAGTTTTCAACCTCTATTCTTGATCCTTTTCTGAATAGCGGTTTTATTTTTGAAATCTTTAGGCAGTTTATAGTACATATGTTACAAAGCTTGTCCAGCAGGCACACAGCCCATCTCCTGGTCACACATGTGTGGGCATCAAATCTTAAATCACATCAACTATCAGAATAAATACAAAACAGCTTATCACAGGAAATGTTGGAAATACCATCCATCTGCATCATTAAATCTGCTATATTCTGAGGAAATACCATTAGCTCAGCTTCCATAGTAGCATTAATTTCTGTTGTGATACTTTGTTTTAATTCTTCGGATGTGTGGGAATTAGTTTTGTATACTCTTATTTTTCATGTTTCCCCATAAATAAAAATTGCTTGTTGTAAGACCAGAGGACCGAGTGACCATAAACCCTTACTAAGGATTCTATCCTCAAAAATTTCTGCAATAAAACTATATGTGCCATGGCATTTTAGGAAGATTCAGTGTCCGTCAGCTTTTCAAAACATTATGCCCGTATATTATTTCTGTACCATCTTTCTGCATTTGTGGCACACTCATAAAAATAAGCCATAATATTACATACCATAACCTGATTCTTTTTTCATGCAAGGGAATTTCAGGAATAAAATTAGGTTTGCTGGTATTGCCCTATGGAAAGAGCCCTGGAGTTATCCAGCGCTCCCGGGTAGAAGGAGGCCAGGATCTTCAGACTTTTGGGTAGATCCTCTGCACATAACTATCAGTAGCATAATATTGATTGGGTTATGATACCATATGGCCATGTAAATGAAACCATGCTTCGTAACTGAACAATATTAATCATGGATCAATTGTTCCATCATTAATGTTCAACACCCAGTTGCAGAAATTTACCCAACTCCGAGAATTACGTAGTAGCAGTTCTGGATAACAGTGATGTAGTTTGAGTTTTAAAAGTTTTGTTGCTTCCCATGCTAAAACTTTTGAACTACTCTTTTGGCTACTCTAACCTTTCTCCAATTTCATCTAATTTCTGCTCTATAAGCACATGCCTTTTTACCTTTCTTTTCCTATCAGGAATTGATCCTGTCTCCCTGAATTTATTTACAAACAAACGAACAGCCTCTCTGCTTGGAATACACATGCCAGGAATTTTAATTTAAAATTGCCTTACAAGTGCCCAACTATTCCGTTTGAATTGGATTAGTACAGAAGTAACATTGACTGACACATGTGTGACGACTAGAACAAATGTAGGATGTGTGTACAGGGAAATGCTGAGAAGGTCACAAGAGCTGTGCGCCTGCCGCCCAAGTTTTGTAGCATACATACTGTAGTATGAATCTCTAAGGAATTAACACTTATTTGTATTATATTTATAGATGGCTCACCAAGACGTCTGTATAGCACTGGAGAAGTGACAGAAAAGGAATATTGCCATGCAAAAAAGGTTTGTGTAACATAAATATATTTATACATATTTGTCGCAATCATTTTTTATATAAGCATATAATTATTTGCAATTTTTTTAGCCATTTTAGATTATGTATAAATGATGAAAATGTTGTTTGTTTTTTGTTCTTCATATGGAAGCACAAGAATCGTTATACAATTCTTTTTTGTACCCTTAGGTCAACAGCTGCATTTTTAATTGTGCATGCATGTATGCATGACAGTATTTGTTTTTTTGTAACCTTACCCTCCTCCCAGCTTATGCATGGCGGTATTTGTTTTGTTCATAACCTTACCCCCTCCCATCTTACAAAAATAGCCTAACCAAATGTTATAAACTTTGCACATTAAGTACCTCAGGTCACCCACAAGCATTATCTGGTTGTTCTTTAGTTTTTCCTTCTGTGTACAATGGCCACAATGGAAATCTTTACATGGTAATAAAAACAACAAACACTGGCTTTACATGGTTTTATTTTGAGCTTCTCCGTACAATTTGTACTTGTTCATATTTCCCTTAACATGTATCACCTTCATGAGTCTCCTGGGCATTGAATCTGCTAGATTTCAAAATATTTTTGTCCATTTTCACCTATGACTTCTTCAACGCATCCTGCAGCTCCTTAATATTTGATGGTTGCAGCTCTTCAATTTTATTTTTCATTTGATCCCAAGCATTTTCTGTTGGATTTAGGTCAGGAGAATTACCAGGCCAGTCAAGTACAGGTATATTATTGTCTTTTAAGAACTTCTGAACCATCTTTGTTCTGTGAGCAGGGGCACCATCATGCACAAAGAACTGACACTGATGAATTGGTCAAAATGTGACCAAATGCAGTTGCAACACATCTAAATAGTTACTTCCCTTCATTGTTGCCTTTTTAGGGAGGAAGTACAAGCCACCTCTACCACAATTACCACTAAAGGCACCCCATACCATCACACTTTCTGGATGTTTAACAGTTTTGACCGTAAACTTTGGATCATACCGTGACACATTTTTTGGCTTTATCACCTTTTTGGACTTTCCTCTAAACAAATTTGAAAGTGTTTTTATCAGAAAACATTACTTTGTGCAGTCCTCTGATGTCCAGTGCTGGTATGTTTTGCAGAAATATACTCTTTTCTTCATCATAGCTTCAGTTAGAAGAGGCTTGTTGGCAGCACACCAAATTGGTAAACCTATGTCTTTTTGAAGCTGACGCTGAATAGTCCGGATTGCAACACTTTTGAGCAGTTCTGGATGATTCCCTTTTAAAGCTGCTGCTGTAATCCATGGATTAACCATCACTTCACATTTTAGAAGGTCATCAGTCCTTGTAGTCAGCTGTTTGGTGACTACATGAACATTCTTCTTCCTCCACTATTACGGTGCTCCGATCCTTCTGCCATCTGGTGTTAGTGGCACTAAATTTTAATACTTCATTTAATGCCGGGATTTCAAAATTTATAACTTTATCACAGTTTTTGGTTATGGTTATGGTTGATTGTTTGGAGGTGGTAAATCAAAATAAATAAGGTTTTAAAATAATTATTAAATTATAGATGAGTCGTATTTATTACACATCAGCTTCACTTATGTACCTATATTGAGGACATGTTTCGCAAACTATCGTTCGCATCATCGGCTCTAATGCCACTAAAGCTTGATCCAGTGGTGTGGGTAGTTCTGGAGTTGCTGCTGCCATCTGTTGATTTTGTGATGAATTTAAATGTGGGGTTGCCTTCTGGTGGGATTTCAAAGTTCATTAGTTGGTTTTTATGTTTTTCTATGTATATTCTCTCCCATAAGACGAGTTCACTATGTTTTTGTACGTATTTTAGTAATTTGGTGCTATCTTTAATTTTATGATTTTCAGACCAGAAGTGAGCTGCTATTGCGGACTTATGAATATTTTTATATCATAAGTGTCTAAAATGTTCTTTCTTTCTAGTGTCTGTTTCATTTTGTCCTTCCTATGTAACTTTTTTCACAGTCTTTACACTTAATCTTTTAAATACCTGACTTTTCTTCTGGTGTTATCTTATCAGTATTATTACTGTTAAGTATGTTTTTAATGTTGTAATTGTTTTTTGGTGCCAATGTTATATTGTATTTCTTGAATATTTTTGGGAACTTTTTTGTGGCCCAGGGGTAGTAAGTAAATTTAGCAAATCCAATTTCTTCTTTCATTGGTGAAAGAGCTGTGATCTGTTTTAATCTTTTTTGAAGTTTGAATTATTTTAGTTTTTTATCTACAAGGCTTTTTCTATATCCATTTTTAATGCAGTTTTACGATTTGATGGTATTCTTTTTGGTATTCTTGCTGGCTGAGAACCCAGCATACAATACTCAGTAGAAACTGAAGAGGACTGTACTCTACCTTTTTAGCACCTTAAAATCACAAAAAACAATGAAAAACTGGAATTTGGTATTCATAGAAAAGCAACACATACAGTTAATTACATCCAAGCAAATAGTTTCAACCCTATTCCACACAAACATTCCATCATCAACAGACTCACACACAGATTAGTAAACCTACCCCTCAGCCAGCAAGAATATCAAAAAAAATACCATCAAATCTTAAAAACTGCAATTAAAAATGTATGTGGAACAAGCCTTGCAAATTAAAAAAAATAAAATCATTCAAACTTCACAAAAGATTATAACAGATCACAGCTCTTTTACCAAAGAAACAAAGATTCAGATTTGCTAAATTTACTTACCACCCCTGGGCCACAAAAAAGTTCCAAAAAATATTTGAAGAAATACAATACAACATTGGCACCAAAAAACAATTACAGCATTAAAAACCTACTTAACAGTAATAATACTGATAAGATAAAACCAGAAGAAAAGTCAGGCATTTACAAGATTAAGTGTAAAAACTGTGAAAAAATTTACGTAGGCAGGACAAAAAGAAACATAGGCACTAGAAAGAAATAAAATTTTAGGCACTTAAGATACCAAAATATTGATAAGTCTACAATAGCAAAATCATGAAATTAAATATAGCACCAAATTACTGAAATACGTACAAAAACATAGTGAACTCGTCATATGGGAGAGAATATACATAGAAAAACATAAAAACCAACTAAAGAACTTTGAAATCCCGCCAGAAAACAACCCCACATTTAGATTCATCACAAAATCAACAAATGGCAGCAGCAACTCCAGAACTACCCCACCACTGGATCAAGCTTTAGTCACATTAGAGCCGATGATGCAAACGATAGTTTGCGAAACATGTCCTCAATATAGGTACGTAAGTGAAGCCAATGTGTAATAAATACAACTCATCTATAATTTAATAATTATTTCGCTTCACTGTGGTGTTCCATACAGTTAACTTTTGATATGTTTTAAAATATCTCTGTTTTCCCACGTGTTTAGTTCAGCTAGGAAACTGGCAGCTTTCAGTAAAGTGACATTTGGTTAAATCTCATGATAGGTATACCTGAAATGGTAGTCTACTGCAGATATTTTTATTCGCTTATATCTTATGGCTCTCGTTTGTTCTTGCAGTTTGGTGTTTAGGTCTTTTTTTTGTTTGTCCAATGTATATTTGGTACAATTGACACAGTTTACTGTGTAAATGCTTGATGTCATGTTGATGTGCAGTGGAATTTTCTTTTCTGTACAAAGTAGTTTGTGTTTGCTGTAACTGTATTTTGGAGCTACAGTTCTGTTGTAATTTCTTGAAGACTTGACTGAATTTATAATGAACACGTGAATGATATATACATTTCTTGTTCTGGTTTTATTCTTTTTGTTGGCTAAGTATTGTGGTGTTTGTTATTTATCTTTTTTATACTTGGCTGTATATCTTTCTGTAAATTGATCCTTTATTGTATCCATCATTAACTGCAGTTTTAAGGATCTGTTTATATTTCTATCTGCATTTCTTTGTTTTATGGGGATGTTGACAAGTCTGTGACAAACTATTGAATGCTGCATTTTTATGTGTTATAGGATTGAATTTATAGTCTTTATGAAGTCTGTGTTTGCTGTTTTGTGTAAACACCAGAAGTGATGTTATTTATGTGTTGCGTGTTCTTGGGTTATTTTTAGGTCAAGGAAAAGTAAATAATCTACTTTTCTTAGCTTCCGGTGTGGGCCACGTCCTGTTGGCTTAAAATCTTGCCGATACTATGTTAGGCTTCTTCACTGGGCAACTGAAAAGTTTCAAATGGTCACTGCTTTTATACTCTGGTTTGCCTCTCTGTTCCCACTCACCTGCAATCCTATTGGTTCCTGCTCCTCCAATGGCAGGTTGTCACGCTAATAGGTTTTTCCATATGGTGCTGAGTGCTAAGAAGAAAGCATAGAAATATTTAAGGAAAGGAGCAGTCTGAGCTGTGACACGGGCAAACTACTCAGCACAATATGGAACACCCTATTAGCATGATACCCTCCCATTGGAGGAGAAGGAACCGATCGGATTGCAGAGACAGAGTGGTCAACCAGAGTTTAAAAGCAGTGACCATTTGAAACATTTGCAGCCGCCCGGTGAAGAAGCCTAACATAGTTTACAGCTAAACATTGGCATGATTTTAAGCCAACAGGATGCAGACACACTGGAAGCCAAGAAAAGAAGTAATGGACAAAGGCCATGGAAGTCTACGTAACCATGTCACCAAGTAATCTCCTCTTCAGTATCCTTGTAAAGTGAAGAGACTGGAATCTTGCAGCAAATCCCTTGGAACAATGATGAAAATATCCACATAATAATACAATGTTTTGAAGATATGAGGGAAATTTGCTAAGTTTTTGGTACCTATACAAAATCATACAAGGGGAAACAAAATAATGGTCTTAAATAAATTTGACTCTACCTATAGAGTAGTAGTTGTGCTACAATCCAAAGAATAAAGCAAAATAAAAGCAGACCCTTCAGACCCAAGGCTAGCAGAATAAAATAGATGCAGACACTACCAAAGAATGAAATAATCAAGGTCAAACAGTGCTCTGCATTACCCAGACTATATGCACTTCTGAAAATATGCAAGATGCAAACCAAATGAGACCTATAAAATCATTAATACATCTACAGTACGTGCAAGATAAGTTGAGCGCTGGATTTATGGTGTGGTGCGGGCAGAGGGGAAGAAGCGAGAGCTAACACTCATTTGTTTCTGCAGTATGGTCAACCTTTAAAAACACAGCAGCAAAATAGCATGTAAGATAAGCGAAGAGATCACAAGTAAAGTTGCATCCTCTGAAAACATTCATTAGTTTTGCCCATGCCAGCTCAATTGCATTCAGATCACAGTTATACGGAGGTAGATGAATAATATGTCCGCTTTCGAGAGCCATAACATCCACAAATGTTCATACAAATATAAATCATTTTCAAGTAAATGCTGATGTACATTGCCACCACACTCGTAACAAGGATAAACTGGCAATTCGAGCGCACCAAAGGAGCCTTTATAAAGGAAGCTTTAACTATAAAGGGATAATGTTAATATAATAAACTTCTAAATTCATTTAAACAAGCTGCATCATTAAAACTCTTTAAGAATAAGGTTAAGAAATTTTTGCATGCACAGTGTTTTATACGGTTAATGAACTTTTAGAACTATAACAATGTAAATGAGCACTGGGAGCATAGTACATTCACAAACCTGTAATATTCATACTATAATATTTCTTGTAGTAAATTAGTCTATGCGAATACTACATGAAACCATAGAAAAGCTCCTTACTGTGTATATTGTATGTAATCAATTTGACTATATGTATATACTGTATTTGTACATTTTAACGTGTCTCATAACATATATATGTTGCCAAGGACGAACTAAAATTCTAATTCTAATATACAATTGTTGTAAACTGGTTAGCTAATTAACCTCGAAATTGATCAACACGAAATATGGCAGACATGATAAAGCTTAGCATATTAGCCACTAGATGTCAGTGTATAGGGCATTTCAAATTTCAAAGTTGTCATCTATGTTTATGGAGTTAAACGAAACTTACCGAATGACTTGGAACCCGATTGCTCTTCTTATCGCACGCATACTATACATATAACTTAGCAAACTGGTTTGCAAATAAATACACCTCTGTGTGAAAATTTGAAAACTTATAGCATTAAGAATTCCATGAATATGATCACTTTCTAATGAAGATACCTTGGTATCATTTGGTTCAAAAGTTTTATTTTCAAGTGTACCAACTGACATAGTATTATAAAACTTAAGGCATTAAGCAAACTGGCATTCCTACCACAAAGTCAAAGAGTATATACAATTGACAAAATTGTTCATAGAACATTTCTTCACATTCAATAACAGATTCTTGCAACAAATCTCAGGATTAAGTATGCATAACCTGTTTCCCCCTTAGCAGATATTTTCATTAGTCAAATAATTAGTAATACAGATCACGAGGAATTTCCCCCATATTTTTAAAACATGGTATCATGTGGATGTTATTTTCACCATTATTCCAAGAGAGTTGCTGTAAGACCCACAATGCTAATCACTTCATTTTATTGCACATTGGAAACTGAAGGAGGCTATTCATCTTTCCTGAACTTAAAATAATCCAAAAAGAGCATCATTTTTCACGTTTATAGGAAACCAACAAAGTGGAACAGCTTTGTTAGTACAGGGTGTATATAAATGAATATCGGGGTTATAACTCTTTATAATATTTATTACATTAAACTTAGTTATGAATGATATGTCAAATGAAAAAGCAACTTAAACAGTTTTTGTTTGTTGGCACCACTGCGCATGTGCATGCAATGTTTCTGCCCCAATCCGCTAGACAGCAGCAGTAGCAACAGAAAGCGTTTTGTACTTTGCAGATTGCAAAGACCGAATCTGTAGTTACTGAGCAACGTGCGTTCCGCATTAAGTTCGGTTGTGATCCTGCTAGTGATAACATTCGTAGATGGTATCAGTTTGAAGATACCGCTGCCTTTGTAAAGAGAAGAGCACGGGATGACCAAGAGTAAGTGAAGAGACTGTTGAGCGAGTGAGAGTGTCGTTCACTCATATCCCAAAAAAATCAGTTCTGAAGGCTAGTCGTGAATTACAAGTTTCTGTGTTGACTGTTTGGAAAGTTGTAAGAAAACGCATAAGGTTACGACCTTACCATTTAACCTGGCCGCAAAGCTGGAAGAAATGAAGACGGCTAACGATAACCTCACGGAGAAGATGGAAGAAATGAAGGTTGCGAACGAGGCCCTCGCCGCGAAATTTGAGGAACAGTTAGCCGGCGTGAGGGAGGACGTCACGGGACTCGGCAAGCGGATCGGCCAGGTGGACGAACGCGTCGGAGACCTCGCGAGCCGCGTTAATGAGCTGGAAGGAAAGGCCGACAACAGCGCCAAGTCCCTGAGCGCCATGGTGGAGGACGTCGTCGGCAGGAGGTTGCAGGATTTGAAGGCCGACGCACCGGGACGCGACATAACATCGCCGCGCGTCAAACCTCCCAAGTATGACGGCGCGTCAACGTTTGAGGTCTTCCGCCGCCAGTTCGACACAGTGGCCAGGCACAACGGATGGTCACTGGAGGAGGAGGCCACACAGTTAATAGCCAGCCTCCAGGGAAGAGCCGCGGAAGTCCTAAACGCGGTGCAGACGACGGCGGCGCCCAAGGACATCTGGGAAGCCCTGGAGGATCGCTTCGGGAACCACCGCTTAGCCGCAGCATACCGCAGCCAGCTAAAGGCAAGGTCACAGCAGCCGGGGGAGACGCTGCAGGAGTTCGCCATTGCGATCGAGCAGCTGGCTAGCAAGGCCTTGGTTGACCTGCCACTGGAGTTCGTATCCCGGGAAGCCGCCTACAATTTTGTCGACGGGGTACGGGACATGGAGATTCGTCAGCGCCTAATGCTCGGGGAATATAAAACCATCCACGAGGCGCTGACAGCGGCATTAAGGATGGAGGCGGCCAAAATAACATCCATCCCGACGTCGAGAACGAGGAGTGTCCGCTACGCCGGAGACAGAAGACCAGCTGAGGGACGCCGGCGAACACCTAGTGGCCTGTGTTGGGGGTGTGGACAGCCCGGACACCTGCAGAGAGACTGCCCACACCAGGAAGAGCAGCCGGAAAACGAGTAAGGGCCGTCGTGGAGAGGGGCACGTCGGCGCCATCACCACCATCCCCTCGAGTGACACTGCGCGCCGTCAGCCGGCGTATGGATGACAGCCTCATCGCGGACGGTTGGGTAAGAGGGAAGCCGTGCCCCGTGCTGGTGGACACCGGGGCGGCCGTGACCATCATCAGACCTGACGTGGCGAAGGGTTTGCCGGCAAGGAAGCCAAGCCGACCATACCAGCTTGTCACGGCATCGGGCAACACCTTGCCTGTGGAGAAGGAGGCCCTGCTGGAGCTGAACTTGGGACGGAGTGCCGTGCGTCTGTGGGTGTTCGTCGCGAAGGTGGCTGAGGAGGTGATTCTGGGACTGGATGCCCTCAGGAGCCATGAGGCGACGGTCGACGTCGGCAAGAAGGTCCTGCGGCTTAACGGAGAAGAGGTTATACTCCGTCAACCCGAAGAGCGCCTTGGAATTTGCAGGGTCGTCTTGGACGAAGACGTGGTTGTCCCCGCGAGGAGCGAGGTGGTGGTGACGGCGCGACTGGAGGGCCAGAGAACCAGGAACATGATGCTGGACCAGAAGACGCCTGTAAACGGACTGTGTGTAGCCAGGGTTTTGCTGCCGTGCCGAGAGGAGGTGCCCGTGAGACTGCTAAATCCTACGGACGCCGATCACGACGTCCAGGCCGGGACGGAGTTGGGAATGTGCGAGCCCGTGGTGAGCGTAACAGCTATCGACGAGACACAGGAGCCGGCGCCGAAGCAACACCTGGGGCCCCGGCTAGAAGGCTTGGTGGAGAGGGCGGCCGACCACCTGACCACAGAACAGCTGGAGAAGGTTCGACAACTGCTAAGGCGGTATCAGCGCGTCTTCAGCCAAGGGGATAGTGACTACGGCCGCACGGACAAAGTGCTTCACCGCATCGACACCGGGGACGCCCGGCCTATTCGGCAACCACATAGACGCGTTCCGCTGGCGAAGCAAGGGGCGGTACGAGACATGCTGGAGGACATGAGATCCAGGGGAGTGATTGAAGAGTCTGACAGCCCTTGGTGTTCCCCTGTAGTCTTGGTGACAAAGAAGAACGGCGAGCTGCGCTTCTGCGTAGACTACAGAAAGATGAACGCCGTCACCCGGAAGGACTGTTTTCCCTTACCCCGGATTGACGACACCCTGGACACGCTAGCTGGTGCACAGTGGTTCTCGACCCTGGACCTGAAGTCGGGCTACTGGCAGGTAGCTCTAGACCCGAGAGACAAGGAGAAGACCGCATTCTCGACGGGCCAAGGGCTCTGGCAGTTCACGGTTATGCCCTTTGGCCTCTGCAACGCACCAGCTACCTTCCAGCGCCTTATGGAGTCAGTGATGAGAGGGCTGACTTACGATGCCTGCCTGCTATACCTGGACGACATCATCGTCGGGAAGACTTTCGAAGATCACCTCGAGAATCTGAGTAAGGTGCTACAGAGACTGCAAGCGACCAACTTGAAGCTGAACGCGAAGAAGTGCCAGCTCTTCCGCAAGGAAGTTAACTACTTGGGCCACATAGTCTCAGCAACCGGAGTGGCCACAGACCCGGAGAAGACAAAGGCCGTGAGAGATTGGCCTCGCCCAAGGGATAAGAAAGAGTTGCGCAGTTTCCTGGGGCTGTGCGGTTATTACCGCCGCTTCATAAAGGGGTTCTCCAACACCGCAAAACCCCTCACCCGCCTGACGGAGGAACACCGGCCCTATGTGTGGACAGAGGACGCCGAAAACGCTTTCCAGCACCTAAAGGAGACCCTGTGCAGTGCTCCAATTTTGGGTTTCCCACAACCGGGTGGCGCCTTCATTGTGGACACCGACGCCAGCGACCATTGCATTGGAGGTGTCCTATCGCAGATCCAGGACGGCCATGAGCGGGTGATAGCCTATTACAGCAAGACGCTATCCAAGGCAGAGAAGAACTACTGCGTCACCCAACGAGAATTATTGGCGGTAGTAAAGACCACAAGTACCTGTACCTGTACCTGTACGGTCAGCCATTCCACCTGAGGACTGACCATTCCGCCCTAACCTGGCTATTGAGCTTTAAGAACCTGGAAGGCCAGACAGCACGTTGGGTCCAGAGGCTGCAGGAGTACGACTTCACCTCCGAACATCGTAGAGGGAAGAGCCACGGCAACGCAGACGCCATGTCCCGAAGACCCTGTCCAGAAGAGTGCGGCCAGTGCACAAGAGTGGAAGAGAAGGAGCGTGCCGCAGCAGTCCGAGTAGTTGTGGCAGTGCCTGCGGACGGTTGGGATAGCGCAGGCCTGAGGAGGGAGCAGCTGGCGGACGCAGACTTGGAGCCACTCTTGAGGGAAATGGAGGCAGGGACAAGACCAACCTGGGAGGATATCGCACCAAGGAGCGCCACCTACAAGTCGTACTGGGCCCAATGGGACTCGTTGAAGATCAGAGAGGGCGTGCTGTTCCGGGTATGGGAATCACCCGATGGGAAGACGCAGAGAGAACAGTTGGTACTTCCCCGGAGTAAGGTACCGGAAGTCTTGGAGGAAGTGCATGCCGGGACTTCGGGAGGACACCGGGGAGCGAACCGAACGATTGACAAACTACGGCAGCGCTACTACTGGCTGAGGCTCCGAGCAGATGCTGAGAGATGGTGCCGTCAGTGTCACGTGTGCGCGGCGAGTCGTGGCCCCCAGACGAGGAGCCGGGGTCCTATGCAGCAGTACAACGTCGGAGCGCCATTCGAACGGATCGCCGTTGACATTGCTGGACCGTTCCCAGTTTCCGACCGAGGCAACAAGTACCTAATGGTGGTCGTGGACTACTTCACCAAGTTTCCGGAGGTGTATGCCATCCCAAACCAAGAGGCAAAGACAATCACAGACTGCCTCGTGGAGCAAGTGTTCTGTCGATTTGGGGTGCCGTTAGAGCTACACAGTGACCAGGGTACCAACTTTGAGTCCAACCTAATGAAGGAGGCACTACAAAGGCTTGGGGTGAACAAGACTCGCACTACGCCTCTACATCCCCAATTGGATGGCATGGTCGAAAGGTACATCAAGACCTTAGAGGAACACCTGAGGAAGGTCGTGGCCAGCCATCAGCGAGACTGGGACGTCAAGGTGCCACTGTTCTTGCTGGCCTATCGCTCGTCTACACACGACACAACTGGGATGACGCCAGCCAGCTTAATGTTCGGCCGAGAGTTACGCCTCCCTTGTGACCTGGCTTTTGGAAGCCCTCCGGAAGCGAAACAGCCAGCGACCGAGTATGTGGAGAACTTGGTGGACCATCTCCACGACATGCACGAGATGGCTCGCCAGAACATCCAGAAGGCGAGCGACCGCATGAAGACCAGGTATGACAGGCAAGCCAACAGCCAAGGGTTCCAGCAAGGTGACCTAGTCTGGTTGTACCGTCCTACCCGGACCAAGGGACGCTGCCCGAAGCTCCAGCAGCCATGGCAAGGACCGTACCGGGTGGTGAAGAGGATTAACGATGTGGTCTATCGCATCCAGAAGGTTCCCCGAGGGAAGATGTTGGTGGTACACCTGGATCGTCTAGCCCGCTATGATGGTGCTGTTCGGGACGACCAGCTTTGAGGAGGGAGCAGTGTCACCCAATTATCGGGAAGCACCACAAACAACAGCTGAGAAGGGACCGGAGGCCACGCCACGCCCACTCATTTGTCTCCTGTCACTAACTGAAGGGATGGTTAGGAGAGGGATGTCGGGCCCCTGAGCCGTCTCTTTACCCTTCTCCTAGGGTCTGGAAATTACGGAACATTCAATCTAATCGAGAACCTTCTAGATCGGCAAGCGGACCCTATATAAGCGACACGTCGTGCAAGGGGCAGTCAGTCAGTGTTTGACGTGCTAGCGAAGGAGCGCCGTGTTAAGGAACGAGAAGACTGTGTACGTGCATCGGAGTATTGTCCGTAATTACTAGTGCAAGTGAAATTGTAACGGACGAACTGGTGAATCGTAATTGTGTGCATTACGTAATTCTGTGTAATTGGCAAGTGTCAAACTGTAAGTCGGTGGAAATAAAGAACATTGTTGAGTTTGTGTAATTGGACTTTTCATGTCACGAACCCACAAAGTCACAGTATGCTTCACTATTTTGTATGTTAAAACATCAAGTGAATCCTCTCAACTAAACAAAGATGTACATACTTATTTTACTCGCAGACAAAATGACATTTTTCTGAGTTCATACAGGGGTACCTTTGGTAATAAAAATATAATGCAGGTTCTAAATATTAATGTACTATCAACAGATCTAAAGGGATTATTTGAATAAAACTGTTTAAGAAAGGACTCATGAAATATCTACTAACACACTGCTTTTACAATTCACAGGAATTTTTAAACAACAGTACTAATTAATCTTAAACACATTAATGAAGAATGTGGTTATGCTACACATTTAAAGTGTCATTTTTGTTCTGAAATGGTTATAACTTGCATAAATTTAGAAGTATCCTGCTTATGTACTTTTCTTCTCTTCTTTGTTAACTGGTTGTTTTGTTATCAATGATGTACAACAATTATTTGTATTCAATATGTTCTGTATAACTTATACCTGGTTTTGTGTGCATTATTTTAAATTATTATTATTATTATTATTATTATTATTATTATTATTATTATTATTATTATTATTATTATTATTATTATTATTATTATTATTATTATTATTATTATTATTATTATTATTATCATTATCATTATCATTATCATTATCATTATCATTATCATTATCATTATCATTATCATTATCATTATCATTATCATTATCATTATCA
This sequence comes from Mantis religiosa, assembly GCA_030765055.1. NCBI lineage: Eukaryota > Metazoa > Arthropoda > Insecta > Mantodea > Mantidae > Mantis > Mantis religiosa. The sequence continues at coordinate 332,212,233 of CM060948.1, read as the reverse complement.
TTATCATTATCATTATCATTATCATTATCATTACTATTATTATTATTATTATTATTATTATTATTATTATTATTATTATTATTATTATTATTATTATTATTACTATTATTATTATCATCATCATCATTATCATTATTATTATTGTTGTTATTGTTATTATATCATAATTGTTTATTACCATTTATTAATATTGATGTGTCTAGTACCACTAATTGTATCATTGTAATTATTTGTCTCTTAGCCATTATAATTGCTTCTGACGTGATCTTCAATAACACCAACTGTGTATATTGTATGACTGAAAATAAACTAAACTACACTAAATATCAGGAATTTATAGAGCAAACTGCACTGATTGTAACAAAATGTACATTGAACAAACAGAAAGAGACCTAAGCATCAGACTGAAAGAATATAAGACAGGGATAAGAAACAATCAAATTTAAATATCTACAGTAGCCTCCATCTCTACCGAGCAGGATGGCTCAGGTGGTTTTGTCTGTGGTCCGCATTTGGGAGATGCAGATTCAATTCTCATGACTGGCCTACATGACCCATGGGATTTTTTGGGGTTTTCCCGGGTCACCAGGCGAATCCTGGGTAGTTTAATTACATCCCCCAAATTTCCTGGCCCTCCATTTCATCTTCATTATCATCTCTCATTTGGTAGTCTCTTTCAAGGGTGGTATCTCGGCGTTGCATAGAAAAATGATATGCTCTTGGTAAAACTTCCTCCTCTGGTAGGACGGTCTCTGATCTTCAAACCAGGGCTTGTGGAGCCGTTTCCGGACCACAGTAGGATGGGATGCTGGTTCTGGCGTGCCAGTGTGTTTCCAACTGGTAAAGTTTAGGGGCCCTGTCCTCTGCACTGTCTAGCTCCTTGGAATGACTGCCCTCTGTCTCCTCTCGCCTCATCCTTCCTCCCAGAGATGCTCCACTTGAGGTCGTAGATACAACAGACCAAGTTAGGACCTCCATGCCGAATCCCCTCTGTAGCGTAGTCCAATCCAGTTAGCCTCCATTTCTAGTCTACCAATCACAAGATTGGCCAAACATCACTTACTAAAAGCAGCCTGCAGGCCTTGGTAGTGTGGATGGTAGCGTGTCTGCCCCACGTTCAAGAGGTCCCGAGTTCAAATCTCGGTCAGGGTGAGTTACCTGGATAAGGCTTTTATTTTGGTTTTCCCTTATCCTTAAACACGAATGCCAGGTAGCTCTAAGCTCCATGGACCCCGGACTTATTTGAGCATCATTTCACCAATTTCATTCATCGTCCGATATGACTTAACGTTGGAGGACATAAATTTAAAAAAAAAAAAAAAAAAAAACCCTGAAAGCAGCCAGTTTCCCAAATGAGCTAAATATATGGGAAAACAGACATATTTTAAAACACAAAGATGAGCTTATGAGCTTTGATTTGCTGCCTTCGAGCAATCTCTAGAAGTTCATCGTTCATTGTTCAAGACATGCCACCATTATAGTTAAAATTGCCAATAGCGCCAGGAACCAGTTGGATTCCTGCAGAGGATGGGGACAAGTCATTATCGAAAGAGGTACACATACTGCTTTACTTAGTGGTGTTTATGTTTTAAAGTCCATTGGATACAGGTTGCTAAGACTACCAAAAACGGAGGGAGAAACAAGTGAATAAGGATGTCAAATTTTTGTTTTGCAGTCAGAGAACCGATATCGTGTGCCAAAGGGAACTAAATTTTATCGTGTAAAAGTGCGGCCACTTCAGAGGGATTCTTCTCTTTCACGAAGTCATCATCACCACCACCATCGGCAACAACAGTCATCAGCGCAAGAGGAATCAGGAAATACCGTGTTGTCTCTCGAACGATCTGTTACATCACAACCTGAAGAACAGCAACAGGATACAGTCAAGTGATTACTGCTCTTCACCTCTCACTTCAAGTTTCTTGTATGTACCTTTAATTTATTCTACTCCTATCGTAACAACAGAGGGACCTGAGGAGATCTTCCTTTGTTGCACCAATCATCAAAAATAAAAGTGACATTTAAATATTTTTAAACTAAATATTTTATATCAGAGGCAGATGGAAATGGGTAAAGAAATTTTTGCAAAGAACTTATTACCTAATGAGTAGTTTTACGCAGCATCAGTGATATAGTAATTTAAGCCTTGAGGTTAAAATGTTTATTTAATTTTAATTTTTCTATGGATATTTTATAGTAATAAGAAAGGTCTAGTCGAAAAATAACTGAATTATGTTACAATTAATTCTTTGCTTTCTTAATGATTGCTTTTCTAAATTTATAGTGTTAACATCTGCAGGTAAAGTGTACAGTCGGATACTTTGGGCAGCATTATCACCCATTCTTACAACTAAACTTAGTTCATAGCAGTGTAAAACAACAGAATAACTCCTTAGTGACGTACTATCTTAAAATCTTTAGTATATTTTTTTAAGCAATACAGAAAGAACTTAACACAGTGAGACCAATTTAAAGCAGTTTTTAAATAAATTTGAATTAGTCAAATTAACACTCACCATATAATTAGTATAGGAACATGCCTTTGTAGTCCTTGTTTACATATTTACATAATAGTTGCCGAGTGATTTTCAAAGTTCGTTGAAACTATATCTCCTGGCAGTGCAGTCTTTTATAGGTATTGACGACATTGGAAAACTCAAAGCATGTCCTTTATGCTTCTTCATAAAGATCTACCAAACATCTAATACTTTAGCATTTCTGTGGTTTTTAAGAGTTTCATTTCTTTATATTGTAGCAGGTTCTCCAGCTCATCAGCTGCTGTTGATTTTTCTATCTGTTTATATCTGATGTTTCTCTGAAGTATTTTTTGTCTCACATTTGTGTGAGGCTTCTTCAGTTTGCTTGATTTAATTAAGTTAGAGATAATTTTTTCTGAGGTCTAAAGTGATATTATGTCTTTTTAACTTTTTTTTAAAAATTTGTGCATATATTTATAAATATTATTTTTGGAAATAAACTCTCAATCAGTGGAAGGATATATTAGTAACTTTTTTAAACTGTCTTTACTTTCAATGTATTCTTATGATATACTATTGCAGAACCAAATTTTAAGTATGGCAAAAATATGCCACCTGTTTCATTGTGTAGGGATTGACACTTGCTATTAGTTTTAGAGGTCCTATCTTTGAATCTGGGTTGAGACAGGATACCTGGAAGGTCTTTGTCAAGGTTTTTTCAAGCTTTGATAAGACAAGTGTCAGGAAACTACTGGCCTGGCAAACTTTAATCTACGTATGCTCTTATGTCGCAATTAGTGCGGGATGCCATCTTGTTGGAAATGAAACTCATCATTGCTGTATAATGAGCAAATGGTAGGGAATAGGAATCAGTAATTACTGTTCAGTGCTTCAAAGCTCAAATGTAAGTTCACCATCTTGCAGTTACTTCCTTGCCACTAATTGGGTTGAGTAGCTAGAGTGACAATTCTGCTGCTACCTATTGAAGAAAGATAACACTACTTTCTCCCAGAAATTGAACCTTGTAGCACTGGAAGTACAGTTTCTGTGACACTTCAAAGTGTGTATACATTTTTCTGATGCACCTGATACATGAAAACAACTTTTATTATGGACAAAAAGAGAAAGAAACTTCTAAGCATGTAGTCAGATATGAAAATGTGAACATGCAACATGGAATATTCTGAAAATGGCTAACTTTACAAGACAATTGAACGCAAAATGTGTATTTTAATGAGCCTTACATTTTTTCTGTATTAAGTTGTAGTGTATCTCTCAACATTTCCTCGCTGTATAAATTTAATTCTGTAAGAAGAGAACTTGAGAGACTATTTATAGAAAATTCAAAACTTACATTTAATTTGTCATGTTAATATCTCAAATGTACTCTATATTTACTTGTGTAGTGTGTGCATACAAGTAACATGTGTACCCAATTTTGCAAGTTTATCCCCCCAAAAATTATGATGAGATATATGCATTATATGTTGGGCTATAGTGGTATGCCTGCAAATACAACGCCTGTGCTGTACAAACAAACAAAAATATACAACCCATCCATATTTGCTCCTAAATTCTAGGTAATGCTGACCTGTTGCATAATATTCATTTCTTGAAGCTGGCATATTTCTATGGTCATAGCATAATCGAACTGGCATGCCAAATTTGCGAGGGCTGCAAGTTACCCTCCACTTCTGGATTCTGTGCCAGCAGCCCTTGAAAAGACTGTTGCAGTTGGTTGCTTGCAAGTCAAAGTAATATTGTATTAGGAATAAAGTTTAAATGAAATAAATATCTAATGAAAAAGTTGCCTTAAGTCAGAACGGGCAGACAAGGCCAGATACATAAACAATAGGACAATAGAGGCCAAAATTCCTTTGCAAGCACGGAGCCACAAACAATAATGAGGTTTAAGGAAAATATGTAGAGGCAGGATGCAGTACCGTTATGATGCCAAGGAGTCATACAACTTTAGGGGGTGGACCCATGACTGCTGCACAGTTGAAGGTGAATGGAAGTGGGCAATAAGGTAAAATCGTAGAAATAAACTCCCCCAATAAAACGTAGCGTAAACCACATGATAGGCGTGGAATAGAGAAGAAATAGAAAAGGGGTGAGGAAAGACAAACAAATCTAGGAAGAAGCCAAGAGTAGGGCGAGGTGAGAAGCGTCACTCAGTTGGTTACAACAAAAGGGAGAAGACCTGTTAGTTTCATATCTGATGGCAAGGTAGTAGTGGAGGTAGATTTCAAACATGGTGGGATTAAATATTCTCAAAGAGACAAGGTGATGCAATGAGAGTGATAGCAAGCGAGAAAAGCAGAGCAATCCGACAAGTAAGATCTGTGGAAATAAACAATACACAGGAAATTGAAGCAGGACTTACTGATTGGTGATAACTGCTGGGCCCTGAGAGAGTACTCCTGCTCACCGACATCCAATCCTTAACCATCCTGCCATACCACACCAAAAAGGCCTCCCCCAGAAAAATCCCACACCAAACTCTATCTTGGAATCCCTTAAACAAGATTCTGAGGCATTGAATTTTCTTCTGCAGCACAATTTCCTATTTGGCAACTTTAAATGTTTCATTCTTTCTTCAATTTTTGTAAGTCTGGAGAAGTTCAAAACAAACACTGAGCACAAAGAATGAATGATACCGAAATCAGAACTATTGCATATACTGGAGACCACACAGAGACAAACAGCAATCGGCACTGATGTTATCGCTAACTCTGTTGCTTTATATTGTGTCATCATATACCAGAAATACACTTGTAGGACTACATGTCCTATTAGTCAAAAGCAATACTTCCAACATAAATTCAAATAACATGACCATTCCAATTTTCAAAAAGAATGTATGTGTTACACAAGTAATTACAGTATCACTGTAATCATAGTTTAACAGCAGTTTTCGAAGAAAATGAATAACAAAAAATATTCTTCATAAAATCTAGTTTTTGTTGGGCCAGTTTTCTTGCATGTTTATGTCTGCATACACACCCACCTTCAAGCTTGAAAATGGAAGCAACAGCTTCCGAAACTAGTCCTTCAGAATTAAAATGCAAGTGACCTAATGTGAAAAAAACCAACGACAAATAGTTTTGTGAATTCACAGATATTTGTTTGTCGTACATTTATTCTTACTTTTTCTTCATTGATATGTTTATAAGTTCTAAGTAAAGCATTTTTTAAAGGTTTCTGTAACAATTTTCACTGTTTTTTAGCCCTTTTCATTCTTTAACAATGTTTTGTGCTACATGTTGATAGACCAAGTAGGCTTAGATACGTAAATCTTCTACAAGTTTTATCATACCTGGCAATGGCATCATCTTCAACTACACTACATCTTCCTCCTGCTTCTACTTATCATCATGCCCGCCTCGGTAGTGTGGTGGTAGCATGTCTGCCTCACATTCAAGAGGTCCCGAGTTCGAATCTTGGTCAGGGTGAGTTACCTGGCTAAGGTTTTTTTCCGCAGTTTTCCCTTATTCTGAAAGACAAATGTCAGGTAACTCTAAGCTCCATGGACCCCGGACTCATTTGAGCATCATTTCACCCATTTCATTCATCCTCTGATACGACTTAAGCTTGGAGGATGTAAATTAAACAAAAAATATAATCATCCTAAGATGATAAAATTGCTTTATCAACTTCCTCATGCACAGTATTTTGATCTTTTGTTTCACTCACAGCCTATTATCATCAAATTTAAAATCAGAAACTGTTGCATTTTCATATATACCCACAATTACTTTGTCAGTGAAATGATAAGATATTTGGAAATAACTTGGCAAATCACATGTAATACATTACTATGACTGCACAATAGGCAGACTCAATACTGAATAAGTGAAAAAAATAGATAATGAAAAACTGCCAGATCAAACCATATAAATGAAGTCCATTGTTGATATATACAAAATTAGGGACATACAACCATCATTCCATCACCAGAGAGAAGACTGCAGGCAACAACAGATAGGTTTTTTCCAGGATTTTCCCTTATCCTGAAAGACGAATGTTGGGTAGCTCTATAAACTCCATGGGCCTCAGACTCATTTGAGCAGCATTTGACCCATTTTTCATCGTCTGATATGACAACGTTGGAGGACGTAAATTACCTCCCCCCCCCCCAAAAAAAAAAAAGACAGTCAGACCTACAAGGTTGAAAATGGAAGCAACAGCTCCTGAAATTAGTCCCTCAAAAATTAAAATGTAAGTTTCATAGTATGAAAAAAAAACAACTATAAATTAATTTGGAGGTCATTGTTACTAAATTCCCTCAAATATCAAATAAATATCTGAGTTTAAAGCTTACATATGACTACTTGTATATGTGTATGGGGTGAAATAGTCACACTGTATTTTAGGTCTCTGGTCCAATATTCGGGCCCAAATGACCTTGCCGACGGGCCCTCAAACACCACACACTCACTCATTCACTCACTGGTCCAATATTTCTGGAAGATTCATATATATATACTGTAACTGTGAGCAGGACCACATTTCTGCAACATTTGATGACAAACCCGAAAGAACACAGGGAACAAGATGTTATTTTATTCTAAATATCTAATATAATTCTTGCAAAAAAAAGTAAAAATTAAATAATTAAACAGTTAAATTAAATTTATTGGGAGTTGATTAATGACACTAAACAACACTTACTTTTAAATTTTCCCGGAACTAGTTTCAGAGGCTTTCCCTCTATCCTCAGCTAGTGTCATTAATCGACTCCCAGTAAATTTAATTTATACAACAACACTGTTTTCAACACTTCCATGAAAGGATTTAATTAAGCAGTGTTAAATATTTCCTTTATAAAGATGACAAGATATAAAATAAAAGTGAATCAAGAAAATATTGACACATTACTTCACTCACACTGTTTTTCAAAGGACATGTTTCAAGAGCTATTGCTCCCATCATCATCTGAGTCTTTACTGATGGAAATTGTAGGGCTGTATTCATAGTCAGTCTTCGTCCGGACCAACTTGCTACTTCCGGTGGACTAACGATGGACCATCGATTTTCTTATTCATAAACCAGGATTAGTGATAATCCGGGGACCAAACACGTTGGTCTGGCTCAAATTTTGGTCCGCCTCCGAGGGATAGATTAAAAGTGGACTATCTTTGCCTATCTATCCTCAGACCAACAACTAATAACATTAGTGCATCCATTTACCAGTTATCAAAATGGCTGATTCAAATTTTCCGATCTTTCACAAGTTTGAAAATTTAAGTATTAAAAACTAATTTGAGTTGATAAATCTTTTGAAGAACACAACTGTCAACTCAACAGATGCATTAGTTTTTTTTTTTTTTTATGTCACTTCTTTATATCCAAGTATACCTACAACTGATCTTATCCCACTTCTCAAAAAATGGCTGAAATCAATACAAGTAACCTCCAAAGAAATTCAATAACTTTCACAACTAACAGAAATTTGAATCAATCAGATTTTTTCAGTTTTAATGAACAGATCTATAAAGAGAAGACGGGCCTAGCTATGGGCAGCCATTGTCTCCTTTCTTATCAGATTTATTCATCCATAACACAAAAACCTTTCCATGTTATTTCAAAGTTTGGTATTGTTATGTTGACAGTATGTATACAATAGTACTTAAAAAATTCATACAAGATGCTCTTAGATTTCTGAATATTTAGAATCCAGCTATAAAATTTATAGTGCTGTAGATAGATCAAAACCTTTAATCGATTAATCTATAGATTAATCAAGATATTATCTTGTTCAAAAATTATGTTCTTGTTCAAGGATTATATAAAGTACTTTAATACTCTGTACATTTCATTATTTTTGAAACTTTTGAATATGTAGATTCAAAATTTGTGTTTGCATCAAGTACACATGTTTTATATATGTATTGAATTAGATCTACAATATTTTTGTAAGTAATTATTTAGTAACGTATTATATCAATATCTACTAAGATTTGTGAGACTGGCATGCAGTTGTTCTTTTATAACATATTTCCTTATTTTAACTTTTTTAACATAAAACTTTCACTCGCTGTCACGAACTTGGAAACGTTATTTGGCTTACTGCAGATAACAGCAAAGTTACATCACCACCAACCCTGAGAAAAGGGACCAGCTATTGTTTCCATAGCTGCGTAATCGAAGTGTTCAGTTCAAGGTTGTACAGTTCAGTTTATGCTAGCAAGCGATAAATAATCAGTTGTATACAATATGTTGTCATACAAGCTGTAAGGAAAGAAACCTCTCTGTCAGCATCTGTATGTAGCTCACAACAGAAGTGTTATTTAGACTCTCTCGGGGTTCTTTTAGCTATCAGGAGTTATATTATCTCAAAGTTCCAAGAACATTAGTGTCTAGTGAAAGCTTGATGCGTTGGAAAGGCTGTTTAGGTTGGAAGCAATACATCAAAACAAAGAGGACCAAATTTAGCTAAAAGAGTTTAGATTAATATTTATTGTTATCGATTAATTTTAATTGACTTGATTAATCAATTACAATTTTTTAATCTTTACTCTTAAATAAAGAATTAATCATTTCAGTTAATCGATTAAATCACGCAGCACTAACAATTTACATTAGAAACAGAAACGGAAAAGGATGGGGCTCTCCCATTTTTGAATATCAAGATTAAAAAGATGGATAACAAATTTGTTTTTGGTATTTACAGGAAACAGACACATACGGCTAATTATATTAAGAATAATAGGTTCAACCCAAAGCAACATCAACATGCCATTTTCAATAGTTTAATCTTTCGCATGATCAACTTTCCACCGAGCAGAGAAGATTATCAAGAAGAATACTTACACATAAAAATGGTAGCTACGTCCAACGGTTTCAACCCAAATTTAGTGGACAAGAAAACCAACAAACTGAGTAAGGCCAATAAAATAAAAGAAACCACCACCCTGGAAGCTAAGGGAGAAAAAAAAAGAAAAATTTTAAGAAGTTTACCTTCCACCCATCAGTCCATAATAAATTCTCAAACATTTTCTCAACATACAACATAATTCTTGAACCTCAAAATAGATTCAATATCAAGAATTTATTAAAAGGCTCCCCCAAAAAATTTAGTCACTTCAAAAGAAAAATCAGGTATCTATGAGATCAAATGTAAAACTTGCCCTAAAATATACGTAGGAAAAATGAAAAGAAACATTGACTTCAGAACTAAACAGCATATATGCAAATAGAAAAATCAGCAGTCACATTTCATTTTTTAAAATACCAGACTTGACATTAACTTGGAGACAGCTTTAATAAAACAGATTAGTCGTTCTGTAGATTCTTCCATATGGGAAAATATCTTCATTAATTAAAATTGTCATAGAATCATAAATTTTGAAACTCCACCACCAGACATCTTTGACAAATACATCATGAAATCTACCAATGACATGGAGGAGGAAAACACTACGGGCCGTATTCATAGTTATCACTTTGGTCTAGACTATCTTCTGACTAGCTTGGTCTGGACCAAAGGTGGTCTAACCATTTGGTATTCATAGAGGATAGAAAACCTCGGACCAAGTAAAGCCGTGGACCAGCACGGAGCAAATGTTACACGACATAGAAAGGTTCTTCCGCACATGCGTGAGTCCCATAGAGTACTAAACAAACCACACTGTACCTCTCTGGTAGTCTCACAGCTGTTTCTTAATCATTCCTATGCTGTTTGAGGTTCGGTAACAAAGTTTGGTGTGTTGTGAGTATAGATAATATGAAGAAGCTTGGTATCAATTGGTCAGAGGAAGACCAATGTTTTCTCTATTCCAAAAAAGAATGAACATTATAGAAAATAAATCCGTGTTGACCAATACAATTATGAGAAAGGAGGAGGCATGGAGGGAAATTTATAACGAGTTTGCTCATGCGGCTTACTGATGCAGGTCAGCAGTGTTGTCTTGATATCCTCCTCTTGCATAATGCCGAAGTACTGTGAGGATTTGTGTGTCAATTGAGTTACTCAGACCTCGGTTACCGTCCCTGATGTACAGTTTAGGACGAATCATTTCTATCAGCTTTTTGGTGTTTGCTTTACTAAACCTGTATCTGCTTTAGAAGTTTAGGTGATTATACTTTGCAATAATTTCTATTCTTGGTAGATAAGAGTCAGTGATAAGAGTCAAAAAGGGATGTAAGTGCAGAAACACTTAAAATGCTAGCTCTAGAAACAATTGAAACTTATTATCCACAAGACTCATGGCTACACATATACACAGACGGCTCCCTATTTAACAAAGAAAGTAATGCTGGAGTAGGAATACATAGTAAAATATTCAATTTTTACATCTGTTTGGGCACACTAGTAACCCACTATGATGGAGAATTAGAAGCAATCAACACCTCGCTGAAACAACTCTTCAACCATGTGAACTCTTTCTCTAAAGCAGTGATTCTAAGCAATTCTAAATCAGCACTTCAAGCCCCATCCTCACTGTACCCTAACAACAATAGAATAATGCAATTCCTTTCTTGGAAGTGTTGAAAACAGTGTTGTTATGATAAATTAACATTAAAGAGGGTCGATTAAAGACACTAGACAACACTTACTTTTAAATTTTTCCGGAACATGTTTCAGAGAGAGCCGGCCGATGATAGAGGCAAAGCCTCTGAAACATGTTCCGGAAAAATTTAAAAGTAAGTGTTGTCTAGTGTCTTTAATCGACTCTCTTTAAAGTTAACAATAGAATACTTGAAATTTACAGTTCATTGCGAATACTACAAGGTCTAAAAAAAAAAAAAAAAATACATTTCCAGTGGATTCCATGTCACTGTGGAATTACAGGCAATGAAATAGCAGATTCCTTGGCAAAAAAAAAAGAAACACAAATAAAACAAAGCTGCCAACAAAAAACCTCATTCCACACATCAAAACTACATACAAACAATAGAATCAACTTATTCTGGAAAGAAGAATGCAAAGAAAAAATTACCAACAAGCAATGGAAAATTCTACAAGGAAGTAAAAATCCCATCCCAGACTACCCAAGAAGCAGTACTGTTGCCATCTTCCGACTGATTACTGGCCACGACTGTTCGGCCACTTATCTATACAGGATTAATATTTTTGAATCCCCGACCTACACACACACACTGTGTAGGGACCCGAACTCATTGATGGATGGAGACCATCTGCTCCAGTGTAGTGCCCTGACAAAAACAGATGGAGAACTGACAGCACAACTAGTCACACTTTATTGGGAGGCCAGAAGGAAAATGGAAATTCTCCAACTCCATTAGCATTAGCAACCAACCAACCAACCAACCAATTTTACTCTGTCATCTTACTCACGAATTCTCCGCACCACAGCTACATTCATCACTTCATTGTCGTCCCGGAAATAATTATAATGATATTTGATATTTATTTTCAGTTTCCATTACATTTTCACTACAGTTACTTTGATATCTAACAATCACTATTATGCCTCCTGTACAAATACATAAAATTGCTGACCCTAAGATTTACTTGCTGACTAAGGTCCCCTGGCTGTAGGCCTTTGGTTTTCCTGAGCAGCTTGTCATTTCTTCTTGACCTTCGCTTCTTTTACCCTAATCCAATTTTCTTTTAACCTATATAAGAACTCTCCTATACATCTATTTTTCTTTTCACTCATCCCTGATAACATGCATAAAGCCACTACGTCTTTGCTCATACTGTCCCACTTCTTATCCCATATTTTTCTCCTGCAATTTGTTAACTCCTTACATTCTATCAGGTAATGAATAGTGCTCTCTTCATCTGCACAAAATCCACCTATTCCTGCCTCATTACTTCTCAACCCTTTTAGATATAATATTCCTACTCTCATCCCTGCTATGCCTTCTCTTTCAATTTTGTCACATTGATCTATATATTTTTCCCTACCCCATATCCCAGGCAACCGCAAAGTGAGATTTGTGGTGGACAACACGGCACTGGGGCAGGTTTTCTCTGGGACCTCCGGTTTCCCCTGCCATCTCATTCCACTGGTACTCCATCTTCATCTCATGTACCATCAGTGTCACCACCTGCGGTGCCGTATGTAGTAAAAGAGGGCGTTAAACACTACACATTTCATTTTCCCTACCCCATTCTGTCTTTTAATTGCTTATAAAATTTCAAAGATTTATTTTCTTCTATACTTTCCCAAATCTCCTGCCTATCTATGTTTGTACCCTGGTTCTCACTTCCTTCCAAAACCGCTATGATTTGACTCCTCTGCTCTCCATAGATCTCCCATGCCCATCTTTGATACCATTCTTTCCAATTCCGACCACCAACTATTTGTGTTCTTAATGCTTTTCTGTTGCTTCATGCACAGATTCAATAATTCCCCTTTCTGCCCTATAGTACACTTATACCAGAAGTTCAGTGTTCTTTGTATTATTATCCCCCTCCTTTTTGAATAATGATGATGATGACGACGACGAGGACGACAACGATGAGGACGACAACGACGAGGACGAAGACGACGACGAGGACGACAAGGACGACGACGAGGACGAGGATGAGGACGACGAGGACGAGGATGAGGATGACGATAATGATTGTTCCCAAGAAAAGTAATGTGTAAGATCATTCTTTGACAAATCCCCAAAACTTAAATAGTGATTTTCCTTAAATTTTGAACTATGAAAACATGAAGTTAAGGGACTTAAATTCCAAATTCACATTACAACATACCATGTGTACAGAGCCTGTCCAGGAAAATAGTAACCTGAGAATGTCCACTTACAAAGTCTGTATGTAAGACTTGAAGGTTTCATGGCGAGCATTACTAAGCAAGGCTTCGCGGGTGATCAGCCGTGTCAAGTTTATAATGGTCAAACTTTCGGCCATTGCAGATTCCATGGCTGAAAGCTCGACCTTTATAAACTTGACACGGCTGATCACCCGCGAAGCCTTGATTACTTACAAAGTCTGTTAAGTTTTAGTAAAAAGTAAAACACATTTTATTGATGGGGAAGTAGATAAAATGTTCTAAAATGGAGCACTGGCTACATCTCTATATTTTGTATATGCTCAATAAGTGAGTTCAATGCTCCATCTAGCCATGATATGCTCAAGATTTTCAAACATGCAATTGATAAGTGGTTATAAGTTATACTGCAACATTAAGGAAGCAGATTGTCGCCTAATAATACTATAATTAGTGTAACATAATTCACAATTCATAAATTGTTATGTATATTTTTCCTTTTCTTTTTTGTGGCAGTGGAAGATGAAGTTATTGCTGCATTAACTGTTATGGTTGATAACCAGCATTTCTTTGTAAAAATTTCAGGGTCAGTTGTTATTTCGTGTAAGAAAGTCAAGAGTATGTAGATGATTAGATAAGATATAATGAGATCTCATTATATATATATATACATATATATGACAATTATAACAATGTTGTTACCAAGCATAGATACACTTTTATCACAATATATAGAAACCTTTTCTTTCTTCAAATTGATTTAGCAAGCTCAGCATATACAAAACTAACCCTTTAAGCTATAAAATGAGCATTAATAGTAACACTTTCAAATAGCAACATAGATCAATATATTTAAAATGCTGTACAGTATCTATATTTTGTAAAAGGAAGAATGCTATTTCTCTGTGACATTAGTGTATCCTGTTTCCTTTTGTAGGGCTGTGAAATGAAATGACCATGACTCAAACATTGTTTCCTGTCACAATGGTTTGGTGCAGACAGACCCATGTGTTAGATTTAATTACGAAAGTTCAAAATTGGGTCCACATACTTTATAATGTTAACTAGGTGTATGTGACTTGAAGCCATAACCTGTCCTTGAGTCCTGGTTATATCAGTATACAGTTTTGTTTGTTTGTTTGTTTTGTAAACCAGACTTTCAAAGATTTGTAAGAGTTTTTAATAGAATTGACACACTCTTCACTTTAAAACTTTCACCTATGCCTAGTTTTGTCACGTGTGTATATGTATTGTAAGTGGTTAGCCAGCCCCCATAACCGAGATGCTGTACTTACAGGTGAGTCCATGTTAAAGTAAGTCACAGTATTCTCTCGGAATGATTTAACCATAAACCATTATTGTTAAGCTTGGCGCAATCTTTTGTGATCATAAAGGTTCCAGCAACTGAGCTTTGTAAATATATTTGTGCAATATGATGATGATGATGATTATTAATACTTATAATATAAGTAAAAAGAAGCAGAATAGCTAAACACACTTTTGTGTGTAAGTGTGCATGTGCGTGTGTACAAATATTTATACTAATCTATTTTTTCATATGCATTTAAGAACCACATAGTCATCAAGGCTGTTTTCATATTATTTTCTTTTGACTTTGTTATTTTTAAGAAAACTTTTATTTGCATCATGAAGCTAATTGTGTTCTTTATAATGAGGTTTAGTTTGAAACACTGGCCATTCACATAGTATTTTATGTCTCAGCTACAATGTAATATGACGTATCCTCTGTATGAAATATAGGGGATGAATAAATTGAAATTGAAAAATTGAATGTGTTGTGCAGCTGGTGGTGAGTGATGAAATCTGCTCTTAGCAATTCAAATTCAAATTTATTGTCCATAGAGATTACAGAAATCCATCAGACATTGTCAATATATTATTTACATTAGAAATACAAATATATACATTTACAAAATAAAATTATATTTACAAAAAATCATCCATTATAGATAAACTCATTAATTGAATCGAATGCCTTATTTGTTAGATAGAGTCAACATGAAAAATTCAGTGTCATATCCGGGATTTGAACCACGGATCTCCGGTTTCCGTCCAGTCGCTCTAACCCATTGAGCTACCATGGTCAACGTGCCGTCCTGACATTAAATTCTCCATTTGACTCGTATATTTCCCCGGTAGATCACTAGGGGCTCTCGCATCCCAGATACACCATTTGTGGCAACTTACTATCGTAAGTACTTGAGTCCCAGGCTTCTTCATTTAACTCTTATTATTTTAGTTAATTGATGGCTAGTGTGAAGAAATTATTAATTTCCATCAGTTAACTAAAATAATAAGAGTTAAATGATGAAGCCTGGAACTCAAGTACTTCCGATAGTGAGTCGCCACAAACGGTGTATCTCGGATGCAAGAGCCCTAGTGGTTTACCGGGGAAATAAAGGAGTCAACTGGAGAATTTAATGTCAGGACGGCATGTTGGCCATGGTAGTTCAATGGGCTAGAGCGACTGGACAGAAACAAGGAGATCCGTGGTTCAAATCCGGGCTATGGCATTGAATTTTTCATGTTGACTCTATCCATCAAAAC
The DNA here is from genome assembly GCA_030765055.1 of Mantis religiosa. Lineage (NCBI taxonomy): Eukaryota > Metazoa > Arthropoda > Insecta > Mantodea > Mantidae > Mantis > Mantis religiosa. The sequence continues at coordinate 332,196,494 of CM060948.1, read as the reverse complement.
CTTAGCCTATATACGGCTAGTGTGAAGAAATGATCAATTTCCATCAATTAACTAAAGCAAATATATATACAAAATAAAATTATATTTACAAAAAATCATGCATTAATGATAAACTCATTAATAGAATAGAATGCCTTATTTATTAAATATTTACACAGTTCCTTTTTAAATGTATTTACATTGGGTACTGACTTCAGTTCCTTAGGAAATTTATTATACAGTATGATGCCTTTATATTTTGGACTTTTTCCAAATATTGCCAATCTGTAGTTGTTGTTTTTGTTTTCAAATGCTAGGCTTTGGCAATGAAGCCATTTGCTCTCTTGCTCTCCAATATTTCTGTGTAGTGGGTCCAGCAGGTAGGGCTTCACAGGTTAGAAGATGTTCTTCAGTCATTTCCTCTTCTTTGTTGCACAGAGGACAATTTGGACTTGTATAAATTCCTATTCTGTGTAAGTGTTTGGCCAAATAATCATGTTCCATAAGTATTCTAAAATTTGCTACTGCAGCTTTACCTGGGATATCTGGAATAATTTTTGGATTTTTAATTAAAATGTTCCATTTTTTATCTTTGGCTTTGTGAGATATTGATTGGTTTTGTTTGTTTTTATATTTGTTTTTAATTAATCTTTTTATGGATGTAAAGGGTAAGTTTTTACTTTTGTTGTGAATTAAATTTGCACCTTTCTTGGCAAGAAAATCAGCTGATTCATTTCCAGCAATTTCACTTTTTTTTATTTTTTTATTTTTGTGGGTGCGGTCCCACCTCCGCCGCACCCGGTGACGATCATCCGAAAGGGATCTATGTCGCCTCCCCTACCATGCACTAACTACACTACAGTGATGGATAGGAAAAGTGGTAAGTGATGTCCGGTACCGCCGAAGCAACCCGGATGTTAGTGGGTGAATACTAAAAAGATGCCCGTACACAAGAGAGTATACGGACAGAGTGGGGAAATAGGTACTGGCCATGGCCATGGCCATGGCCCTGACCAGGGACCTATGGTAGCAGTGGTTATTCATGCTCGTGCATAGGAGCGAGGTTTTGGTGTCATGCTAATTAAAGTTAAGGGTACCTTACCATTATTGTGGCTTCACCTGGAGAGGGCGCTGAGTCGTTAAGCTCCTCGGCAAGCTGCCGATGGTCCTGAAAAATAAACTTAGGATAGGGAGGGAGGGAGGAATGTACATTTGGGATATATATACTTTATTTACACTTGAACCTTTTTTACACATATACTCATATATATATATATATATATATATATATATATATATATATATATATATATATATACACACACATTTTTATTATCATCTTCTTTTTTATTTTATTTATTTTTTTATTTTTTTTAAATTTTATTAATACATGAATACATTTATACAATACATATATACAAATTATATCTCTACAGGAATGTTGCCGCTCTTGTCCTTGGTCTCGCTGGGTCATCGTCACTTGGGGTTGTTCTTCCCCCGGGCCGCCCAGGGCAGGGAGTGACATCCACCCCGGGTCTTGTGGACAGCGGCTTGTGGCTATGGAGGGACTAGGAATTGGAGGTAGTTTATAATGGCTTCTGTGTCTGTACTGTGTCGATTGAGGGGTATCTTCCGGTCAAACAGCGATAGTGGTCTTTTGTGTTTATCTGTGGTAGTGTCGTATTTCCCCAGACTGCTAATGGATGGGTTGTAGTGTTTTTGTGCAGTTGTGTACATGTTGTCTGCTAGTCTTTGAATAAATTGTTCGATAGTGTGCATCTTTAGATCATCATGAAGTAAGTCTAATGGGACTGTTTTTGGAACCTTTGCGGCTAGTCTCAGGCATTTGTTTTGGACTAGCTGTAGTTTTGCGATATGCGTCTTTGCACAGTGTCCCCATGCTGGGGCTGCGTATGTCATTATTGGCCTAATTAGGCTTTTGTACAGGGTGAGGCCCATTTGTTTGCTTAGTGCACTTCGTCGGTTTAGCAGTGGGTAAATCGCTCCTAGTTGCTGGGTTGCCCGTCGTTTTACTACAGTGGTGTGTTCTGCGAAAGTTAGCTTGGAGTCCAGAATTACTCCCAGGTATTTAGCTTTACTGTCCCATGTTATTGGGTCTCCATATAATGTTAGCGGCGCTGTTTTATTGACGTGATTTCTTCGCTTTGTGTATAATACTGCCTGGGAACTGGCGGCGTTTACTTTAATTCTCCACATGGCAAGCCAAGGTTCTAGCTGAGACAGTGCAGATTGTAGCCTTTGGCAGATAGGCTCTGGCTTCCATGACTGTGCCGAGATGGCAGTGTCGTCTGCATATATCGAGAGTTGGGTGTCAGTGTTCCTCGGGATATCATTAATGTATAAGTTAAATAAAATAGGCCCTAGCAGACTGCCTTGTGGAACACCAGCTTCCGCCCTGCGTGCTTCTGCACGTTGTTCTCTGATGATGACGCTAAATGTTCTGTTTGTGAGATAATGTGCTATTAACTTTATCATTACGTTGTTGAATTTGAGAGCTTTTAGTTTATGTATAAGCCCTGCGTAGTATACTGTGTTGAAAGCCCGTTCTACATCTAAAAATATAATTCTGGTAGATTTATTCTCATTAAAGCCACGTGTAATATCTTCTACTGTCCTCGTAAGCTGTAACGTAGTGGAGTGTTTAGCTCGGAAGCCAAACTGTTCATCTATCAAAATGTTGTGTTTTTTGTTGTGAGTGACCAATCTTTTCAATATGACTTTTTCTGCTACCTTGCTAATGGTTTTTAGAAGACTAATTGGTCTGTAATTTTTCAGGTTGGCTCGGTTTTTCCCTGGTTTCGGAAACGAGCACATTTGCCTGTTTCCATTGTGCTGGGTAATATCCGTGTGCAAGGCAATAATTGCAGATATCACTAAGAAGTTGTAGCGCTTTTGGGGTAAGATGTTGGATAGCCAAATTTGGTATCAGGTCTAGCCCGGGTGCTTTGTGTGTCTTTAGATGCTTAATAATCCATTTTAGCTCTGCAGGGTTGGTCCTCCTGCATTTGTTGTGAGCTGGGTTTTCCAGGACGAGCCGCATTTCTTGTTGTAGTTGTTCGTAAAATTGTCTGTCATTGCACCCCTCGTTAGGTGTGCATATCCGACTGAGGGTATCAGCTAGTAGTTCTGCCTTGTCCTTGTCACTTTCGGCGTATGTATCGCTGTTTTCGTTTGTCTGTAGGGGGGGGGGGGTATGTTAATGGGCTCCCGCTTTAAGGCTCTTACCATTTGCCAAACTCTGGCGTTACCCGGCTGCAGTCGAGAGGATTTCGTCCCATTGTTGGTGCGCTTGTGCGTTTAATTTTGTTTTAATGGCGCTGTTTAGTGTTGCCATGTTGACTTTATAAACTAGATTGCGCGTTTACTGCCATCGTCGCCTTTCATGGTCGCGTTCATGAATTAATGACAGAACGTCTGGGGGATACGTTAAGACGTGTTTGGCGGGCGGTTTGAGTGGTACGGCCTTATTGATAGCCGTTTGGATAGCTTTTTCAAGTAGAGAGGCAGCTTTATCGACTGCTTGGTCATTTAATACTGCCTCTGGCTGTGCTAGCTTGCGGTCTAATGTGTCTGCAAACAGGTTCCAGTTCGTTCGATTAAAGTTTAGCCTTACCAGTGGTGGGGTGAACTTAGGTGGTGCTGCGATATCAATTTGAACTGCATAATGATCTGACGCCAAGGCATCTATCGTTCTTATTTGGTAGTGGAAGGTTATGTTTTTGAATAGGGCAATGTCTATAGTGCACGGTGTGTGGTGAGCTTGTTGAGCTATGTGTGTTGGTTCTCCCGGGTGGTCTATTATGTAGTTATTGTTTGACATGTGTGCGTAGAGGACATTGCCTTCCACGTTTGCGGTTGCGCATCCCCAAGACAGGTGTTTCGCGTTTAAGTCTCCGGCTGCTAGTATTACGTCATCTAGGTTTAAGACTGTGTCTATGTCTGATGTTCGAAGTGTGTAGGGGGAGGAGTATGTGCTAGCGAGTGTTAGTTTGCTGTTTAGGATGTTTACGGATATTGCCGTTGATTGTAATGCGTTTAGTGGCGGTATGTGTATATGCACATGTTCGAGGTTTTCCTGGACCACTATTGCTGTCCCCCCATGGGGTATCCCATCTGGCCTATCGTTTCTGTATACTTTGTACCCTGGGATGTGAAAACGTGATTTTGGTGTCAGGAGGGTTTCGTTTAGGAGCCCTACTGTGATGTGATGTTGATAGAGGTAGTGTTTTAGTTGTAGTATATTGCATCTGACCCCCCTTATATTCCAATAGAGGATTTTGTGCATGTCTAGTGTTTGCAGGTGTTGTGTAGTGGTGGGTGTGAGCCATAATAATGGGGAGGTTTGTGGAGCTGATTCTTTTGATGTTCCCAGGCGCGCTTCATCTCACCTGCGATGTTCCTGCAGCCTGCCATCCTCTGCTAGGGCATACGTCAGTTTGGCGAACTCCATCAGGAACCTTGCCTGGTGCAGCTGGGCTTCCTGCTCGTGGACAGCCACCCGCGTCTCGTACAGCTTCCTCCATATTTCCATCATTGCGTCGTAACCCTGCATGCTGCTACCGTTGCCAATCATGGTCAGCATTAGTTTGGTAGGGCTATCAAAGATGAGCGTGGTTTTGCCATTTTTGGTGGAAAAATGAAGAGGCCTGTTGTGTCTGTGTTTCCTGATGATGCGGTCGTTTGCCTCACCATTCAGGGTTGATTCTGGAGCGGTGCCTGTAGAACTATGTGTTGGTACTGGAGTTCCGCTCTGCAGTGTTTGGTCTTCAATTGCTGGTTTGCGGGTGTCTGTTTGTTGCTGCCGCTGTGATAGGGGCTCCTTACGCTGTCTCTGTGGTTGTGGTTCGCCTTGCTGACGTGGCTCCCAATGTTGCCGGCTGGCTTGCTGGTTGATGTTGTGATGATAGTTGGGGTCGCCGCCTCCCCCCTGGTTCAGTCTGTTGTTTGCAGCGGGGTGTGCGGTGCTTCTGGCTACGTCGGCAAAGCTACCCCTCCGTTCGGAGGTAGTCTCCCAGATGGATGCTGGCAGTTGTCGTGGTGCAGCTCGGTTGTTGGCATATGCCACCCTTTGGTATGTTGGGCATCCCCGCCATCTGGCCCCGTGCTCCGAGGAGTTGCACAGGGCACATCGCCTGTGCGTTTGTGGGGCTGGCACTCACTGTTGTGGTGGGGGCCTGTACAGCGGGAGCACACCTGGGGAGCTTGACAGTTTCTTGTCAGGTGTCTGAATCTGAGACATCTGCCGCATTGTGGTGGGGAATTGGGCGCCCTGTAGTCCTCTATCATTATATGGCAGTGGAATATCTCCTGTAAGTACCTTATTGCCTGGGAACTCTCACGGTTGGCTTGCTCAACGAGGAACATTGGTAGATGTGTTCTGTACCTCATGGAAAATAATTGTTTGACTGCCAGCGGTTCAAAGCCTACAGCCGCGAGCCCTTCTTTTACTTCCTCTGGCTTGAGATTTGGATACAGTCCATTAAGTACCACCTTATATGTCCGTTCAGCTAATGGCTCAGTGATGTGGAATGGCACTTTTTGGTTTTTGCAGAATCTTACGAACGTATTGTAGTTGTAGGTAGTGAACTGGAAGCAATGGTAGTGCTCCCTGTATGTGGCAGTGTACTTTTGGGGCCTGTATACCATGTCATACTCTCTTATGATGGAGGCCATGCTCCTCCTACAATAGTCGGCCACGTAGACTTTTGGGATATTGCTCCTCCCCTGGTCCATATAGGAGGGAACTGGGCCATCTGTTATTTGCGTAGTTGGAGTTTCTACTGCAGCGTTTTGTTTTTCGTCGCTCACTGGCCTGTTTTCTATGAGGTTGTCGTTGTTGCTCGCTGGCCTGTTTTCTATGAGGTCGTCGTTGTCGCTCACTGGCCTGTTGTCGTCTAGCTGAACTGGGTGCTCTGCTGTCCCATTGCTGGCCTCTCCTATAGTGTGATTTGTGGTGTTTTTCTGGCAATTTGAAGTGTGTTTTAGGTGAGCACTGGTCCCAGCGGTTGCTTCGCGCTGGCTAGTATCTAGGCATCCTTCTGACCTTGACCTGGGTATCGCCTTCATTTCTGCCTTCTCGGGAGGGGGAGTGGGGTCCTTCTCCTTCCTCGCTTTGGACCTGCCTCGTCGCTCAGTTGCCTCAGTGTTGAGTGGTTCTCGGCTGGGCTGTGCATTTGTGCTGTGCAGAGCACCTCTTGTTTGTCCTACCATTTCTCCTAACCAGTGTCTATATAGGGGTATCTTTATTTTCTTTCACGGGTGGGTACTGTGTCACCAATGTGCCTTGACAAAGGCAACGCTGGTGACTTAATTTGTGCTGGCTCACTCCTTAAAAAAGGCGGGAGACAGGCTGGGGTTTACTGTATTGCTCTTTACTAGTGCCTGTTTTCAGGCGTTAGTCCTACGTATTAAGTCCTAGCATTAAGAAGAAGAGATGAGAAGAAGCTAATGGGAACCTAACCGGGGAGCTTATAACTAGATAGAACAGAGGAAAGAGTATAGTGCGAAAGATGCAGCTAGCGAGCACTAATCAGCACGGGTAATAGCGGACTGGACCCTTGACAGGCGCCTTAATACCAGTCTAGAGACTGTTGGCTATGGTCTTATTACCCTACTCGTCAATCCTACGATTGTATATACTTACCTGAAGTCTGCTTCTCCGTGGAGCTCTGCTGTCCGGCGTGTATGCGGCGACCTCCTGAAGAACCCCCTGTCGCCTCGTGCCGATCTCACTAGAGTAAATCTTCCACAATGTGCAGGTATCCACTGTAATATAATTTGTTTCTGTAGTGTTTGAAGTTGTTGGATCATTGTGTAACATTCTTTAATTTGGATTGACCTCATTTTATATGAACTTATTGCATATAATGCTGCTTTAGAATCAGAAAGTATGACAGCATTTTTAAATTTATCTATTCTGTATAGAAGGTGTTGGAGTGAAATATGAATAGCCGTTACTTCTGCATCCAAATTTGTTGTGTGGTATCGTGCTGGTTGATAGAATGAGAATAGTGCACACTTAATTCCTGTTCCTGAGTTGTTGTCCAAATTAGATCCATCTGTGTAGATATGTAACCATTCTTCGAGTGGGTATCTATTGTTCACAGTTTCTAATGCTAGTGCTTTTAGTTCAGGTTTGAAAGTTTCAGATTTTGTAACTATTTGTTCTAAATTTAATTGAATATTAATTGGTTCAAAAGTCAGTGGGTTTTCTTTGATTAAAATGTTTTCTTTAGAATTAGGAAGATTCAGATCTGTTTTTAATTCCGTAACTTTGTGTAGGAAACTTGTTTGTGCTTTCATCTTGATTGGTTGTAGTAATCTTTTCTCCCATTTTGTTGTTTTTAACCGCAACATTTTTTCATGTTGTATTAGTGCCTGCTCCTCTAAAGTTAGATGTATTGGATAGTTCCGAGTTAAGACTTGCATTGCTGTGATTGGAGTTGATTTTGCTGCACCAGTTATTAGTCGCAGGGCCTGATTTTGGCATACTTCTAGGTGATTTATGCTAGAACTGTTTGCTGTAATTATTACGTCTGCATTATAAAGAAGTATTGGCTTGATTAATGTTTTGTATGTGGTGTTCAGTGCCTCCCGATTACTGCCCCACTTGACTCCAGCTAATCTTTTCAAAATTGAAAATTTTTTTTGTTGATTTGTTTACTACTGCTTCAATATGATGTCTCCAACATAATTTTGAATCAAAAATTGTTCCTAAATATTTTGTTTCATATGTTTGTTTTCTTGAACTGCAGATTTATTTTAGGGATTTTCTTTTTTAAGCTAAATATTTCGAATGTTGTTTTATCAGTATTTACTTTAATCAAATTGTTGTCAGTCCACTTTTCCACACTGCCAATCTATGTTGTATTAAACTATAGTCATTCCTGTTTCTAGTGTTATAGTCATGATTTTCTGAGTTTATTTTGTAGCAGTTTGTTTTTATGTGTAGTACTGTTCTGAGTATTATTAAACTGGGAACGGTAAGCAGTTTCATTTTTATAAACTCAGGCTTTACGCTCTCTCTTATATTTAACTTCAACATAGTGTGAATTGCTTTCTTCTGAAGAATAAACCCTCTATTTACATTTTCCATTGAAGCAACTCCCCATATTGTTATACAGTAATTTACATAACTCATAAAAAGACCATGATAAATATTCAAATATGCTGGGTAAGGCATTTAAAATAGACTACCTGATTAAGATGGGCAGTTGAGGTGACTTGGTCTAAAGCTGTTGAGGTAAGGGAGAACATATGTTAGACATAGCTTCGTGAACTGTAGGGAGACATGGATACAAACTTCATAATTTGAAATGAATTGATACAATCTTTTATTGCATGTTTAGTTGTATGCTTCTTCAAATGCACTATTAATTAGTTTATTTCCTATTTCTTATTACGATATATACCATATACAACTTCATACATATATACATGTTTAGGCTTTCACGGCCAGCGTTAATCCAATAGAATGTTGTTTCCGGGGTTTAATTCCGTGGTCTAGACGATGAAAACATACCTGACGTTTTGCCCGTAACTCCGTCGGGCATCTTCAGGGATTCTAAGTCTTGTCTGTTCACAGCTAGACTTTCCTAGTTGTTCTCATTAATCTTCCCTGTTTTCCAAAGCCATTTTTGTCTTGACTTGCCAATAAATTATCCCAGTTTTATTATGCTTTCTTCTGATCTTAGATTTAAAATTCTTTTGCCTCTTATTTCATTTGATATGTTTTCCCACTTATGCAAAAGAAATTCGTCTCTCCATTATTTTGTTTTTTTGACAATCAAAAATATAATGCCAAGTACTATCTACTTTTATTCTAGTTGTGAACAGATAAGACTTATAATCTCTGAAGATGCCTGACGGAGTTACGGGCGAAACATCAGATATGTTTTCATCGTCTAGACCACGACCTTGAAACCCAGAAACAACATTCTATTGGGTTCATACAAAAACTTGCATACTCCTTGTTTTGGAGTTGCATATTCCCATACCCAGGTTGTGTATATAATGGAGCATTTTAAAACTTGGGATCTATATTTTTGTTTCCCTTTATACCGTCTACTATTTTTCCTAGTTCTCATTAGTCTTCCCTGTTTTCCAAAGCCATTTTTGTCTTTCCTTGCCAATAAATTTTCCCAGTTTTATTATGTTTTCTTCTGATCTTAGATTTAAGGTTCTTTTGCCTCTTATTTCATTTGGTAAGTTTTCCCACTTATGCAAAAGAAATTTGTTTCTCCAATATTTTGTTTTTTGACAATCAAAAATATAATGCCAAGTACTATCTTCTTTTTCACACATTCAACATCTTCCCTTAATATATCCATTCCTTATACCCCTTAAGTATATTACTCCTGTTCTAAGCCATACCAACCCTTCTCTTCCTACTTTATCACAGATGTCAATATATTTTTCTCTGCCCCAATCATTTTTCAATATTCTATATAATTTCAGAGATCTTTTGTTATTAAGATTAGCCCATAATTATTGTTTTGCAATATCTTCAATTCTTGTTTTTACTTCTTTCCAGAATTCCTTTTCTATTCTTCCACTATCTAAACATAATAAACCCATACCTTTCCTTTCTTGGAAGTGTTGAAAACAGTGTTGTTATGATAAATTAACTTTAAAGAGAGTCGATTAAAGACACTAAACAACACTTACTGTTGTTTAGTGTCTTTAATCGACTCTTTAAAGTTAAAGTTAATACCTATTTCCTGTAAAATCTTTTGAATGTTATATATCCCAGTCTCTCTCCCCTTTATTCTTGTTTGTGCTACCAAACTCTGTTTAACGGTATCCTCATCTAAATTCCATATTCTGAGCCAATATTTCAGAATTCTTACCATCACCTTGCTTTTGTAACCTAATCTTCCTAATTCCATTAAAGCTGCCTCATTCGGTGAAGATCTAGGTAAGCCTAAAACAAGTCTACAAAATAGAGTATTTAAACATTTATTGCTTTCAATCCTTCATCTGGTTCCCATATTTCTATTCCATATAGCATTCTGCTTTCTACAATTGAGTGTTTTTTCAAAACTCGATAGATGCAAAATTTTATGAAATTGAGTTATATATATCAGCATAATTTTCACCTTCTGCATAGTTCTGTGAAATTAGATTTTGAAAAATTCCATTCATGTCCTGCATAGAAGATGGGGAATATCAGCAGTTTTTTCAAAACTTGATAGATGCACTTAACTCAGTTAAAGCAAAAGTTGATAGATACAATTTTATGATTTTATGATCCAGCGTGTAGCAACCTCAATTCTATGAAATGCATGTTGGCATTGACTGCCATCTCACTAATGCGATTCTTGGGATTTTCATCATTTCTGCAAGCTTTGTACACTGCTGCAGCTTTGGCAAACTGCGAACTCGGGTTGTGCGCTTGGATTTCACATTCATTTCTGAAAGCTTTGTTATACTTAAATGGCATTTTTATTCTTAGTTGAAGAATGGACAATAGACAGGAGCTCAGATTGTGAAACTGTACCAGTCGTAGAATGCACGGGAGGTAGAAATTGCAAAAACAAGGAAAGAAAATCAAAATGAAAATCAAGGAAAGCTCATACTCCAGTAATTTCAGATTCACATGGTCTTGAGTGCACTCTACAAAATCCTTCAAGTGAAAGGCATTAGCTCTGTGATGTAGCTGATTTGACTCCTTTCCGTGCTAAATAAAATAGATCACGATAAATTCCTTATGAATAATATGCATATTACATCTCCTAATTGCAGAGTGATGAAGAAAGAAGCTCCAAATACGAAGCAGACTGTACCAGTCGTAGAATGCGTGGGTGGTAGGAATTGCAAAATCAAGGAAAGAACATCAAAATGTAAGTCAAGGAAACTCATACTCCAGCAATTTCATGTTCACTTAGTCTCGAGTGCAATCCACAAAATCCTAAAAGTAAAGGGCATAAGCTCTGTGATGTAGCTGATTTGACTTATAATGATATAAGTGGATTTCATCAACATCTTTCCGCACTCAACAAAATGGATCAAGATAAATTCTGTATGAAATGTGAGTATTACATCTCCTAATCGCAGAGTGGTGAAGAAAGAAGCTGCAAATACGAGGGCCGTTCAGAAAGTAACCTCCGGTTGATTGCAAAAAATTCACCAAGTTAAATAAAAATATTTTAATATATACATCTTAAAACTACATCTTTGCACTATTTTTCTACATAGTCTCCATAACAATTGAGGCACTTATCGTATCTGTTCACAAGCTTTGAAATTCCTTCTGCATAAAAATCATCCGCTTGTGCCTGGAGCCAGCCTGTGACCGCATCTTTGAGCTCTTCGTCGTCATCAAACTGCTGGGACACGAGCCATGCCTTCATATGCATGAAGAGGTGATAATCGCTTGGCGCCAGATCTGGGCTGTAAGGTGGATGGTTGACAACGTCCCACTTGAAGGACTCAAGAAGGGCTGTTGTTCTGCGAGCAGAGTGAGGACGGGCGTTATCGTGCAAAAAAATGATGCCGGAAGCTCACAATGAATAGCTGCTGCAGAATATCCTTTGGCTGTAAAACACCTTATAACAGCACGCACTTCACATTTGGCGGGGTTTTCTATTGCAGCACACATTTAAAACGGCCACAAACACTAAACTAGCGCAGATACAACGTTCACTCGACCACGGCTTGATGCCGACTGACCTGCTGAGTGCGTGAATGCACAGATGGCGTCACTACTCCCCCCACTACCCGCACTGTGACCGATCGGAGGTTACTTTCTGAACGGCCCTCGTATATATCTTCAATTTGTTCAACAACAAAAAAGCAATATTAAACATATTAAAGGAAAAATAGAAAGCAAACTGTTAGCATTAAGTACAGTGTGACAACTAATGATAGCCGAGTCTTGTCAGTATGTTCTGCAAGCTTCCAAGTATCACAGGGGTGTCAACAGGTAGATTATCTCTCCTGGCTAGAAAGTTTCACTTATCTGGGAATGCACCAAAGGAAACTAGAGGAAGTGACAGAACAGGAATATTACAGAAGGGCATTTCTGCTGCTATAAAGCAAGACATTAAGAAGTACAGATGTAGAGAAAGCCATTATGGAAGAGGAAAATCAAGTAGAGGATATTTACCTCCATAACTTAATATCAGAAAAAAGTGGAACATCTTTTGCAAAGAAAAAAGATTAAGAAATCTCAAAGTATAAACTTGGAAGAAGCGTAGGGACAGTGAAGCACAAATTGGTACAAAAGTGAATCGAGAAGATATTGACACATTGCTTCACTCACACTGTTTATTCACAGGACATGTTTCAAGAGCTCTTGCTCCTAACATCAGCTGATACTCGACTAGTGCAAGTTGTAGTGGTTTGCTCTTTCTCCATTTTGTCAATAGATGGCGTGATGTACTTGTCAAAGATGTCCGGTGGTGGAGTTTCAAAATTCATGACTCTATCATATGGGAAAAAATCTTCATCAACAAAAATCGTCATAGAGTCATGAATTTTGAAACTCCACCACCGGACATCTTTGACAAGTACATCACGCCATCTATTGACAAAACGGAGAAAGAGGAATCCACTACAACTTGCACTAGTCGAGTATCCGCTGATGATAGGAGCAAGAGCTCTTGAAACATGTCCTGTAAATAAACAGTGTGAGTGAAGCAATGTGTCAATATCTTCTCGATTCACTTTTGTATTAAGAAATCTACCAGTCTGCTTATTGTCAAAATATAAATACATATTTTACAACTTCTTCAATTTTTCATTTCGTACACAACACACTGACCCATGCTCCAAATGCAAAATGAGTCTGATGAAGATTAAGACAGAGGCAGATGTGGAAAAGAAAAACAAACTAAGAGCCATGTACAGACTGCACAAGTTGCGTTCAAAAAGGTTTTATCTGATATTGAAAGAGGATAACGCCGAGGTAATCATGTATTGCTTTAATATGCAGCAGAACAACCAGTGCCTAAACTTTCTGTTAGCAAAGTATTCTATGCAAGGCAGGTATGGCTGTATAATCTATGCATAATGATTCCATCTAAAACCCAGAATAAAGACAACATTTCCTTGTATACATGGTTGGAAACTGAATCTGCTCAAGGCTGCAACCAGGTTGCCTCAGCTTTGCACCACTACTTGTTGGAACTGGAAGAAAGGATGTCCAGCAACTCTCCTTCTACCATTCGTGTATTTTCACACTCTTGCTCTAGTCAGAACAAGAATAGTGTGATGATGTTCATGCTTATTGCTTTCTTGGAGAAGAGTAAAAAATCTTCCTGCATTTCACATATCTACCCAATACGTGGGCACAGTTTTATCCCTCCTTATAGAGCAAGCAACGAAAAGAAAAAGAACGTTCAAAATCTAGCTAAATCTTTTGAAATTCCATAAACTGCAAAAGAATTTTATGAAGATCTACTAATCTCTGTTTCATATAACCTTGCCCTGCTGAAATGTATCACTCCGCGTTCAACAACCCTCCCCCTCGCCCTAATTGGCTAATGCTTTCGCGTCATAGGCCATAGGCGGTGCCTTCCCGTCACATTTAAACCTGCAGTAAATGTAATAATTGCCGGGAAGATAATTAAAATCACACAAAAATCATACAAATAAGGATATGAAGGCATGCGAAAATACAAGTTTATAATGAACTGAGCAAATTGAAACAGAATGACTGAGCAATGAAACTGAAAGAGTTTATAATGAAAGGCCTTTGGCCTTTTCCACTGGGATTTTTTAAACCAGCACACATACCTTTCAAAAATGCTTGTCTTTCAGTCTTAAAGGTCGTGTCACACCATGCTTTACTTTTCGTGTGTTCTTCGTGTATATTTTGCAATTTGGATCTCGGTGCAGTGTGGTTGTCCTTAAATAACATCTTCGCCTCACAGCAATATCGCCTCTGTCATTTAGCACATTTTTCTTGCCTCTTATTTCATTCACAAATCCCAGCTGTATAAGCAATCTGCTGAAATTTGGTAAATCTGCATCCTCATTTACAGCAGACGAAATGTTACTTATGTTAGGGAGTTCGTTTCTAAAAAAAAACTACACACATGATGACGCACAACACTTTTCACGTATTTTCTCCGAGCACGCACTTTTGTTTATTCCTGTTTTTGCCTGGAGTGGTAAGTTTTCTTGTTTCCTCAATTTCATGTCGCGATGTTCCTACGGATCTAACACTCACACCTGTAACTTCAGAGCACAGATGTTCGACTTCTCTCACTGACAAAGACGGATTCTTCTCTGTGAGTGCATTAAACACATGCACCACAATTCTTTTTTCGCCTGTTTGTAAGGATTTGCCCTTGCGATGCTTCAGCGAAAAACTGGCGGTAGACTCTGTCATTATTCATAGAAGTACACGCGCAATAAACGATCAATAAAATAATTTAGCTTTCGCACTAGGCACAACAACCTTCGAATGCCGATATATGACTAATCCAGTTCAAAACAAGGTCAGTGATAAAAGTCATAAACAAATATGTACCGCTGAAGCACGTGCTATCGCGTCATGTGCTTGAGAGCAAAGGAACCTCCTCTTTACTTCGTTTAAGAATTAACATGCATTTCAGATAAATCAACTGTGTTGCGTAATATATTTAATCAAAACAGTTACGAACATATAAATTTGACAATTCTCTTCCAACACATATAGATATATCACCATGTTAAATAACGAACTAATTTTTACCGCATGACAGTCTTTACCACAACAGCAGCCAATGAGAGGTGATTAGGTCACGTGAGCAGTAAGAGATACTGGGCAAGCTTACGTGAAACAAGGATTAGAAGATACCAATAAAGGTTAAAGCTTACTTATTCATATTGTTTCAAATTTATTTGTATTGAATATGTTTGTACTGTTATTGTGACTGTAGTAGTACTTAGTTTCTAAGTTTATACCTAATCGAATAATCCCTATAAACTTAAACATGTTGTTTGTATAATACATTATGTATTACGAAAAGGTGGAAATAAATAAATGATAATAAATACATAAATAAAAGTAACAAAAACAATAAATGACAAAAATAACTAAACTTCAAGAGTTAATTTCTTGCTCATGCAGAAAAGTTAATCAGCATCTATCGGTTTTTGAAAAAACTCTGCATTTTCAAACCTCAAATTTGCACTAGTTAAATTACGGTATTTGTTTCTTTTCACATTTAATGAGACAGTTTCAGGAAGGAGAATTGAATGATTAATATAGTTGCTGTGCTAAGCAATTAGTATTGCTAATAAATAGTTTTTCTCAGAAACACATTTTATGCATCTATCAAGTTTTGAAAAAACACTCTACAAGTAAACCAAACACCCTTTCTAACCATTTTACTTGCATATTTGGTATTTTGTTAATACATGATCTTATAACACTCATAGCCATTTTTCCATCTGGCAGTGCTTTCCTTTTTTGGTCACTCCATTCAACATTACTAGATGATCTTACTCCTGGGTAATCAATATTCTTATGCACCTCAGTTTCTGAACCTTCCCACCACCATTTTTCTTCTCTTTTTAGTTTGAAACCTTTTTTTACCATGAGCTTTGATTTGGTTTTATTTATCTTCAAACCCCATTCTTTTCAAAACTTGCCTACTGCTTCCAAGGATTGTTTTAAGCCTATACTTGTTATGGAACCTGTTACTAAATCATCTGCAAAGAGCAGACCTGGTATCTCTCTGTTATTTAAAATTGGTAAATGCGTAACATTTTTACTTATTACTTCTAGAATATCATCAATAGATAAATTAAATAGCACTGGACTTAATTTGCAACCTTGTCTAAGTCCTACATTGTTTGGTATTTTCTACGATAAATGCACTATTAAGTGGTAAATAATAATTGATATCAATCTATTTGAAATTACAAAGTTGGTATCCTTATCTCCCGTAGGCATCACAAAGCTATTTCTGTCAAAATATGTCCTCGTTCATCCCAAACAGGTGTTCTTCTAGCACTACAAATGGCCAGTTTTAAATGCTTCACCTGGTATGTACTCACGTGTTATATCTGTTATATTTGTTGTGTGTGTGTAAAGAATTTATCCTCACATTTCTTAACAGTTTCCTCATCTTAATCATGCATAAAAATTTGAATATGTAGGTTCAACATAACCTAAACATCTGAAGTCATACATTCACACAACTATCTCTTCGGACAGCACATTCTCATATGCCTGTTACATACTGGAGCATTCGTATAACAATGTTAAGTGACATACCAGTTGTTCTTATTTCAAATTAAGCAAGAAGTGCTTAGTTACAAGCTCATTAGTAGGGCCCGTAAGTTGTTGACCTAAAAATTCTCTAAAAATGAGCTATAAAATGCCCTTAAAATATACAAAAATGCACATAAAATCTAAACAAAAATGACCTAACAAAAATTAACAATTTCTTTCATAATAATAAATTAATAACTGTCTCACACAAATAATGAATATATAGTTTGAATAACCACATTTTAAAATTAACTTTCTTAGTAAATAATGCAATTATTGCTATAAAATAATAAATAAATTCAAAATTCATCAGGTCATTTTCAATTTTATAAAATAAGAAAAAAATAAGTTACTGTATCCATTAGCCAAAAACATATCTTACTTAGCGTTGCAGTACACCACCATGGTCATCTTCAAGATCTCAAAAGTAAAGGAATGGCAGTTATCAGCTAAAACTGTTTTACACTTAGAGAAACTTCTCTCCAGTTCCACAGATATTATAGGAGCATATCTGAGAAACGCTATGTCACTGCCTGTTAAATTCTGTTCAAAAATATCAGTTCTGAAGTTTTCTCCTCACAGATATCAGCAATCTGACAAACTGTTTGGTATCCTTTATTTTTGTCCAACACAAATTTTAGTTTCTGTCTAATTTTGTCCCCAGTCTCAACTTCTACATTATTTTTGTATCCTCTCTTCTGCAATCCTCACTAACTCAATCAACTTTTCCAATGTCATACCACTTTCTTCAAGACGGGTTATGGTAACCGTCAAAAATGTAAAATTTGATTTAATGAAAGCTAATTTACCTTGGATTTGAGTATCAGAAAACAGATCCTGTGCGCTCTCAATTGCCTTAGAATCTACCCTATCT
Source organism: Mantis religiosa (assembly GCA_030765055.1). Taxonomy (NCBI): domain Eukaryota; kingdom Metazoa; phylum Arthropoda; class Insecta; order Mantodea; family Mantidae; genus Mantis; species Mantis religiosa. The sequence goes on along the minus strand of CM060948.1, from coordinate 332,179,413 downwards.
AAGCCATTCACCACTTCTCTCACTATTTGAAAATTGCCACAGTGGTATATATACATGCAGTTAACCATGTATCCCAGCGTGTTAAAATTGGTGCCAGAGGCAAAGCTATATTAGGGGCTTTTTCTTTGAAATACATTTATTTGTGAACTCTTCAAAATATGAGAAAAAAAACTATTTTCCATAGTAAAGAAAATATTTTTGAAAGCGCCATCCCGAACTATGTTTTTCTGTGGCTGCAATCCATATGTATTGCATGATCGGCAATTCCTCAAATTGATGCGTCATAAATTCACCAGCACTTAGGATGCTGACCTGTGTTAATTACATGTTTACCACACTTACAAAGTTACTATTTCATAAAAGATATATAAATGAACTTTTAATCACAGATTATTTTAAAATCCCCCAAAAAGCCCATGGGTCAAGGTCAGGTCTGCCACGGGAATCGAACCCGGGTATCCCGAACGCGGGCTACAGATGAAAATGCCCTATAAATTTGTTGAAAAGAAAGAAAATGACCGGAAAATGCATTTAAATGTTAAAAAATGACCTTATAAAAATGTGGAGAAAGTGCATTTTGATGACCTTAAAAACCATATACATCTAACATATTTGTTCCAGAATGCACTTAATTTCCAATAAGCATCGTCTATGACTACTCAGAATAAAGATGACTTTTCATCAAAATCCGGGCCCTACTCATGAGATATTCATTTGTAATCTTCCAATGGAAGGAAAGCAAGGGAAAAGAAAACTGAACCGAAGTACTTGCCTTAAATCATGTCTCTAAATGACACACATGCACTTGGAAAAAGTGTGAATTTGTCACATGAAATTGGTCAAAAATGTGGTAATACTACAAAAAAAATGTTCATAAATTGTACTTTTAATATCTGTATTTATACTGCCTAAAGTTATTGTTTTTTTATGATTTTACAAAATTAAAATTGGGTCAGAAAAGGAGGACTTTACAGGTTATTTGCATAAAATTAAAGATATTGTGCAGTATTTTGATCCATTTTGTTTTATCTATTTTTGAGAAAATAAAAAATTACAGAACAGTTGTCTATTAGTAGTTTTGGGGTTACAGGAATTTTGTGAAGTTTTTGTCCCATGTTTGGAAGATGCTGAACTTAAATCGTATCATACTGGGCTTTCATCTAACTTTTTGTATTGAGTTTTGTAGTTGGTAGACTCATATCCCCAGACCATTTTCTACAAATACCTAATTTTTTGTCGGGGGGGGGGGGGGGGGGTTGCTTCATTTGATCTCAACACATCTATTTTCGATATCAAATTTTTGGTTCAGTTGAATATTTGGCTCTTTAGAACATGTCCCGTAAGAAATTTTGTCTACGTCGAACATCAGAGGCATGCACGAGGGCTAACGGAACCTACCAAAGTGGCATGCGCTTACGTTAGAAGTGGCATGCGCCGACATTAATAGCAGACAACTTTCAACACTGCCAACATTGATCCAACAACTACAGTACTTTTTGTTGCAATACTGGGTCTTCTTTTATCTACGTTTAAAAAAGAATCATCTGATATGACAACGTTAGAGGACGTAAATCACAAAAAAAGAATTTAAAAAAATCTGTAGTCAATGAACATTTAAACAATAGCGGGTATTTTTTATTGATGTAGGATGGCATCGCACTCCCGGCACAACATTTTCATTCTTAACAAACTTTCGTTTTACAGATACTGCTTACACTTCTCCTCGTCTATGCATAAAGGTGCAAGATCAATAAAACTTATAAAATGAGCCCTTGGTTACAGATACAACTTCCACCTAATAACTTTATTCACTGAATGCCAGAGTCCCTGTGGAATATTCATTTTTAGATTTTACCTTCCGAACAATGGCACATGTACTGTGCACCTGTGAAGTTTTGAACATCTGCAAAATAGATGCTTGGGGTGTTGGTCTAAAGGTTGGCAACAGAAGCCTATGCCAATAACTGTGTCAGGAGCACCACAATTGTGAGGTTACTTCGGCAGGTTCCGTCAGCCCTCGTGCGTGCCTCCAATGTTGGACTTGGACAAAATTTCTTACAGGACATGTCCTAAAAGAATATCTGAATATTTCTTTTACCTGCTATAGGTAAGTGATATAGAAAGTAGTAAACTGGATGAAAGAACTACAGTTAAATAGGAAAAGCACCTTCATAAGCATACAGAGTATAACAGTTCTACTATCTTGCATTCACTATGTAGCGAGGCCACAATTTGGTATATGTACAGTTTGCTTTCACTACAGTGACCTAAATAGTTTTCCTCTATGCACTAGTGTGAATGATATGCTCAAGACTATTTATCAGCTGTGTTATACTCGAAAAGTGTCAGTTTTCGGATTTAGTTGGACGTGTAAAGACTAGTTTATAAATCGTGCATCTCAAAGTGGTAAGTTTATTCAGGACATCTGTGTAGATAATTTCAGGAGAAATTCCTTCATATTTCAGTTTCAGATAGAAAACTGTTAAAATATCTGGTTAGTCAGTTAAGATTGTTAATTGCAAAAACAAAACATCTCAATGCAAATGGACACCATTTTCAACATAGGTTATGATATGGTTAATATTATAACTGGAAGTTATTTCCAAGGTTTATGCCATGATCTGCATAACATTCCTCCACGCATTTCATCCACTGGATCAAATGTCTGGAGTATCGCTTTACCTTGGAAATAACTTCCAGTTATACAGGATGTTAATGAACTACACCAAAATATTTTCAGAACAAGTGGAGATATCTTAAACTACTAACTTGAGATAGGAGACTTACAGCTGTTGGTTAAAATTAAGTTTCTAACGTTTAAGTTTCTTTAAGTTCCTAAAAGGCCAGTAGTCCTCTGCTAATGATGACACCACTTGAGTGCACAGCACACAAAAATGAAGATACCTGTCGGAGCACTCCCTCTGGCACAATGGTTATGACATTAGCTTTCAAATGAAAGAAAAATGAGTTTGAGTCTCCTTCACTTTTTTGTTTGTTTCATTGTTTTTTAATATTTTGTCCAAGCTTTAAATTCTTATATAAATGTACGCATTTTACAGAGTAATTCCACCTTGTCAGTGCAATTAAAATTCTTTTTAACAAAGGTTGAATCCTGCTTAAAGCTTTCACATGCTGTACATCTCAATGGAAGGTGGTTTAAAGGGTGAACGAACTTACATAAAATAATAAATAAATGCAGCTGTTAATGTCAGACTTATAGGAACAGCTCGAAATAGCAACCTGTGTTTTCAGAACAAAGTTGACAGTGGCAAAGGAATTACTGTCATACTCTGTCCAAAATTCCTTCTGTGTGTCAAATAAGTTCACATGCTGCTATTATTCAGGCAGTTAGACCCCATTCTGAGGTAATAAGTGTTTCATGCACCAGAGACTTGAGGTGATCCCAGAAAAAGAAGTTGGATTGAGGTTAGGAGAGCATGCTAGTTAATCAGATTCATATTCTTAGTTAGTAATCATGCCCTTTCTTCCTATTAGAATTTATGTATTAAAAAGTCGAAGGAAAAAAAAATAAGGAACCGAACAGGAACTGAACCAATGACCTTTGGAACATCAGTTTTTGGCATAAGGACTGGGTCACCAGAATAGTTACAGAAACACCACTAGAGTACTATATACACACAATTTTGATCATTCAGGCTATTTCCGTAAACACAGATGGCAACTTTGAAAAATGAAATGCTTTATACACTCTTACATCTAGTGGCTAATATGCTAAGCTTTCACACATGTGCCATTTCATTTTGAGCAATTTTGAGGTTAGTTATTAGCTAACCAGTTAATAACAAATCTAAGAGCAAGACGGATGTTATGGCTCTCGAAAGGGGACACACTATTATTTGTCTACCTTCATATAACTGTGATCTGAATGCAATTGAACTGGCGTGGGCAAAAATAAAGAAAGTTTTTAGAGGTTGCAATGGTAACTGAGAGCCACAAATTTGCAGAAACTTGATATAGAAGTGACGGATTGGGAAGGATACTGCAAGAAGGTCCAAGAACTGCAAATGCAATATTGGAGAAACGATGGTGTAATAGAAAATGCAGTTGATGAAATTATTAACACATCAGAGGATACCAATGATGAAAGAGATGCAGTGGACTTGGAAATCTAAGAATCACAAAGCGAGTGAGTGTTTATAGCTGTCATAATATTTGTTTTCTACTTTTATGTGTTTCATAACATAGTAAATATATAAGCATACAGCATATCAGATGGATGTGTGTTTGGAGGAATTTAGTAACAGTGATGTCAAAATTAATATAAAAATTATTTGTGGTTGGTTTATTGACACTCGTCACTTACTTTTTCATATATTTATGAGAGACTAGTTTCAAAGGCCCTGGCCTCCATTTTCAATCTCTTTCCAACTGGCATCTGTTGTTGTCTGCTCTCTCTGGTGATGGAACTATGAACTTTTTTGTCAAATTATCTACTGGCGGAATTTCAAAGTTCATTACGCGATCCTTATTTTTCCAGATGAATATGTTCTCCCATGTTGTCAATCTATTTTGGTTTATCACTCCTTTTAATAATTTTGGATTTGGATCAATGTCATGGTTTTCATTCCAAAAATGAAATGCTACTGCTGACTTGTCTTCTTGTTTCAATCTGATGTTTCTAAAGTACATTGATTGACAACATGGGAGAACATATTCATCTGGAAAAATAAGGATCGCGTAATGAACTTTGAAATTCCGCCAGTAGATAATTTGACAAAAAAGTTCATAGTTCCACCACCAGAGAGAGCAGACAACAACAGATGCCAGTTGGAAAGAGATTGAAAATGGAGGCCAGGGCCTTTGAAACTAGTCTCTCATAAATATATGAAAAAGTAAGTGACGAGTGTCAATAAACCAACCACAAATAATTTTTATATTATATCAGATGGAGTTCAATTTATTGTTTGTTGATACATTTCATACCTTTTGCGCATATCTTCTCTTATCTTACTGCATTTTGGCTGATTTGTGTTTTTCTAGGTTGACCATAATGCAGAAACAAGAGCATGTTAGCTCTCTCTTCTTCCCCTCTGCTCGCACCACACCGTAAATCCAGCGCTCAAGAAAACATGTCCATATAGTAGGCTACATGACACAGGAAGGCAGTTAATAGCTGTTCAATGTTGCTGACAGATGATTAGTTCAAGATTTGAGAGATCTTTGAGGCATTATATCTTGAGAATGCCAATAGCGAGCTACTAAGAATTGATATTTCTATACTCAGGAAGCAGTTTTAAAGACAATCTAATCTGATAACTTCATCCACCCTGTTTAAATACCAACTTATCAGCACCTGATGCCAATTAGGTTTAATGCAGTTATCTGGATTATTTTTAATCACAGACCATGCATTGCCTATCTTAGCTTGCTCCTATTACGTCTGCAATCGCTGAAATTTTTTTAGTGTAGTTCATTGACAGCCTGTATTGACTCTGGCTGTCTTATTTTCGCTCAAGGGTAGTATGTATTATAGCACAAGTTGTGAGTAAGTAACAGAGTGTAAGAGTGAGTGAGTGAGTGTGTGGTGTTTAAGGGCCCGTCGACAACAAGGTCATTTGGGCCCGTAACAGAGTGTAGAATGGTAACCCTCCCCCCCCTAGTGTAATAGAGTGTGCATGGAGCAGGCATTGGTAAAGCCGTACCTTGAGGAATGATTTGAGATTGCAATCCAGTAGAATGTATTAATGTATTTCCCGCGGTCCAGAGGATGAAAATTCTCTTGACATTTCGCTCATATCTTCGACGAGCATTTTCAGAGGATTCTAGCTAGGTACTTGCTGGAAGTACTTACTTGCTCTGAAGATGCTTGTCAGAGATATGAATGAAGCATCAAGAGAATTTTCATCATCTGGACCAGGCCCACAAGCCCGGGAAATACATTCTGTTGGATTAACGCCGGCCATGAAAGCCTAAGCATGTACATAAATTTGAGATTGGTATGACTCAGACCAGCATCTGGCTATCGTGAAAAAAGATTAAATGCATATATAAACTTGAGAACAAAAGTTAAGATATTTGATCTGTAGTACACTTAGCCAAGATGAAAATATCATGTGAGTGGCCAAGTTAAATATCTATATAGTAATCTGAGAGAGATGTAATTACCAATATTTAATGATGTTCATTACTCTTACTGGCATCGAAAACAAAATCGAAATTTTGTGTTGACAAAATGATTAAACCATCATAACAAATTTGTGCCTAGAGGAAACCTTGTACCTCCTTTGGATAAAAGTTTCATAACTCCTTCCCTTAGTTTAACTTTGATCCTTAAGAGAAAATTAAAGACACAATGAAATTATTGATTGTTCTGTACATATATTACACTAGTGCTGTGTGAGATGTGTGTATGTTTCATATTCAGTGTTATAAATTTGTTAGCATTATCAGAACTTTTCTAACTCATGCTTGTTAATGTTTTTATGATAATGATGCTGATTTGTAACTTTACAACTTTAGAATGCATAAGTGTGTTTTGAGTTAAAAGGTTTCAGAATGTTAAAACTCTTTTTACAGGAATAGCAATATGTTCCTAATGTGTTTTTCATCTGGTCCATTGTTATAGAAGCATGTATGTAGCGGTTATGTTCTGCTGTGAAGCTTTTTTATTAAGTATGGTTGTTGTCAGAAAAGGTTTGCATCATGTGCTGAATAATGAAATATGTTGTACAAATGTAGAGTATACAAAAATAAAGTTTTTTATTGATGAAGCTGGAATTTTTTCCAGTGAAAGTGAAACGAAAGCATCTTCAGTTTGCTTCATGTTTACAACACCTCATTCTTGTGTGTGTGGTAAAATTATAATTACTTTAGGATCCTGACAGCTACCGTGAAGCACATGGTGAAGGGGAAAGTGTTGTTCCTGCTTATGAACACTTTGGCGTGTGTAATGGTTAGACAGAAGAGAGTGCTAGAACTACTTAAATTAATGTGACTGTGGGTTCGTAGAATTAAAAGTCCTTGTTGCAGAAATTCCAAATATTCTTTATTTCCGTAGAAATACACTTACAGTGGCAGCATTACGTCACATACACAATTACAATCTTCCAAGGTCGCTGTCCACAAACAAAAGCGTTCACACAATTCAGTTCTGATTACTCTACTGTTTTACTACTGTCTTTACAACTCTCTCTTGGCGAGTCGCAGCTTCCTTATATATACCACGACTCATATTACTAGATATTTCTGGAACAAACAAGAAATCGAATGTTCTGTAACACAATCAAGATGTCACTAGAATGTTCCATTATTTCTGTCACTTCCACTGTCACTTTCCATTATGTCACTTTATTTCTGCAGACCTTTATCTCCGTGATATGTTTATCTGCTTAGGCAAGCTGTATATCTTCGACTGGCACCATCTGTCCCTTATCTCTCTGCGGTGCGCTATCGTAAATAATGGATTCGCAACATGAACTTATTTATATTTCTAACACATGGGAACAGTTTGGAACGATACTCTGTTACGGCTCTGTACATGAACTGAAATTTACTGAATGAATTTCCTAAACATACAAATAATAGAATAGTTTAAAATAGTTTTTATAACGTTCTACTTTCTCTGTATGCCATATTAGATTAGCAAATGCAAGCCTTTTCAAAAGTAATGAATTCAGAATATGCATTTTAACTTGAAGTGTACTTACTGTAGATTTAACACACAAGATACATTTCTAAAAGCTTAGAATGTTCACCTGTGCATTGCCTTAAGAAAAATAGCAATAACTTAAGTAACTGTTCCCTCTTATTTCTCAAAATATTCACGCAGTGCACACACCAGTTTCCATGCTTTTCCGTGTAGTGCAGATCTCTGTCCTACTTTTGAATATTTTTTCTTGGGGGAGTGAGTTCTTGGACTGCCTCGTTTTAGAGTGGTTCTGGTAGTTTGGGACATAATAATAACACTAAAACACTGATGATCTGCGAACTATTTATACAATAATGAAATTACTAAATAACAAACAAAGCTTTTTTAAAGATTAAACTTTAACTAAGCAATTAGGGATGCTTAGATTGTGCACGGTGAAGAGAACGAAAGAAGCAATATCTATGCTTTGTATGACACTTGCACAAACATGACAACACAGTAACATTTTGAACAAAACCTACACAAGGGAGTAAAGGAGAATGGCTCGCCTAATTGGTTGAGGTTACGTGGTACAGCCTTAAAGAGGTGTGGTCATTGTTGTTGCCATAGAACCTCTCCCTCCCTTAACCTTCAAAGGAACTGTCAGGATCCTAAAGTAATTTAAATCTGACCATAGTATTGTTTTCAGGTAATTTAATCCTTTCAGTAATTTTTATTTCTTAAGTACAAAAACTGAAATTCATAGAATGTGTAGATGTCTTTTCATGCAAGTCCCATCCTTGTGTTATCATCTGCACCAAAAGGTCTAAAAGATATGCATTATGTGCAGATAATGATAGTAGTCAAGTGTTCACAGCATGTGTAACAATAACACCCTCAGTCGTATGCCACCACAGATTAATACCAGATTCTCAACTCTGTGATGGGGATTGAAGCAGCATAGGGCGCTCTTCCTGAATCTTTCCCGTGGCACCTATTGGAACTAAGAATTCCGTGGTTGGTAATGTAGTGAGCTTCTATAGCAATCGAGCTATGGTGCATCTGTTTCCCCCCCCACACTTCCCTTCCCATGACTGAAAAAAATCCAACTTCTTTTGAAGTCACACCTTATACAGTCATGAATAGATAGTCAACATGAAAAATTCAATGCCATGGCCCGGATTTGAATCACGGATCTGCTGGTTTCCGTCCAGTCGCTTTAACCCATTGAGCTACCATGTGCAATGTGCCATCCTGACATTAAATTTTCCAGTCCAGTCTTAGCCTATACACGACTAGTGTGAAGAAATGATTAATTTCCATCAATTAACTAAAATAATAAGAGTTAAATGATGAAGCATGGGACTCAAGTACTTACGATAGTAAGTCGCCACAAATGGTGTATCTCAAATGCGAGTGCCCCTTGTGGTCTACTGGGGTAATATATGAGTCAACTAGAGAATTTAATGCCAGGACAGCATGTTGGCCATGGTAGCTTAATGGGTTAGAGCGACTGGACGGAAACCAGGAGATCCGTGGTTCAAATCCTGGCCATGGCATTGAATTTTTCACGTTGACTCGTTGACTCTATCTATCAAAGATCTTAGCCTATACACGGTTAGTGAGAAGAAATGATTAATTTCCATTAATTAACTAAAATAATAAGAGTTAAATGATGAAGCCTGGGACTCAAGTACTTACCATAGTAAGTCGCCACAAACGGTGTATCTCGAATGCAAGTGACCCTAGTGGTCTACCGGGGAAATATACGAGATAAATGGAGAATTTAATGTCGTGATGGCAAGTTGGCCATGGTAGCTCAATGGGTTAGAGCGACTGGACGGAAACCAGGAGATCCGTGGTTCAAATCCTGGCCATGGCATTAAATTTTTCATGTTGACTCTATCAAAAATCTTAGCCTATACAGGGCTAGTGTGAAGAAATGATTAATTTCCATCAATTAACTAAAACAGTCATGAATAGTTTACGGTACATTTCAACTATCACATATTAGGATAATAAATGTCAAATACGCTGAGGAAATGCACGATAAACTATTCACCAGTTTGCGAGATGTGATGTCGAAGGATGTTGACCAATTAATTTGTGAAAAAATGTCTCAAGAATCCACTTGTCAACTTGAACTTCTTTTTCTGTTAAATGTGAATGATTATGTCTTCCACAAAGCATTATAGCTTTAATATTCCTGTTGCAAATTAATAACTTTTTCTTTAAAAAATAATTTCAACTTTAATAAACGAGAGAGTGAGATCACTCAAGGATGCTCTTGAGCTTATACAACACATCTGTATTCTCTTTCCCTCAAGTTGAAATTCCAAAGCTTCTTACTGTAATAATTACAAGAAATGTAAATAACACTAAAATACTGTGACTTTGTGGGTTCATGAAGTAAAAAGTCTAATTACACCACTCAAAAATGTTCTTTATTTCCACCTTGTTACAATGTCACATTTACATAAAATTTCCTAATGCACACAACTACAACCTCGCCAGTTCGTCCATCCACGCACACTCTGGGCGCTCCTTACACACCGCCCGCCATGACTCACTCAACTCAACTGACCGTCGCCTCGCTTGTATTGATTGGCCGCCCAAAGTTTCTCGAGTATTCTCAAGTATGCTGGAGGGGGAAAACATTCTCGATGCTTCGCCTTCCTTCGGGCGGCAGGAGGAGGGGGAAACGAAGACCCAGCCACCCCTGCGGTCTCCCCGCCCTCCACTCTCTCTCGCCTGCATTTATTGATCGACACCGTGAGTATGCCACTTGGGTAACAATACTGATTCTGTATGATACAGGAAAACAGGAAAGGATGCTATTAGGTTATGTGTAATGCAGTTTCTTTGTACACAGAAATTCTGAACAATTCCCTGGAAGAGAAGTGTAAAGAAAAGAACAGAAACATCACTAAAGAAATGTATGTATAAATTTTAAATGAGTACACCAACAACTATGTACAAAAAAATGGCACTTTCTGTTCTAAAAGAGAGCAAAGCAGCTCTGTTGATGCTTATGTTTAGTAAGAATTTGAAAAGCAAATAATAATAAATTGAACTTTAGTATTTATAGGAAGTCTACTCATATTGATAATTACATAAAAAATGAAAGTTTTAGCACTTTTTCACAGAAATTTGCTGTTTTCACGCCTGAATAAAGATGAATTTAATAAAGAATATTAACATATTATTAATACTGCTTTAATTAATGATTTTAATAAAGACTTTGTAAATAAAAAAATTGAAAAATTTAAATATAAAAGAAAACTTGATATTTCTACCCTTAAAAAATAAAAGACGATTATAAAATCCTTGGGTTAATAAACATTTTCAAATTTTTTTTAATGAATTTGGTATAACTTTAGTTCCTCAAAATAAATATAGTATTAAAAATGTATTATATTTCTCTGTAAAAGATAAAATTCCTAATAATAAAAACTCGGGTATTTATCAGTTTAATTGTTTTGATTGCGATAAAGTTTATATTGGAAAGACAAAACATAATTTGGAAACCAGAATGAAAGAACATTTTCGTAACATTAAGTACAAACAGACTGATAAATCGGCCTTAGTAGATCATTTTTGGTCATTTAACCATGAAATAAGTCCAGAAGTTACATTATTAAAACAATTAAATGGTCCGATAGATTTAATGGTTTGGGAAAATATATTTATTTCAAAGAACAAACATCGTTTAATGAATTTTGAAATACCGGCAGTCGATTTTGTTTTTAAATTTGTTTCATTTTCAGATTTTGGTAGTACTAACAAGAAATATCAACATCTAGCATTCGTAATGATGGCGACAGCTTTGATTCCGGCTGAAGATGTGTATAAGTTTACATGAAATTGCGATCCCAGAGAATTTATAAGGATTACCATAATTTCTTATGATATAAGTGAAGTTTTAAGTTACAAATTGTTATATTTGTATACATTTGTTTGCCTCACTGTTAATTGCTTCATATTTTACGTATTTATCTTAATTTGTTTAATACTTTTTATTCCTATATCTCTTACTTTGGAGTGCTTATTGCAAGAAAACCCGACATGATATGTAGAAATGAATAATGGTTTCGTGTTCAGTGACGCAATATTAGTTAAGATCACATGTCACATCCCTTGCCGCAAGAAAAACTTTCAAAGTGCTGGTTAGTGTAATTATACATGACTTTTATTAATATAGTCATACTAAATATATCAGTTATAATGAAATACAAATAGAATGTACCTATAATTTGTATTACAATATACGTAAAGAAAATAACATTCTTTTAAAACTCATCTTGGCATTGGAAATGTTCAGTTACTCAGAGTAATCAACTCAACTGTTTCTTCTCTCTTTTGCCCAACTAAGCAGATAATGCAAATAATTTTGGCATGTTTTCTCAAACAGAGAGGAGCATTGCATTTACCACAGGCATATTTAGTTTTGTTGTTCTTTTTGTCTTTATTGCAGGGTTCACATAGTTCCCTCTTCAATGATTCTGGTGCATTTGGCAACTCATCTGTTGTGGATTGTTCAGGTTTATATTCCTTAAGAAGCTTTTCAAATAATTGGATATGATTAATGCTCTTCTTTGTAGCTGTTCTGACAGTAAAACTAAGGACAGCACTTTCAAATATTCCTGTCTTGTGGAATATTTGTTTTGCTTTCCAAGAAAATCACCCTAGAATTGATAACTGCAATAATCAGCATGTGGTAAAAGATTTCAGTTGGCCATCTTCTAGTTATTCTGGCTACATTGTACGTAGCACGCAATTTATCTACTACATCAATTCCAAATTTAGTATCGTTGGAATGCTGATCATTTCAGGCTTTTTCTTGGCACCTTCCGGCAATTGGTGTGATGAAACATGTAGTTCTGAGATCAAAACTACTGTTTTACCCTTTTTAAGAACATATGAAACTTTTTTTGTGCGTTTTTGTATTGCCTGCAACTTTTTGCAGAAATAAAATTATTGGCCCACTCCATGTTCTTGCATACTGTACTGACGAAAGAAAGCTGTTGTTTATGCAACAATGATACACTAGCGAGCCAATCATCTGCTGTAACATTCTTGTCAGTGCCATAGATTGGTTTTCAATTAGTCTTAGCACCACAGCTTCCATGGAATTATTTTGCAAATATGGGCCATCTGGCAGATGTTCACAACAAATTTCCATATTAGTGGTGTGAAACAGTTCTGCATCACTCAAACAGAACGTCTTTATACCATACTAGTTTGGTTTAGATGGTATATATTGTCTAAAACCACGACCATGAACTGCCGGTAACATTCCATCGACAGTGATGCTTTGTCCAAGGGCATAATGCTTGTAACAGTTTTTGAAGGATAGAGTCAACATGGAAAATTTAATGCCATGGCCAGGATTTTAACCACGGATCTCATGGTTTCCATCCAGTTGCTCTAACCCATTGAGCTACCATGGCCAACGTGCCGTCCTGACATCAAATTCTCCATTTGACTCATATATCCCTGGTAAACTGCTAGGGGCTCTCGCATTCGAGATACACCGTTTGTGGTGACTTACTATCGTAAGTACTTGAGTCCCAGGCTTCATCATTTAACTCTTATTATTTTAGTTAATTGATGGAAATTAATCATTTCTCTATACTAGCCGTATATAGGCTAAGGTTTTTGATGGGTAGAGTCAACATGAAAAATTCAATGCCATAGCGGGGATTTGAACCACGGATCTCCTGGTTTCCGTACAGTCGCTCTAACCCATTGAGCTACCATGGCTAACGTGCCGTCCTGACATTAAATTCTCAAATACGAGTCAAATGGAGAGTTTAATGTCAGGACGGCACGTTGGCCAAGATAGCTCAATGGGTTAGAGTAACTGGACGGAAACCAGGAGATCCGTGGTTCAAATCCCGGCCATGGCATTGAACTTTTCATGTTGACTCTATCCATAAAAAACGTTAGCCTATATACAACTAGTGTGGAGAAATGATTAATTTCCATCAATTAGCTTCTAACAGTTACTCACAAACACTATAAACATTTTTCTAACAGCAACCAATTTGTCCAATACCAGTGAATACCATTTGGTATTCATGAAGAAGTATTAATACCTCCTTCCACTGGCAAAGCAGATTCCACAACTTACACAAAGGAAAAGCATGTCATCAGCATGTAATGAGAGTGGTCGCTTGGGGCCTGCTAGACCCATACGGCATTCTAGCTCCTGAATGGTCATTGTTGCAGCTACAATAATGAACAAATTAAATTATCGCAGCAGCAAACATTTGAGTAAGGTGTAATGTTAGATGTTCTAGTCAGGCAATTACGTAGGTGTGTTCATAAACTACAACATTTAAATAATGCTAGGTGCCTCCCAGGCCCTGCGCAACCAATGGAGAGTTAATGCTTTCTCTAGAACTGGCGAAGATTGCATGAGCCTCTGCTCAAAAGCAGTGGCAAATGTATCTAGACAATAAGAAGTTCTGATATTACTTTCATTAAGTTCAGCTCCTATCCCTCACTTAGTTTTAAAACCATCTATATACCGAACTGGGTCTTTATTATGGCTAGGGTTCCCTAGTCTGTGCCATTCACTATGCTGAGTGTAACACTTATCTCAAACTGAATTCTCTGTTCAAGACTGTCAGTTTTCATTTTATGTATCTAATGAACATTCCTGACCCACTCATACTTCTCTATGGTGAGAAAAGAAGAGACAAAAGTGTCAAGAATGGGATCACCTAGCTTACAGCTCGGGCTGCTCTTGGGATCTGGAGTAAACAAACTACATTTTCCCCACAATCCTGGATCATTGGGGTTTAGCTTTACAATTCATTGACTATGCTTATTTGTTCCTAGTGCTTCACTGCTATACTTATTTGATAGTTTGATATTTATTTGTACAGTTTCCATTACAATTTCATTACTTTGACTTTAACATCGAACATGCACTATTATACATCCTGTACAAATACATGAAATTGCTGACCCAAGATTTACTTGCTGACTCAGGTCCCCTGGCCATAAGCCTTTGGTTTTCCTGAGCAGCTTGGTGTCATTTCTTCTTGACCCTCGCTTCTTTTACCCTAATCCACTTTTCTCTTAACCTACAGTGGCCGCAATGGAAATCTTTACATGACAATAAAAAACAACACACACTGGCTTTACATGCTTTTATTTTGAACTTATTTGTACAATTAGTACTTGGTCATATTTCCCTTAACTTCTATCACCTTCATGAGCCTTTTGGGCATCGAATCTGCTAGACTTTAAAAATATTTTTTGTCCATTTCCACCCATAACTTCTTCATCACCTTCTGCAGCTCCTTAATATTTGATGGTTGCAGCTAATCAATTTTAGTTTTCATTTGATCGCAAGCATTTTCTATTGGATTTAGGTCAGGAGAATTACCAGGCCAGTTAAGTACAGGCAAATTATTGTCTTTTAGGAACTTCTGAACCATCTTTGTTCTGTGAGCAGGTGCACCATCATGCACAAAGAACTGACACTGATGAATTGTCCAAAATGTTAACAAATGCTGTTGCAACACTTCTAAATAGTTACTTCCCTTCATTGTTACAATTTTAGAGAGAAAGTACAAGCCACCTCTACCACAATTACCACTAAAGGCATCCCATACCATCACACTTGCTGGATGTTTAACAGTTTTGACCATAAAGTTTGGATCATACCGTGTGACATTTTTTGGCGTTCTGACCTTTCTGGACTTTCCTGTGTCCAATTAGAAAACATTAGTTTGCGCCATTCCAGTGCTGATATGTTTTGCAGAAATGTACTCTTTTCTTCATCATAGCTTCAGTTAGAAGAGGCTTGTTGGCAGCACACCGAATTGGTAAACCTAAGTCTTTCGGAAGCTGATGCTGGAGAGTCCGGATTGCAACACTTTTGAGCAGTTCTGGATGATTCTTTTTTAAATCTTCTCTTTAATCCATGGATTAGCTATCACTTCACGTTTGAGAAGGTCATCAGTCCTTGGAGAAATCTTTCTTTTACCACCTGAGCCTGTCTTTCGAGTTGGTGTGGTGCCACATGGCAAAGGTGCTGCTGCATTTTTTAGGTCGTAAATGGCTTGTTTTAAAACATTTAGATCAGCAGCTACACAAATTATCAGTGTGTCTACCTCTAACAGAGTTAAAACATGAGTCTTTTCCTCACAAGTGAGCTTCTTGCATCCCATTTTGAGTATTGGATGCAAAAATACATACCTTCAAAAACAGCACTGAGATCAAAAATAGGATGACAACAATGCACAATAAAAAACTTATTGAGACCTAGGCTGCTAATGAAAGGAAGTTGCTGCTGTGCACTCGAGAATCACATGATTTGCAGCTCTGCCCATTTTATTTGTAGTGATGGGAGAAGAACAAACTGAGCGCATTGTGTATGTAAAGATTTTCCTTGCATTTAAAATGTAAATATTTCCATTGCGGTGACTGTATATAAGAATTCTCCTATACATCTATTTTTCTTCTCTCCCATCCCCGTTAACATGCGTAACGCCACTACCTCTTTGCTCACACTGTCCCATTTCTTATCTCATATTTTTCTCCTGCAATTTGTTAACTCCTTACATCCTATACTTATTAAAAACAGCCCTCAGCTACAATTAGAGGTTTAGGTCGTTCACCCTCTTGACTAAGCTTTGTGTCTAACCTAGGCTGTGCTTTATGGCTTAGCACCCCTAAATCAAATGTAAAGTGCATAGAGATGATTGTTTTTCTTAGCCATGTTGGCAACTCTGCATTTGTGAATCATATAAGCGGCAAGGAGGAGCAAGCTGCACCTTATGGAAGGTAGACATGTACATAGTTATAACGACATTAGTTAATATTTACACAGAACCCCTTGGTTTCACTATGGCTCACATAAAATTGTTAATAGAGATAAGACTTTCATATTGCTAATTTTCTTGTGAGGAATGTTAGAATAGTCAACTCTTTTAAAACTTATGCATGATTGGAGGAATTTAGTATCAGTGTCGTCAAAATTAATTGAAAAAATTATTTGTTCTTGGTTTTTTGACATTTTGTCACTTACATTTTTATATTATTGAGGAACCAATTTTGGAAGCCGTCGCCTCCATTATCAACCTCACTACTGCTCTCTTCCCTCTTCCAGTCCCTCAATAATATAAAAATGTAAGTGATGAAGTGTCAAAATACTGCAAATAGTTTTTTCTTTTTAAACTGTTCACTATGTGAAAGAACGCTTTTGACATTCCACTCTCTTTACAAGGCCAAGAGATAAAACAAATTACTTCTCGAAAGAATAGAGCCATACTGAAAAATTCAATGCCATAGTCAGAATTTGAACCACAGATCATCTGCTCTCCACACGGTTGCTCTAAACTACTGAGCTACTATGGCCAACATGCCAACATGACATTAAATTCTCCAAGTGACTCATATATTTCCCGGTAGACCACTAGGATTTCTCATATACAATGAGACATGCACCTTTTTTGGGTAAGAGCGACTGGACAGAAACCAGTAGATCTGTGGTTCAAATCCCGGCTGTGGCATTGAATTTTTCATGTCGACTATCAATCCAGTTGGAGCCATTGTTGAGAAAAATCAAAAGTATCAAAAGCATTTCCTGGAAAGGGTAGTCTGGAAGGGAGAAGATTTTCTTGAAGATCTTTGTTGACATCCTTGGAAGATGCTGAACTTACATAACAATTTTAGTACTTAACCAAACTTTTGTTTTTCAGTTACCCTGCTCACAGACATATGGACACACCCTTATCTAAAACATGTTTTTTAATTGAGACTTTCAAAATGTGTATTCAACATAAAATTTTTGAAAATACACTTATGCTATCTGCTATACATAGTGGTGAAAGTAAAAACAAATAACTTCCTATTTGAGAAAAGTATAAATATTGGAAAACTCAAACAAATAACAAGTAATATCTCTGAAATGGTTCACTATACAATAAATGTATTTGTCATAAATTGTGTGTTTTAATGAGTTCTTACACTTTTTGTACAGTAAGATTTTGTCTAATCTCTCATGGGTTTACCAGCTGTTCAAAAGTCATCCAGAATGAAGGTCTTCTGAAAACTGTAACGATATGTTTTAGTTAGAACTTTTTATATGAATATTGTTTTCTGATATGACTTAGTAGGCCATGTAATGACAATCTTAAAAACAAATATATGTGTAATTTTGTGATTGGCCATAGTAATAATTGTATTACGTAATGCGGTGACGTAGCAGTACATCGGCCAATCACAAAATGAATAGAGGAGTAATGATAGTTATGGAAAAATCAATAATCTGGAGATAGATATATGTTCTTCAATCTTGTTTCATGGCAAAAAATGTTGCGGTGAATATAATTGTAAAGGAAGGTTAATAACCTTCAGAAAAAGAGTTATTCAGTATTCTTATTAGTGACGAGTGGACATTAGATTATATAATCAAATTATATAGTTAATCATATTCAGTCATCAATAAGTGCAATTTAACATGCAATGATTAGGATGGACGGTCACAAAGATGGCTCCCAACTTTGGGGCTGATTAATCATCGAGAAACGAGACGACCTGTTATATCGCCACAAATATTAACTTAAAATAAGGATTTATCGATGTGTTGGAGGTAATTTATGGTGACTGATTAAGAAAGAAAGTTAGAGTGAATTGTAATCCAATTATACAATTACATAATATATTACGAAATCGGAGTTATATAAAATTTAATTTCTGTCACCAAAAATCTACACCTGAGAACAGATCTCATGACTCTTATTTAATAAAATCTCGACCTGGATCTTCCAAACAGTCTGCGTGCTTCCTATCTGCTGCTAGTGGTGGAAAATATCGCCACAAAACTATACTGAAAATTCCAGATATATATTTCACTAGTTATGAAAATATCCTAAATATATGGTGTTCTAATCAAAATTGTTCATCATTCAATTTATTTATCCCTTCAATTATTTTGTACATTGCACGCTGATACAGGATACATCAACTTAAATTTACAAATATACAATTACATAGATCTTTAATATGTTAATTTTATACAATGAATATTTATTAAATTCTAAAAATTTTGTCTACAGAATAAAAGTAGTATAAAAAGTCCTTCGCCTTAGATTGAAATACATTATACCTTCCTACTGCCTTTATATATTGGAATGCTGATCTCCTTTTTATATAGAGCTGTTTTGGAGAGCTGTTCTTTTTTACAAATAATGATGATTCTAATATATACATACATGCCAGTGAAGGTAAACCCAAGTTTTTAAATAATGGCTTATATGGACATAGGCTTTTTACACCACATATTATTTGGATAGCCTGCTTCCGCTTAATAAATGTAGTTTTTGCCGCTGTTGAATTGGCGCAAAATATTACCCCATATCTTATTATGGAGTGTATGTGAGCAAAATAAGCTATGTTTAGTACAGCAAGGCTAGCATTTTGGAATAGCATCCTCAGAGCAAGAGCCTTTTTAGGGGACCGAAAATTGCATGATCACAGGGAGAGAGGTTTGGACTGTATGGAGGGTCGCCAAGAACCTCCAATTTGAATTTCTGCAGGAGTGCCACGACTGTGTTGGCCATATGAGGCTTTGCACTGTCGTGGAGCAGAATGACCCCAAGGGTGAGATTGCCTGGTCGTTTTGATTTGATCGCTTGGCGAAGGTTGGTCAAAGATTGCGAGTAACACTGGGCATTCACTGTTGTCCCGTGCTGCAGGAAGTGTATCAGAAGGGGGCCATCTTGGTCAAAGAAGAACGTCAGCATAACCTTTCCTGCACTTGTGTGGATGGCCTTGGCTTTTTTTGATGGTGCTGACACCATGATTCATCTCCAGCCACCTCTCATGCCAGGAACTCATTCCCTTACCTAGCATAGCACTGCAGATGACCAAGACAGTAGGCCATTCGACATGCTTTCTGGTGTGGTTGAAGATTTGGGCACACATTGGGCACACACTTTGTGCAAGAGCAGTCGTTCCTTCATGATGGTTTGAACACTTCCGACGCTCAATCCTACCTCGGTGGCTTTGTCTCTCACTATCACTTGGCGGTCCTGGGAAATGAGTGCATCAACCAGCTGGATGATGTCATGGGTAATGCAGTATGGTGCTCCAGACCATGCATCATCGGCTAACGACACCCGTCCTCCCCTGAAGCGCTTGTGCCACGCCTTGACCTTTGCAAGGAACATACAGTGTTTGCCTTACACTTGTGACATTCGTCTATGAAAGTACGTTCCCCCTTCTCCTTCCGCTGTCAGAAAACGAACAACACCTCTTTGCTCTTCTTTTGATGCCTCCATTTCATTGTTTGCAATACGACTGGCATCGTTGAACGATTGATGCATGCTGCTACTAGCTTTATAGTCACGTGACGTACACACGTGCTCTCTAGCGACGGGCTGTGAACTTCTACGCTCTGGTCGGAACAACACTTTGTTACACACGCCACGATATTACCACCCTTTCACAGGTTTGCGCATACCAGCCTCCGGCTCGTTTCTCTTTGAACGGACCTTATAATTGGTTTTCTACTTGGATTACAATGGGGATTTACAAAATTGTTATTTTTGTATTTGTGGAACAGCCGTGATACGCAAAAATATTGTGGTGCAACAATGGGACATTATGGCAGGAATATATCCCAGGGGAGAGTAATGTAAAACAAACACCATTGGTTCGGTCTGATAAGATTCTTCTCCCCCTGATACATATAAAACTTGGGCTGGTTAAAAATTTTGTTAAGGCCCTCAACAAGGACGGTAGTGGATTAGCAAATTTGCATGGTATGTTTCCAGAGTTAACTTCGCAAAATTGAAAGAAGGAATTTCTGTTGGACTTCAGATCCGAAAACTCATGAGGATTAAAAGTTTGAAAAGAGCAGCTTGGCAATCATTTACAACAGTTGTGCGTACTTTTCTTTGAAAGACAAAGGAAAAAATGTATAAATTTTTGGTCTCAAATTTACTGAAATGCTACAAAGACATGGGTTGCAAGAATGTCTTTGAAAATCCGTTACCTCCATTAAAATTTACACTTTTTTCCGGAATTCCAGGATGATGTTAGTGATGAATAAGAGGAATGGTTTGATCAGGATATTTTTCTCATGGAGAAGAGGTACTAAAGTCATAAGGACCCAGTAATGATAGGAGATTATTGTTGGCTTCTTGTGAGGGAAAGCAGAGAGGAGTACAAGAGGCAATCCCATGCTACCAAGCACTTTCAAACAGACTTACAGGCAGGGAGGCTGCTGTTTGGGAGCACAAGAGCACATGAGCCCCCAATATTTATCTTGTATAAGCTCTTTTCCTCTTTTAATTCGATATTTGTATTTACCACGCCCATTTCTTTAGAATGTGTAGTAAGTAGATGGCGATAGCATGAGTATATGGCAACGTTGCAGCTAGCACACGTCCCTTGTGCTAGCACATCATATAACGTTTAAAGATCTGCGCATGCCTAGACGACAAATGCTACAGACAGCCATTGGTACGCCCAGATCAATGTGCACGTTAATTCACATTGGCAACGCCAGAGTTCTCGGTCATCTCTGGGAAGTGCTACTATCTATAGAGTTTATCAGCAACTATCTGCAAATACAAAGAATGTTTACAACTGCTGGTGCTATCAGCTATTGTTGCTTTGAGTAAGGTTTGTGAACTTATTACGGTCCAGTTTCTAAACAGATGTTTTGTTTTAAACAATGTGATAAACTTGGAATTTGTAAGTGATCAGCAGGTGAGACAACTGTGAGTTTCCTAGTACATCAAGTACAACTAGTCCTTTAAAGCAAAAAAATTATTCTTTGTTGTGTGCAGCGACCGACAACGAGGTTTTTGAATCTTTGTGACCGTTGAACTTCTCTCAAGAGGTAGCTATGAACTCGGTAGATTCCATTTTAAGAAGTAAAACGGATAAACTGACTCACAAAGAAAAAGTTGTAATAAAGCGACTAGGACGTCCGCAGCCCAATTTCAGAGTTTAGCGTATTACAAGTTGCGGGACTACAGGTGCAAATTTAACAACAATGTATACACAACCTGTAAATAGCTATGCGGTTCCAGTATTAGAAATGCGCTTTTTGCTTTCCAAGCTGACTTGGTACATCTTAGAGAAAAGATAAAGAAGCACGGAAATTCATGCTCACATAAGAATGCATGTATTCAGTTCACCATATTTGGTCGTGTGAATATTAGTGCTGAGCTGGACAGCGCTTACAGACTGTCAGTAAAGTGACACAATGAGCAAGGATTAGATACATTCTTTCTAGGCTAATAGGTTGTATAAAATTTTGTGGGGCATTTTATCTAGCGCTATCTAGTAGTAGTTGTGAAGGTAGTAGTAGCAGATAGTGCTAGTGTGCATTTTAACTGTGGGTCTTGTGAACACCCACATTTTTATTCCAAGAGCCGCCACTGCTTACAGGTATCTCCCTGGAATATATTATCCAAAAATTAGGGGAGGACGGGGCAAGTGAGTCCTACCTTTGGTTTTTCTTCTCTAAAGTTGGTTATAATTAGGTCAAAGTTTCCAAAAATATCTTAAAACACATCTAGTACATTCAGCTTTTAAATTTTTTATATTAAAATGCTTTATTTTTATTTGCATTTTCGTGAAATATAAAAATAGATTGCCCGCCCTGGTAGCGTAGATGGTAGCGTGTTTACCTCATGTTCAAGAGGTCCCAATTTCATATCTCGGTCAGGGTGAGTTACCTGGATAAGGTTTTTCCGGGGTTTTCCCTTATCCTAAAGGATGAATGTCGGATAACTCTAGGCTCCATGGATCCTGGACCCATTTGAGTATCATTTCACCCATTCCATTCAGTGTCCGATATGACTTAAAAGGTTAAAGGAGTAAATTACCAAAAAAAAAAAAAAAAAAAAAAAAAGAAATAGATATCAAAATGAAAGGGGCAACTGAGTCATCCATTGGGGCAAGTGAGACTTGATATGTTATCCACAAAAATTGCAATGACTTATATTTAAAAGTATTAATTTTGTAACAATGTAACACATTGTGTACACAAGGAAGTAAAACATATTGTGACTTTGTGGGTTCGTGAAATGAAAAGTCCAATTGCACCACTCAAAAATGTTCTTTATTTCCACCGACTTACAGTTGAACACTTGCCAGTTAGACAGAATCACGTAATGCACACAATTACGATTCACCAGTTTGTCCGTTGCAGTTCCACTTGCACTCGCAATTACGTAAACTCCTCTGACGCACGTATGCAGTCCGTCCCCTCGCTGGGCGCTCCTCACAGAATCTCACCAAGAACTAACTGTCCTCACTCATTGCAGCCCTTTTTATAGGAAAATCACTGTTTTCTAGAAGTCTCTGGCTTCAGTGAATCACCGCGAAGGTTCCAGACGGCAGGGGAAGAGGCGGCCAGCGACAAGTGACACTTCCCTAATCATCCCCTCAGTTTTTTTATTTATTTATTTATTTGTGTACTAAGCTATTACAACTGTTGAGCTGATCACCAGTTCCCCTCAGTTAGTGACTGAGATTAATGGGTGGGTGTGGCGCTGAATACTTCACGTCTGACCCTCCTGCTGGCCATTTCTATAGGGAGTTCCAACGTTTGGGTGACAATATAAATATCTACAATCTAAACCAAAATTTTCTTGAGCTTCTTAGTACAATACCTCTCAGCACTTCAAAGCTTTATTTGAAAAGTTTTGTAACTGTATTCACATTATAAATAATTCTTAGTTCCAAACACTGCGTAAGATAATATAAATACAAAAAAAGAAAAAGAGAGAAAAAAATTATCTGTTTTCCAATTCAACGGCAGCATCACATACATTGTCATTGCCAGTTTTCTCTTAGTGTGTTGCCCCGCTTCTACTACTCATAATAAAATGACACCTGTCATAGAGGCTTCAACAGCAGGAAGCCACACCCACACTGCCACTGTGGAAGTGTTATAATATGCTTTGGATTTTCATTACTTAAATACAATACACATGCTTCTAGTAGTAGCAGTTCTTATATCAAAATCACACAACTAGTAATTCCCTAGTAAAGCTAAAGTTTTTTTCAGGAGCATCACTTTCTTTGTTCTCACAACTCCGGGTAGCCGTGCTCTCAATTATAACCTCCTTCCAGGCTCCATAATATACATACTCTGCAAGAAAATCGGGATGACGTTCTTGCCTCCCCTGTCTCACTTGCCAGGTTCTCCCCTGCCTATTGCATAGCAACATTATGAATTAATCTTAATTGACCATAATGTGTAGTACTATACAATATATCAATATATCATTATATCACAATAATAAATGTAACAGCCCTAAAAAGGACAGTCTTAACACCAGGGCGTATTCCTAAACAAAAGTAGGGGGTCTCACCTAAAAAATTTTCCAGATGCTGGAGAACCGATCAGAGTGCTGCACTTGTAGATTCGCCTTCCTGCTTTTGCTGTCCTCAGCATGCGTATGACTTCTTAGCCAATCTTTTCTGTAATTCTCCGGGTTCCACATATGTACTGGGTGGAGGTTCATTAATAGTAATAAACTTCAGAGATGAGAGATGGCATACAGAAAGAAGTTGCTCAAAGATGTCATAATTAAGTTCATCATACTGAACCTTCTTGCATAGTCAGGCGTGCTCACATGGGGTGTATCAATGCAAACAAAAACTGATTTCAGTTCTTCAGGAATTCTCTCTTTGATGTTGTCTATGAATTCTGTGAAACCCTCTCTTGAATCTGGAAAGGGAAGAACAAAGCGTTCACAAATCCTTCATAGATATTCTTCTCCATCTAGCCATGGGATGGCAAATATACACTCCCTGTGATCTGTTTACTTTTAAATATTACATGTTTTTTACAAACTGAGCACCCCAATTTGCCTACCCTATACACTAACCACTCATACTTTGTCTTGAATTCACTCCACGTACTGTCACTCCAACATACAGGATAATCGGGCGAGTTTCCGGACTCCAAATGACTAGAAATTATTTCACTGGTTTGAACTTGATTGTCAGTTTTACTGATTTTAGAATCACCTGGAGAACATTCAGAGATAGAGGAAAAGCGGATTTAGGTTTAGTAAAATAATCAACTATACTACGTTTCATAATTAAAAAAAAAAAAAAACAACTATATAGCACCAATAATATTCTATATTTCAACAATAGTTTATAGCACTTTATAGGAACTTGCAACATTCCAGATTGAAGCAATACAGAACTACTCTCCGGATCTGTTAACACTAGACTGACAAGTGAATTCGGTTTCTGAAATCTCACATATTGGTCGTAGAAACTTTTAGAGGATGCAAGAGGTGTAGGCTCAAATTACAGTAGCTTTGACATATAGCATGCTTTACCCGCCTCGTGTATATTGTTCTTTTTATTGCGATTTTTGTCAGGTCCCAACCCCAAGCATGAATGCAGAAAACTTTCTCTGGCTGAAATGGTCACTCAGACCCAACCCTCCTGCAAATAGTATGAGGCTCTAAGTTTAACACTAGAAGGACCTGCAGGTGTGGTCTAACGAGAAGGAGCAACCCGCCATTTTGATGGGTAGAGTTTTATTTGCCCTTTTTAAAATAGTAAACATATTTAAATGCATACCAGTCTATTTACTATTACGTATACAGTTTATGAGTATATAATGTTACTTTTGTCTGAAGAATTACATAGTCAAGTGAACATTTTAAGCCTAAAAATTGATCGAAAGGTATACGATAACCAAATATGAAATGGACAACTTCCCTTAGCAAACACACAGTTTCAACATAAAATTTTGAATACCACAGTATATAGTAGAAAGAAAGACACTTGCAAACCTGATTTTGCTCATTCAAAGCCATCTGCAGCATCGTAGCACCCAACACACATGTATTCAGCGTTTACTAAACATGGTCCACAAACCTACTTGCTGTACTTGTTACATAAATGCTTGCTCCTATTCTTCCCAGGTAAGGAAAACCAGATACTTTGAATTTGCACCAACTGCAAGCCAAAACTTTAATCAAATTTGTCCGGTTTATTGCTTACCTATATATTGAATGAAAGAGCATCTAGCCTTGCAAGGAAACAGCTGCTCATCCACAGTGATATTTGACTTGGAATGTAACACTTCAAGGAATTGGCAATAAAAGGATTCCAGACAGGAGTATCAGCTGCAATGCGACCTGTACTTAGTCTTTGAGAACGTGTGTCCTTGTCATCAAATCGCATAAACCACAAATTTTCGGCGAATTTGTTTCTACTCATTGTGTTCCTGAAAAATGGTGGTCCCGAGGGATTCGACCATAACAACTTCAACGGAGAGTTTTTTGCTCCAAAACCTCGTAAATACATAAGTGGTAACACGAATTGAGCCACTTGGGCAATAAACGTTTCTTACTCATCGACAGAGGTTCTGCAGAGTGCCATAAACCAATCAGGAAGGAAAACAACAGATATGGACAGATCCGAAGGCTATTGTTCACACTTCCGTACCCATCAAAATAACCGATTACGGTCCTTCTAGTTGGAGTTATTTGTACCAGATTTTAGAAAGGTCCAAAATGCTTCATTCTTTGTGGACGTGTTTGTTATAACTATTTGTTAAAAGTCGTAGAACATGGGAAGTGTAGAAAAAACATAAGCAAGAAATAAGTATTCTAAAGCAGCGCATCAACCAAAATGACGAGTGGGGTTCTAGTGCTAATGCGGTATCTTGAAATTACGACGTATATTGGAAAATGAATGAAAATGAATTTCGACTTGCTACTATTGTAATTTGTTACTGTAAATCAGGCAGTATTTTGAATGTTTTAATTAAGAAAGGTATTGATAAAGAAGTATAAATGATATTATTAGCAAGGGGACTGCGTCCTCCAAAAAATAGTGGGGGGACGGTGTACATCCGCGTTTCCCCTCCACTACGGCCCTGCTTAACACCACAAGTTTACTCTTTTCAAAATCATCATATACCTACCGCGATATATAGCGACTAAAACTATTTTTTAATGAAATTTGATTGAAGTTTCATACAATTTTGTGATCTGTCCTTCCTATACTTATTCTATGGTGAAATTTGGTTGCACTCATAGAACAAAATGCCATATATGTAATGTTGTACTCAGTGAATTGCATAACAATGTCCCATTCACTTTGTGCCCACTTCTGTAGCGTAGGTGGTAAGCTTGTCTGCTTCACATTCAAGAGGTCCGGGCTTTGAATCTCGGTCACGAAGGGCTATCTGGATATTAATTTTTTCTATGGTTTTCCCTTATCCTGAAAGATGAATGTCGCGTAACTCCAGGCTCTATGGACCCTGGACTTATTTGAGCATCATTTTACCCATTTCATTCATCGTCCGATATATCTACGTTGGTGGACGACAGACTAAAAATCATATAAATCTAATAACTAACATCATGAGAAGTATTACTTCCCAAAACAAATACCAGGCTAGTCAAGAATGATGCAAAACTAAGGAACATTAAAGCCAAAAATTACTTTAACAACCAATAACTACTTTTCCTGCACTGAAATGTGAATTTTAACTTTAAAAATCTACAAAAATGATCTTTCAAATATGGGCATCACTTTTAATAAAGTAGCTGCTTGTTAATAAACATGTGAAAAAGATTTGCATAACTCAAAATAATTAACTCTTGGCAGAATACCGTTGGTCGCATGGGGCCTAGGAGACCTGCGCTATACTTATACTCATATATCCTTTATTTTTTTTATTTTTCTCCCCAGTTTTTGGCTTTATTTAGGTTAAATATACATTACTTTTATTAGTATAATCATACTAAATACATCAGCGAAAATATAATACGAATAGAGTGTATATTATAATTTGCATTACAATATAGGGAAAGAAAATAACATATTTTAAAATACACCTTGTCATTGGAAATGTTCAGTTACTCGGAGTCATCAACCATTTCTTATGTTTCCCCTGACTAAGGAGTTATCACAAATAATTTTAGATCTTTTTTTCTCAAACAGAAAGGAGCGTTGCATTTCCCATCTACATATTTAGTTTTGCTGTTATTTTTGTCTTCACTGCAGGATTCGCATCGTCTCCTTTTCAGTGATTCTGGTGCATTCCGCTACTCATCCGCTGTTGATTGTTCCGGTTTATATTTCTTTATGTGCTCTTTCAGATCATTGGGTAGCTTTGATGTTTTGCTCTTCTTTGCAGCTGTTGAGACAGTAAAGCTAAGGATAGTACTTTCAAATATTTGTGTCTTGTGGAATATGTTTGTTTCCAAGTACCTGCAATATTCAGCATATGGTGAGAGATTACCATTGGCCACTTTCATGTTGTTCTGGCTATACTGTAAGTAGCACACAATGTATCTACTACATCAATTCCAGATTTAGTATCATTGTAATACATAATTATTTCAGGCTTTTTCTTGGCACTGTCTGACAGCCCGACGAAACATGTAGACGAGATCAATACTACTATTTCTGAATCTAATGATCTTCTTTCCATCTTATCTTGAGAATCAGATTCGTACAAATTGTCATCCAACGGTAAGACATCGTCATCACAAAGTAGACCATGTACTTCTTCTAAATCCTTGGGATTCTGTAGATCATACCTTTTACTGATATTCATGACAAAGAACTATTAGCTTCTTCCACTGATAATGCAACATTCCACAACTTACTAACGAAAAAAGCATGTCATCAACATGTAACGGGAGTAGGCGCAAATGTGTAGTGTTTAACGCCCGCTTTTACTACATACGGCACCGCAGGCGGTGACACTGATGATACATGAGATGAAGATGGAGCACCGGTGGAATGAGACGGCGGGGGAAACCGGAGGTCCCGGAGAAAACCCGCCCCAGCGCCGTGTTGTTCACCACAAATCTCACTTTGCGTTCGCCTAGGATCGAACCCGGGTCACCTTGGTGAGAGCCAAGCGGTCTAACCACTGAGCAACGGCGCGGCCGAGTAGGCGCAAGGGACGTATGACACCTAACTGTTGAATTGTCATTCTTGTAGCTACAATAATAAAGAGAAATTTTTCGCCGCAGCAAACATACGAGTGCGGTGTAATGTCAGGCAATTACGTAGGTGTGTTCGTTCGGAAACTACAACATTTATATAAAGCTAGGGGCGTCCCAGGCTGAGTACAGATGTCACGTTTCTGTGACTTCAGAAACAGGTCTAAGTCACAAGGATTCATGTCTGGTACATACGTAGGGTTTTCCAAGACCTTCCGCAATAAGAACTTGACATGGTTTGTGACATGACAGCGTGCGTTGTAATGAAACACGTTTGCGCTGCTTAGCCCGACAGAGATGTTGCTGTTTACGGTTTGTCTCTCAGGCACAGCATGCGTAACAGTAACACCCACATTGTCGTGTGCCACAATCTGCATAAGCTTCTGTAGAACGTCATTCATTCAGGCTCATAGACTCGTCCCCAGGTCTCATCAATGGCGATAATACGCTACCACAGGCTTCACGTAATCCTCGATAACATTCTGATGCATTTTTGTCCCAGGTAACTTCCACTTTAATCCACGAACGCTGATTGTCGTTTGTAAACATGCTGTAGAGCGGTAAAGTCGAAACTTCGCTTGAACGCTACACAGCAACAACACATCCCAACTGGATGCCCGTCAAATGCACATGACACATCGTCATCGCTCCCATATCCTATCGGCACATACCCGCTTTCCGGCAAGTGTTTGGACCATGTTGCCACTACTTTGTTTACAGCCCTCGTATATTTATATAAAGATCAATATAAATATGTCCCCAAACAAATTAGTCACTAAGAGTTATTAATCATGTGGCCAAATTTTAAGGGCAATTTCAGCATATAATTTATGAAAGAAAAAGAAAACATCATAATGAATATAACTAGCAGAACTAAAGCTAGAACAAAATAACTGCATGTGAGGTATGTTTAGTAAAAGAAAAATCGCAATATTAAAAATAGCAACGCATATGCAATAGTAGTGGCGAAATGTAAACAAATTCCATTAACAGGGAGAAAGAGAGACAGACAGAGAGAAATCTGATTATAAAGCCAAAAAAGAAAAAGTTTGCTCAATGTTCCCATCAAACTCAATGTCTCCAAATCTCTGTAAAAAAAAACACACAATTGCAGTACGCATAAATCAATAATGAACATCAGCTCAGTGAACAGTTCCACAGGATGTTGTAATTTATTTTTCCAAAGAGCAGTATACTTTCACTTGGACATTCGTCAGCGACTACTTATTGAATGCATTATTTCACAACTTGTATAAAACGACTGTAATACATAAAATAACTAACCTATAAAAACACAATGTTAAATAGAACATGTCAGAAGAACGTCAACAAAGCAGCACATGTCTGTTGATAAATACTCAACATAAATACTTCCAAACTAAACGAATAACCCAGCAGTAAGGTATGGATATTCTTATTGATTAAATATTTAATACAAAATGCTATGCAAAACTACTTATGAGAGGTTAATTAAAGAAATAAAACAGTTCTGTAAATTTTTATTGTACCTGTGCACATGTGGTTATAAAAGGTCAAAGTAGATGGCAGCTCAACCCGCGTGATCAATTTCAAGGGAATTGGAAGATAAAAGAGCTGAAAATTGCAAATTTTGGAAGTTTTTGCCCTCTAAAGGAAGCATGGCCTATTAAAGGAACATATGAACGCCATTTAAACGCCTCTCACGATATTCAAAAATGCCTGCACAAGCAAGGTAAGCCATGTGCCTCAAATTACTACTTTTTAATTTACAAGGGCAATTTTCGGATTTTTGATCATTTTTGGCCCATAATTTTAATGTATTCCCATATTCCCCTTACACTTACAAGGCAAGTAGGAATAAGATTAGTTCTGCAAATATTTAATGGAGTTTAAAGGAAGTAGAAAAATAAATGTTAGTAAAAATATTTTATACAACCATAGAGAAGGCCATGTATTAATCTGTGGTCATGACTAAAATATATAATTGTTCATTGTTTTATCTCTTGATTGTGAGAAACCACAGCAACGCCAAAATTTTCACAAGAACATGATGAAGCTGTAACGGCATATGGGATACTGCAGAAGAGCACGAGTTTATAAGACCAAGATGAAGCTGTAACGACATATGTAATACTGCAGAACGTCACGAATTTATAAGACCAAGATGAGGCTGGAAAAACAGAGGGAGTTTCCCAGAATAGTTACGCCGAAGAGTTGAATCAACTGAACAGAGAACACAATGAAAGCTTCATACGACTGGTTCAAATTTCGGATACAACATTTCATGAAGAACAGCGACTTTGCTATCCAGAAGTAGAAGCATTCATCAAAAGGTCGTGTTTACAGAGAAAACGGAGATTCTTGATCGTCCTGCTGGGGCTCAGACTTATCCTTGGCAGTCGGTGAGGATGTGAGCGTCTCTTTGGTCAGATCAAAAAGTTTGCTGTCCAGTGGTTCCGATGATGTGGTGCTGTTCTTCTGGGTGCTGGTCCACAGTTACTTGTTTGCTTATATACAACGTGGGATTGGAGACATTCTCAACGAGGCTCTGAGCCCTTTTCCACATGTTTAACTCGATATAAATTCGATGTGCCCTTTTTTAATTTTGTTTAATTTGTAGCTCTTTATGTAATTTGGTATATAAAATATAAATATATTTTGGAATGTGTTTATCAAAACTGTTGTTTTATTAATAAAACAGGAATGGAGTTTCAAAATCATTCAGAGTGACCATCTGTTCAAGTAAGTTTACTGATCACTTTATCATTACTTTTAAATATATCAATCAAATTAAAAGTCTAGAGAGATTGTTGCATGTCAAATATATTCAGTGCAGGAACCCACGTTTGGAATTTACTTTTGCAAATTTCAAATGTGTTTTTATTTACGGACGCTTTTATCTACTGTGGTAAACGGCGTCCCAATGTCAATTGGGCGTGAAAGGACGCTTAACTTTGCTCAAAGTTCTCTTTATCAGGCTTATGGTTGTTTTACGCACCGTAAATATACGACTTAGGATCATCGGCGTCATGTCCTTTACGAAAGAAGCCATACCAAGACTTTTTTGCCTCCCAAAAACCCCAAGAAATGTGAAATAATCATTGGTTATAGGAACATAAGCAACCACCCCACTTTAACCATATCTAATAATACCTATTATAAAAAATGTAGTTCATGTAAGCTTACTAAAATTAAATATAGACAGGACATTAACTTATAATAGTCATATTGACAAACTGGCACTACAAATTAGCAAAAACTTATTTGTTTTGAGAAATCTTAAATATTACATTGCACGTACAACAGCTAAAATTATATATTTTGCCCTTATCCACTCGGTCTTATCCTATGGGGTAGGAATTTGGAGTAACACCAGTAAAACAAATCTCAGTAGGATATTCCTACTCCAAAACCGTGCTATCAGATATATAGGGAATTTAAATCATACAGATTTTCGCAAAAAAATACTCCTCGGCAAACAAAGATCCTCACACTCCCGAGCTTATTTATTTATAGATCTATTCAATTGGTTAATCATAAGCTTCCAATGAAAAGAAACCCAGATATCTATAACTATGATACAAGGGGTAAAAATAATCTCGCAAGAATAATAATATGAAAAGATGCCTAGTTATACAGGAATAAAATTCTATAATGTACTTCCTGCTTCACTTAGAACCTATAATAATTTAAATACATTTAAAACACATTTAAAAGCCTTCCTAATAGATAACGTATTTTATACTATCGAAGATATTATGTATCACTGAAAAAATAACTGGGTTTTATTGCTGACTTTAGCATATTATATTTATTCTTAAATTCTATACCATTAAGCAATTTGTGACCAGCTTGTATATTTAATTTGATCTCTCCATTATTTTGTTATTTCTAATCGTTTACTTTCAAGAGAGAGTATGTATTACAAATGACATGGCTTACTTGTGTTCAAACACTGTATTAAGTTGCAGTAAATATGAATATGGATCATCCTCCACCATGTTTGAACTCGCGACCTCAGTAACCAGAGGCTGCAATGTTGCCTCTAGTCTACACCTTTTTCCCTTATGCTTGAAAACGTTAAATATACATTAATTCTATCTTAATTTACCTATCACCACTTAGAAAGAAGGATCCAATTTTATCAATTAAGTCCACAGCCTTAAACATGCTTCATCAAAATCCCCAACCTGCGCATTGAGGACTGATATAAGCACAATCAGGGGTGTAGTGCATCTCTGTTTTGCACTGTTATAAATATCTTAGTGAGAAGGTGTTTTACTGTTGATTGAAAATGTAATGATACACTCATGTATTGAGTTATGTATAATTTTCCGCCTATGATAATGATATCTTGTTACTTTGTTTCTCTCTATTAATATCTCACTTGAGGTAGAACACAACTTTGGGCATGGAAATGACACAAGCCTCTGTTTTTTTATGATCAATTGTTATTCTAAGCTGTTTTTATGTGGTTCCCAACATTTGAGTTCAAAGATATCCTTACAAGTACACTCCATTGGCATATATTATGGAAACGTTTATGCTTATTTCAATACTAGCATTTTTAAGCCCTTAGAAATAATTAGAAACATGGATGCCATTGCCCATGGACTTCTATTTTAAACACCAACTATTTACTGATTTACCTAATGGATTGTGATATTTTTAAATCAATGACGCCTACAACTTTGTCGACGGGGTACGGGACACGGAGATTCGTCAGCGCCTAATGCTCGGCGATTATAAAACCATCCACGAGGCGCTGAAAGCGGCATTAAGGATGGAGGCGGCCAAGGTAACTTCTATCCCGATGTCGAGAACGAGGAGTGTCCGCTACGCCGGAGTCAGAAGACCAGTTGAGGGACGACGGCGAACACCTAGTGGCCTGTGTTGGGGGTGTGGACAGCCCTGACACCTGCAGAGAGACTGCCCACACCAGGAAGAGCAGCCGGAAAACGAGTAAGGCCCGTCGTGGAGAGGGGCACGTCGGCGCCATCACCGCCATCCCCTCGAGTGACACTGCGCGCCGTCAGCCGGCGTATGGATGACAGCCTCATCGCGGACGGTTGGGTAAGAGGAAAGCCGTGCCGCGTGCTGGTGGACACCGGGGCGGCCGTGACCATCATCAGACCTGACGTGGCGAAGGGTTTGCCGACAAGGAAGCCGAGCCGACCATACCAGCTTCTCACGGCATCGGGCGACACCTTGCCTGTGGAGAAGGAAGCCCTGCTGGAGCTGACCTTGGGACGGAGTGCCGTGCGTCTGTGGGTGTTCGTCGCGAAGGTGGCTGACGAGGTGATTCTGGGACTGGATGCCCTCAGGAGCCATGAGGCGACGGTCGACGTCGGCAAGAAGGTACTGCGGCTCAACGGAGAAGAGGTTATACTCCGTCAAACAGAAGAGCGCCTTGGAATTTTCAGGATCGTCCTGAACGAAGACGTGGTTGTTCCCGCGAGGAGCGAGGTGATGGTGACGGCGCGACCAGAAGGCCAGACGGCAGGTTGGGTCCCGGGGCTGCAGGAGTACGACTTCACCTCGGAACATCGTAGAGGGAAGAGCCACGGTAACGCTGACGCCATGTCCCAAGCACCCTGTCCAGGAGAGTGCGGCCATTGCACAAGAGTGGAGGAGAAGGAGCGCGCCGCAGCAGTCCGAGTAGTCACGGCAGTGCCTGCGGATGGCTGGGATAGCGCAGGCCTGAGGAGGGAGCAGCTGGCGGACGCAGACTTGGGGCCACTCTTGAGGGAAGTGGAGGCAGGGACGAGAACAACCTGGGAGGACATCGCACCGAGGAGCGCCACCTACAAGTCGTGCTGGGCCCAATGGGACTCGTTGAAGACCAGAGAGGGCGTGCTGTTCCGGGTATGGGAATCACTCGGTGGGAAGACGCAGAGAGAACAGTTGGTACTTCCCCGGAGTAAGGTCCCGGAGGTCTTGGAGTAAGTGCACGCCGGTACTTCGGGAGGACACCTGGAAGCGAACCGAACGATTGACAAACTACGGCAGCGCTACTACTGGCTGAGACTCCGAGCAGATGCTGAGAGATGGTGCCGTCAGTGTCACGTGTGCGCGGTGAGTCGCGGCCCCCAGACTAGGAGTCGGGGTCGCATGCAGCAGTACAACGTCGGAGCGCCATTCGAACGGATCGCCTTTGACATTGCTGGACCGTTCCCAGTTTCTGACCGAGGCAACAAGTACCTAATGGTGGTCGTGGACTACTTCACCAAGTGGCCGGAGGTGTATGCCATCCCAAACCAAGAGGCAAAGACAATCACAGACTCCCTCGTGGAGCAAGTGTTCTGTCGATTTGGGGTGCTGTTAGAGCTACACAGTGACCAGGGTACCAATTTTGAGTCCAACCTAATGAAGGAGGCACTACAAATGCTTGGGGTGAACAAGAACCGCACTACACCTCTACATCCCCAGTCGGATGGCATGGTCGAAAGATACATCAAGACCTTAGAGGAACACCTGAGGAAGGTCGTGGCCAGCCATCAGCGAGACTGGGACGTCAAGGTGCCACTGTTCTTGCTGGCCTACCGCTCGTCTACACACGACACAACTGGGATGACGCCAGCCAGATTAATGTTCGGCCGAGAGTTACGCCTCCTTTGTGACCTGGCTTTTGGAAGCCCTCCGGAAGCGAGACAGCCAGCGACCGAGAATGTGGAGAACATGGTGGACCGTCTCCACGACATGCACGAGATGGCTCGCCAGAACATCCATAAGGCGAGCGACCGCATGAAGACCAGGTATGACAGGCAAGCCAACAGCCAAGGGTTCCAGCAAGGTGACCTGGTCTGGTTGTACCGCCCTACCCGGACTAAGGGACGCTGCCCGAAGCTCCAGCAGCCATGGCAAGGACCGTACTGGTTGGTGAAGAGGATTAACGACGTGGTCTACCGCATCCAGAAGGTTCCCCGAGGGAAGATGTTGGTGGTACACCTGGATCGCCTGGCACGCTACGATGGTGCTGTTCGGGACGACCAGCTTTGAGGAGGGAGCAGTGTCACCCGAACGTCGGAACAGCCTATAGAGCGGGCAAGCAGGGGACGGTCGGCGCTCGCCACGCCCCCCTCATTTGTCTTGTGGCGGTAACAAGGGGTGGCTAGGAAAAAAACATCACTGCGCCGTCTCTTTCTGTTCCACCTGTGTTCTCGAACTTACGGGATATTTCATCTAATCTAGAACCTTCCAGATCGGCTAGCTTAACCTATATAAGCAACACGTTGGGCAAGAGGAGTCAGTCAGTCAGTCAGTCAGAGTCAGAGTTCGTGGCAATCAGCGTAAGAGTGCAGTGCTAGTGTAAGGACGAGAAGACTGTGTACGTGCAACGGAAGAATTTACGTAATTGTGACCGTACAGTGGAATTGTAACGGACGAACTGGTGAATCGTAATTGTGTGCATTACGTAATTCCGTGTAATTGGCAAGTGTTTAACTGAAAGTCGGTGGAAATAAAGAACATTTTTGAGTGGTGTAATTGGACTTTTCATTTCACGAACCCACAAAGTCACAATATTTATTTTAAAAAATAAACATTGAGTAATGAATTTTAAAATACCAGCATTTGATTCTGTTTTTAGGTTTGTTTCGATTTCAGATGTTGGTAATACTAAAACGATACATAAGAGAAACATGGTAACCGAAATCCTTGACTACAAAGTTGACTGATGATGAAAACACTCTGTTTTTGAAATCGATCTCCATTAGAAAGAAGAATTAACACCATTTTCTTAAGATAAGTGAAGTTTTTATTATAAACATATTTGTGTAATAACAACTTCCTGTTTGAGAAAAGTATAAGTAATGGTTCACTCCAGAAAAGAAATGTAATGGACATAAACTGTTTGTTCTAATAAGATCTACAGTTTTCAAAAAAAAAAAAAAAAGGATTTTATCTATGTCTTACAGCTTACCTTTAAGCAAAAGTCATCCAAAATGAAGACGACTTCTTTGAATATTTCCAGAAAGTTCGACATATGTATTTATCATGAATATATCTTAAACATATGATATATAAATGAAAGAATTAAAGCCATTTTTAAGAAAATTAATCAATGCTCCAGATGAAACTTATTCTGTGGTAGGAAGATTTTCTTGAAAATCTGCATGTCCCATTTCTCGAAGCTGCTGAACTTAAATAACGAAGTTTGGTATTTAACCAACTCTTTTTAAGGTCACACAGACACACACACAAACACACTCACAGAACTTTTTCTAACAATTCTTCTTTTGGAAATAATCACTTCTTTCATAGCCAGGATATGAACCACGGATCTCCCGCTCTCTTTGCGGTTGCTCTAACCATCTGAGCTACTATGGCCAACATGCCCATATAACATTCAATTCTCCAACTGACTCGTATATTTCCCGGTAGACCACTAGGGGTTCTCATATGCTATGGGACACGCAACTTTTGTGGAGACTTACTCTGCTGTAAGTACTTAGGTCCCAGGCTTCATAGTTAAACCACTATATTATTCAGGTAAATTGATGAAAATAATCATTTCTTTCACACTAGCCCTGTGTAGGCTAAGGTTTGGCTATGGCATTGAATTTTTCAGTCTGGCTCTACTCATTCAAACCTTAGACCACACATAGCTAGTGTGAAAGAAATGTTTATTTCCATCAATTTACCTGAATAACATAGTGGTTTAACTATGAAGTCTGGAATTTAAACAGAATAGTAAGTCGACAAAAAAGGTGCGTGTCTCATGAGAGCCCCTAGTGGTCTACCGGGAAATATGCGTTGGAGAATTTAATGTCATGTCGGCATGTTGGCCATGGTAGCTCAGATGGTTAGAGCAACCATACGGAGAGCAGAAGATCCGTGGTTCATATCCTGGCTATGGCAATGAATTTTTCAGTCTGGCTCTACTCATTCAAATTCTTCTTTTGCTATCAGAGGACCTCATAATGTATATTTCTGCTAGAATCTCAGTATCACTATTTAGGGTAGAATACAATGCAATACTGCTCTACCTACTATGCACATGGGAAAGGAAGTAAAAAAGAGTAATATATATTTTCACAAATTGCTTGTAACACTCAATTTTATGTGAGTGCTAGGCATTAAGGAGCCAAAAAAAAAACAGAGGCCTAGAATCCCTATATATCTATATAAAAGATTGTCATCTTTATAATTATTGATAAATGTAAAATTACTTCTCACTACAGTACGCACTAGATAAGAAGAGCGTTGGATTTACGGTGTAGTGTGGGCAGAGGGGAAGTTGCGAAAGCTAACACTCTGTTGTTTCTGCAGTGTGGTTAACCTTGAAAAACAGAGTTCAGCAAAATAGCGTATCAGATAAGCAAAGATATGCGCCACAAGTGTGAGATCTGTGGACAAACATTAAATTGAACCTG
Source organism: Mantis religiosa (assembly GCA_030765055.1). Classification (NCBI taxonomy): domain Eukaryota; kingdom Metazoa; phylum Arthropoda; class Insecta; order Mantodea; family Mantidae; genus Mantis; species Mantis religiosa. Next base: position 332,141,491 of record CM060948.1, on the reverse strand, counting down.
ATCTGATAAGCTGACAGCTATAAATACTCACTCATTCACTTTGTGATTCTTCGATTTCTGAGTCCACTGCATCAGTTTCATCGCTAGTATCCTCTGATCTGTTGATAATTTCATCAATCACATTTTCTATTACTCCATTATTTCTCCAATATTCCATTTCCAGTTCTTGGACCTTCTTGCAGTATCTTTCCCAATCCGTCGCAGTTACAGAAGAGAATACTTCTGTGGCAAGTTTCTGCAGATTTTTGGCTGACATATCACCACTAACGTTGTGTCCTTTGAAAACGTTCTTTATTTTTGCCCACGCCAGTTCAATTGCATTCAGATCACAGTTATATAGAGGTAAACGAATAATAGCATGTCCCCTTTCGAGAACCATAACATCCACAACATAGGTAAGTCTTACTCCTAGGTTTGTTGGCCTCTATTAAATACCGGTGTAGCTTTGGTAATGGAGGGAAATAGAATGCTATGTTGAAATATACAAAGGCCTCAGAGCAAGAGAAAAAGAAAGATAAAAGAGAAGAAAGAAAGAAAACATCACTAGTAGTTATTACCATACACAGATCACAGCCTTACCTACTTTTTCCTGGTGTTTTTGGAGATTCATTGGGATGAGATGTACAAAACGATTTAATACGCCTGACAGTGCTGGTGCTTTTTCCTGTGTAAGCAGCAGCTCATTCTATTGATTTGCTAAATGGGAAAATTAGTTGGTTGTTATCCTTTTCTATATCGCAACTTTCTGCAACTTTCACTATTATTTTTTGGCCATCACTATGCACGACTGTATGTGCATGTTTCCGAGTCGGAGTTCATTGCTCGGAAGGTACATATGATGATGAGTTTGGTGTGCCGTCAGCCATAATTACAACCTGGTTAAGCTGTAGTAATTAACCTCAAACTTGCACACAGAAAACAAAGAGTGCGCGTAAAAGCTTAGCATATTAGTCACTAGATGTCAGAGTGTACTAATGTAGTGTACTAGTATAGCGCATTTCATGTTTCTAAGTTGTCATCTGTGTTAACGAAGTTAGTCGAAACCTACCGAGTGAGGACTTGGGAGACGAATGCTCAAGATAAATTGTGCATACTGTACTTGTATCTATGGAATATGGTTGGTTGGTATCTAATGTTATCAGTTGGCATTGAAGCAATTCACTCTCTTGCACTCTATTTTGATGTTATGTTGGTACATTAACTAAAGTTTGGGCAGCAGAGTAGGTGGTTTTCATCCATATCCTCTTTAAGTGTACAGAAAGGACACAGAGGATATCTCACTATACCAATCCTGAATAAATGTTTATTGAGGCAGTCATTGCCTGTAAGGAGTCTAAAAGTTGCTATAATCTCTCTCAACCTAGTTTAATCCTGCTGTAAACATCTGGGTGGGAAGAGACAGAGATGGAGATATTGAGACAGAAATCGGTTAAGCTGTTGATTGGCTTAGCAAAGTTAACGGTCGTTTTCTTTTATTTGCATGCGTATGATAAACCCCTCCTTTAAGTACAGTACTGTAAGTAGTTTTCTGATCACTGCTCTGTGCAAGCTGATTTCAGAGAGAGAAAAGTATGCAAATGTTTCGGTTCTTATAAACGTAATAGCCCCACATTTTATCTTTCAGCTTCACATACCACATAGATGTGTTCTGTATACTGTATACAGATTAGACAGAAGACAGGCAAAATTATACCTATTAACTTATGTTAAATTAAGCTGCATATTATGTAACAATTACTCTAAGGACACTGCTATTATATGTGTATAATAATTTTACATTCCTATACCAGCCAGCTCTCTCGCAAGAGGTCTGTGTCGAGTTGAATGCTGATTACTGTTTATAATGTGGAGTTGCTGCTGATATTTAACACTGCGTACCTCACAAGCCCAAGAACACTGATGTATATGCAGTTTAAAATCAGTAAGCTTTTCATCATGGAGCAGGTCATTGCTTCAGCCAAAATGAAACACAATCGAGGCAAACCTTTGAAAAGTGGCGAGGGGCAAATGATTGCGCATTGCTTTGCGCTGCTTAAAGAAAGAAACCCGGAATTTTGTATAAAAAAACATTGAGAAAGAAACTGGTGATCTTGTTTCCACAATAATAATGATAACAACAACAACAACCGCCACCGACACCACAGCAATAATAATAATGATAATGATAATGATAATGATAACGATAACGATAACGATAACGATAACGATAGCGATAGCAATAGCAATAGTAATAGTAATAGTAATAATAATAATAAAGACCAATAAAAATAACAATAACAACAATAATAATCACAATAATAACAATAAATAGTAATAACACTAACACCAACAACAACAATAATTTTATTGTCATTGAGCTTTACAGCAATAGACGTCAAGAAGATACAGTACAAATTATTACACTATAATACAGAGTGTGTACAAAGTTAAGCTTAATAGCAATGAATGTCGAAGAATAACATAACGATTACAATACAGAATGTTTCTATTCAATTATACAGAGAATGTACAAGAGAAAGTACAGTATTGTACAAAGTCAAAGTTACAATCTGTACTGTACAGGTACCTCAAAAGTTCCCACTATATACATATGCAGAGTAGCATGGATAAATGAATCAGTCAACAAGAGGTTATAGTGAGGGTGCTTACATCTCAAAGTACTCCTGTAATGAATAAAAAGGTGTAGTAGTAGGCCAGTCATACAATTTCTGCTTGAACACTGTTGCGGGACTATTTTTTATTGTTATTTGTAGTTTATTGTACATTTTAGATCCTAGCAAGTAGTGTACATAATGTTAGAATAGAAACTCTGAAACTCTGAAACTCTAATAACATTGGGAAAACTGCATAAATGCAAACAGCGTGTGGAGAAATACGATTTAACAAAAAGGCTGTATGCAATAAAATTCATTATTATTTTTTCAGAAATGAACCAACTCGTAGATTTAGTAAGTTAATGTGTAGCCCAAATCTATTTATTTATTGTCTAGAAGTTAGCACTTGTGACGTTATTTCTCCACTCGCAGCAGATAGGATGCACATAGACTGTTTGGAAGATCCAGGTTGAGATTTGATTAAATAAGAGTCATGAGATCTTTTCTCAGATGTGGATTTTTGGTGACAGAAATAAAATTTTATATGACTCCAATTTTGTAATATATTATTTTAATTGTATAATCTGGATTACAATTCACTCAACCTTTCTTTCTTAATCTGTCACTGTAGATTACCTCCAACACATTGATAAATCCTTATTTTTGAGTTAACATAATTTCTATTAATTACTTAAAATTGTTCTTCTATACGTCCACTCATTACTATTACGAATACCGAATAACTCTTTTGGGCGATTATGGTTTTTCAGTTACCAAACTTTTATATTCACCGCAACATTTTTCCATCGTCATGAAACCAGATTGAAGAACATATATCTCTCTCAAGATTATTGATTTTCCGTAAGTATCGTTACTCCTCTATTAATTATGTGATTGGCTGATTTACTGCTACGTCATCACAATACGTAATATAATTATTACTACGGCCAATCACAAAATTACACATATATTTGTTTTTAAGATTGTCATTGCATTGCCTACTAAGTCATATCAGAAAACAGTATTCATATAAAAAGTTCTAACTAAAACATATCGTTACACAGTGCTATACATACTGCCAGTGTTGTAAAATTTATGTGCATGCATATAGCGTTTAACATGTGGTGAAGTGAGTCAGCTGCGCGTTGTTGTTTATAGCAGGATTAAACTAGCGTGAGACAGAGTATACAGAAGCCTTTCATGGTAGTGTATTGAGTCTAGTCATGCGTTCACATCAATTTTCACATATTTTCCTTTCCTTTGTAATATATTATATTCTTTAATTTTTTGGTTTAATGTTGATTTATTTATTTGTTTGATAGAGTGATAACTTAGTGGCTCAAATGTGATTGAAGTAATTTTACTGCCTTTTTGCTGGAAAGTTAGCTGTTTCATCACCATGTATTTTGCAATGTCCTAGTATCGATTGAATTTTATTTAAATTACTTTACTGTTTTACAACTTTGCAGCATTTGGCAATACTTACATAGGTTTTCAGGAGTTATATAACATGTTATGGATATTATAGCTACTTTAGACTCAGTTAATAATAAAACTTTTTCAAGTTAATTGATGGAAATTAAACATTTCTTCTTACTAGCCGTATATAGGCTATGGTTTTAGATAGTGTTGCAACCAGGGTTGTAAGGGGGATGAAGGTCTTACAATTCTAAGTCACAACTAGGAACGTAGCTACTGGAAGGATTGGGAAAATCAGATGGTAGAGCTAATTGGTAGGGGTTGAGGACATGTTAGGGGTTGACAGAGCAAAACAAGGCACTCCCTCATCTTGAAGAGATCTGAGGTGCAATGGAAATATTAAATTATAACATAATGAACTGTACCTTTGGTTCAAGGTTGTGTAGGTGGCTGAACTAACGGCTAAATGAAGGATGTAGTCTTGAGTTGAGCGTCTTCTTGTTTCGGGTTGAACACACAGCAACAGACATCAGACCTGACAGACTTAATCCACCGACTCAATAATACTAATTCAAAAATACTCCCGCGTACTGACTTATATAATTTAAATAGGGATCCCACCAAAATGGGTGTTAATTGACAAGTCAGCATTTTTCACAATCTCGCTGTCGTTCTGGTGGTTCCCATGCCAAATTCATACTTTCTGCTTCTGGCTTCATAGTATTGTACCATCTTGTGCAGTTAGTGCTTACATGAGCTCTCTCAATTTTCCTTTGTTTTGTTGACAAGGCAGGAAGTATCCAACAGCTCAATGATTCTATCTCTTCATCTAGTGATGTGAACCAACTGATTCATACTGACGTATTCAAACTTGCAATACAGGAAATGAAATGTTAAATTCCAATAATTAGAATTCTTTCCAAAATTAGTTCAGACCTTATACACAACAATAGTCAACCTGAAAAATTCAATGCCTTGGCCTGGATTTGAACCAGGAGATCAGTAGTTCTAATCCCGGCCTGGCATTGAATTTTTCAGGTTGACTAATGTATGTAAAAACTTTTTCAAATTTATTTACATGACAGAGCAGATTTTGTAAGCTCTGAAGGATTGCTGACATTTTTCCATAAAAAGTTTTAGTAGTTAAACTCAAATGTTTTGTAGAAAGGGATATTGCATCAGCACCCATATCACCATTATTTGGTAAGCTGGAACCATCAGTGTAAACATGCAGCCATTCATTGGCACGATATCTTACATTTATTATTTATAGTGACATTTGTCTTAGGACAAATGAAGAGGTTTCAGATTTTTAAACTTCTACAACTAAGTGTAGTGTTCTATATAAAACATTTCTAAAGGGTTGATACTTGTTTGTAAGTTTTCTTTTAAAAAAATTTAATTTTTGTTTGATTTCTTCAGTTTAAGTATTGTTAAGTCAAAGTTTAAGTTTACTTGTGATTTTTCTTTCTTCCCAGTCATTATAGCATAGTCTGATTATTAAATTATAGATGAGTCATATTGTCTACACACCAGCTTCACTTACATACCTATATTGAAGACATGTTTTGCATACCATCGTTCACATCATCGGCTCTAATGCAACTACAGCTTGATCCCATGGTGTGGGTAGTTCTGGAGTTGCTGTTGCCATCTGTTGATTTTGTGATGACTTTAAATGTGGGGTTGTCTTCTGGTAGGATTTCAAAGTTCATTAGTTGGTTTTTATGTTTTTCTATGTATATTCTCTCCCATATGACGAGTTCACTATGTTTTTGTACGTATTTTAGTAATTTGGTGCTATCTTCAATTTCATGATTTTCAGACCAGAAATGAGCTGCTATTGCAGACTTTTCAATATTTTTGCATCTTAAGTGCCTAAAATGTTCTTCCTTCCTAATGCCTATGTTTCTTTTTGTCCTCCCCATGTAAATTTCTTCACAGCCTTTACACTCAATCTTGTAAATGCCTGATTTTTCTTCTGGATTATCTTATCAGTATTATTACTGTTAAGTAGGTTTTTAATGTTGTAATTGTTTTTTGGTGCCAATGTTATATTATATTTCTTGAATATTTTTTGGAACTCTTTTGTGGCCCAGGGGTGGTACGTATATTTAGCAAATCTAATTTCTTGTTTCATTGGTGAAAGAGCTGTGATCTGTTTTAATCTTTTTTGAGGTTTGAATGATTTTATTGTTTTATCTACAAGGCTTTTTCCATATCCATTTTTAATTGCAGTTTTTAAGATTTGATGGTATTCTTTTTTATATTCTTGCTGGCTGAGGGGTAGATTAACTAATCTGTGTGTGAGACTGTTGATGGTGGTATGTTTGTGTGGAACTGGGTTGAAACTATTTGCTTTGATGCAATTACCTGTGTGTGTTACTTTGCTATGGACACCAAATTCCAGTTTTTCATTTTCTTTCATATATATATTTTAAGGTCCAAGAAAGGTACGGTACATTCCTCTTCAGTTGCTACTATGAATTGTATGTAGGGTTCTTGAAGGTTGAGTAGTTTCAAAGCTTCATCTATCTTCCAATGTGTAAGGACTAAGATACAATGAAGCACAAAATTAATATAATTTTGAGTTGAACTAATACTCAACGCTCCACTTATTGCTAGTATTTACCTAGAACGCATTTCATTAGGATCTTCCTAACATCATCAGCTGTTGTCAACTAATGGACGTTGGTCGGCAACAGCTGTTAATGTTAGGAAGATCCTAACAAACGTGTTTTTGGTAAATACTAATGGATGTTGGTCGACAACAGCTGTTAATGTTAGGAAGATCCTAACAAATGCGTTCTAGGTAAATACTTGCAATAATTGGAGCATTGAGTATTAGTTTGACTCAAAATTATATTAATCATCTATCTGTTTGTGGTGTACTATTGCAAAGATGTCGTGTATGTATCTGAACCATGTTTTAAAAATATGAGGAAAGAAATATAACATTGGCACCAAAAAACAATTACAACATTAAAAACCTACTTAACAGTAATAATACTGATAAGAAAAAACCAGAAGAAAAATCAGGCATTTACAGGATTAAGTGTAAAGACTGTGAAAATATTTACATAGGCAGGACAAAAGGAAGCATGGGCACTAGGAAGAAAGAACATTTTAGGCACTTAAGATACAAAAATATTGATAAGTCCGCAATAGCAAGTCCTTTCTGGTCTGAAAATCATGTAATTAAAGATAGCGCCAAATTACTATAATATGTACAAAAACTTAGGCAGCTCGTCATCTGGGAGAAAATATGCATAGAAAAATATAAAAACCAACTAATGAACTTTGAAATCCTGCCAGAAGACAACCCCACATTTAAATTCATCCCAAAATCCAGAGATGGCAGCAGGAAATCCAGAACTACCCATACCACTGGATCAAGCATTAGTCGCATTAAAGCCGAGGATGTGAATAATGGTTCACGAAACATTTCCTCAATGTAGGTATGTAAGCCAAGCTGATGTATAAACAATACAACTCATCTAAAATTTAATAATTGTTTTACTTCACTGTGGTGTTCCAATACAGTTAAACTTCGATATAGTCTGCTTAATTTTTCATATTATATGGTGTCTGCTTGTCAAGATCAAGTCTGGAATTATTTGTTAAAATTTGTAAAGCAAGTACTGTGGTAGTTTTGACAGCTCCAGTTAATATGCAAAGTTTTTGATTTTTCAAAGTAGTTAAGTCTTTCTATATTTGCAGTTATTAATATCTCTACACAATATTTAAGTGCTGGTTTAATATACATCTTGTAAAAAAGTACCAAAGTTTGTGTAGTACTTCCCCATTTCTTTCCTGCCAATCTCTTTAACAGTGGTCATTTTTCTTTGGGTTTTGCATATATTATCAATGTGTGTTTTCCATGTTAATTTTCTGTCAAAAACAATATCTAAATATTTGGCTTCACAAGATTCTGTGAGAGCTTTTCCTTCTAGTTAAATGGGAATTATTAAATGGTCTCTTCCTTAGTGTGAATAGTTGATAATTTATGCAAAGTTGATAATTTATTAACGGCTAGTGTGTACTGACCTAAGTGGAAATATTTATTGACTTTGAAGGAGCATATAACTGTATTTGGAGATATAAACTACTCGATAAGCATAAACTTTTTGGAATGCAAGGTAAAATGTTACACTGAAACAGTGAATTCATTATTTAATGTTTATTGCTGCCAGATATGATGATAAATTATCAAAATATCAACAGACACATTATTGTGTACCCCTAGGTAGTATCATTAGTACTAAACTCTTTATATGACAAAATTTTATTTGACAAATTTAATGACCGGAAACGGTCACTGTACCTTTAACGACACAGTTCATAACCATAATACTAGACAGAGAATGGATACTCATCTGAATAGCAGTAACAGAAGAGCTCATCAAAACATCCCAGGTGACAGAAAAGTGAGATTTGTGGTGGACAACAGGGCGCTGGCACGAGTTTTCTACTGGATCTCTGGTTTCTCCCATCATCACTCCACCAGTTGCTTCATCTTCACCTCATGTGTCATCAGTGTCTCTGCCTGTGGTGCCATATGTAGCAAAAGTGGAGATTTAACACTGCACACACACACACACACACACACACACACACACACACACACACACACACACACGCACACCACGCGCACCACGCACAGCATGCACGCACAGCACGCACGCACGCACACACACACATACTTAACTTAAAATTACTAGGGTTTAGTTGATTTTCTGGCATTTATCCTCGCACATAAATGCTGAAACGTTCTACTCTATTTTTAAACTAACTGAAACAAATGTTTGGAGAAACTCTCTTTTGTGTGATGCGAGAATATTTTCGAAGTCCAACGGTGCATGTATACGCATGCGCAAGCAGACAACCTCCAGTCCTCGTGTTGCAGCCAACATGAGAAGGTTATGTAATACTTGTAGCCATTCTCTGCAAAAATACCCCAGACATCTGTCCTAAACCGGTGCAAAAGGGCATGGGGATGTGATTAGCACGGATCAGTTTTGGAAATACTGACCATGTTTCCTTCCAGGTTTTATTGTGTTTCAAAAGTAAGCTTGCTGTCCAGCAAAAGTGCCAATTGTACTGTTAGAAGTGAAGGCTGTTTGTTCTGTGCGTTCTTCAAATATTTAGGATTCATTCAATACATAGTTGAAAATCAGAAAACGGCTTGACAAATCAGTAAAATGTATGAGCTCACGGACTGGTTCGGCTACTGCCGCGAATTGTGCACGATTTTACCAACAGATGTTAAAATCGACGTTAACAAATGTGACGTAAAATTGTCACAGCACTAACACTAATGTTAAATTTATTTAGGTGCTGCTTTGTGTTAGTTTGCTAGTGTAATTTGGGGACAAGTCAGACTGTTGGCAGCACTCCATTCAGTGGAGAAACAAGGATAGTTTGGCTGCACTGAATTCTTCAATATGGCTACATATGCAGTAAGGATATTAACAACAAATTAATGACGTTAAAGAATGCCCTCCAGCACGAAATTGCACTAAAAATTAAAGAAATTATATTAAAAATCATGATGAAAAAGTTAAGGACTGGAAAATAATCGCCCCGTCGCATATTAGATAGAAGAGCCAAATGTTTTTATGTAAAATCAAATAAAAATGGAAATTAAGTTCATAGCAGGTGTGTCAATCAGTGGAGCCATTCATGGGAAACAGCATGGTTACCTTTCCCCCTCCTAGTTAACCTTCCCAGGTGATGTAATAGATATTGGGGTAAGAAGAGAGTGATGGGTTGTTAAAGTATTTATTCATATTTTATGTTCATATGTGTATTGAATACCATTGTGAATTATACTTTTATAGCTATATGTTAATAATTATTAGTTCATAATTTAGGTAGAGTTCTTATTCTTCTTAGGTATTAATTTGTCGATGTTGGACTCTGTAACAGGACATGTAGACGGTCCGCCGCTTACTTGCATTTGTTTTAAAACACAAAGGAGTGTAGACGTACCGCAATAGCCAATGCCAGTCAGCTGTTCCCCTGCAACCCCCTCACCGCTATGAGAAAATTCTGAAGAAGGGGTTAAACGAGGGGAGTCACACTCAGTCACACTCGTTGGCACCTCTAGTGTAAACCCTCTGCTTCTATCACTGCCCTCATTCTGTGGGGCATGGATGAGTCAAATACCTAGTGACATATAAAAATTATTTGTGGTTGGTTTATTGACACTCGTCACTTACTTTTTCATATATTTATGAGAGACTAGTTTCAAAGGCCCTGGCCTCCATTTTCAATCTCTTCCCAACTGGCAACTGTTGTTATCTGCTCTCTCTGGTGGTGGAACTATGAACTTTTTTGTCAAATTATCTGCTGGCGGGATTTCAAAGTTCATTACGCGATCCTTATTTTTCCAGATGAATATGTTCTCCCATGTTGTCAATCTATTTTGGTTTATCACTCCTTAATTAATTAATATTAAAAGGAGTGATAAACCAAAATAGATTGACAACATGGGAGAACATATTCATCTGGAAAAATAAGGATCGCGTAATGAACTTTGAAATCCCGCCAGCAGATAATTTGACAAAAAAGTTCATAGTTCCACCACCAGAGAGAGCAGATAACAACAGTTGCCAGTTGGGAAGAGATTGAAAATGGAGGCCAGGGCCTTTGAAACTAGTCTCTCATAAATATATGAAAAAGTAAGTGACGAGTGTCAATAAACCAACCACAAATAATTTTTATATTAATTTTGACGTCACTGTTACTAAATTCCTCCAAACACACACCTAGTGACATTTTCATGAATGGATACCTTGCATTATATGCCAGCACCATTCATAACAGATGCATGAACCGGAGTGTTTATACAACCAATATTAAGGCAATTTTCTAAGAACATTAAATCTAAAAATCCTTTCATGGAAGTGTTGAAAACAGTGTTGTTGTATAAATTAAGTTAATTGGGAGTCGATTAATAACACAAAACAACACTCACTTTTAAATTTTCCCGGAACCGGTTTCTGAGGCCTTCCCTCTATCTTGTTTTGAGTCGATGTCCGGCTGAAGATAGAGGGAAGGCCTCAGAAACCGGTTCCGGGAAAATTTAAAAGTGAGTGTTGTTTTGTGTTATTAATCGACTCCCCAATTAACTTAACATTAAATCTATTTTGAAAATTATAAGAATGTTCTTTGTGATTTTATAAATGAATGGGTTTAAAATATTATTATTTATCTTCTTCAAGAAAAATATAAGGCATTGCTATTAAAGTAACAATATTAAAAATAAATATGTACCTACCTCAGGAATTCAAACCCATGTTGGTCTTAGTTAATTGATGTAAATTAACGATTTCCTCATACTAGCTGTGCACAGGCTATGGTTTTTGATAGATAGAGTCAAACCGCAGAAACCAGGAGATTTGTGGCTTAAATCCTGGCCATGGCATTGAATTTTCCATGTTGTGTCTATCATGTTGGTCTATTTACGAGACCCATACATTTTACCGCTTGGTTATCATGCATACAGCCAAGCCGCAAGGCAACTCCCTGTTGCGATAACTTTGAAATGATGCCAAAGTGGTATCAAAGCGAACACTGCAAGAATTAATTTGTTCTTTCACACTAGCCACCTGTAGGCCAAAGTTAGAAAGGTAAAATCAGAATGAAAACTTCAATGCCATAGCCAGGATTCAAATCATTGAACTTTCCAGGGTGACTCTACCTTTCCAAAGTGTATATTGTGAATGCAGCATCAGCAAATGCTTCCAATGTTTTCCGAATTGAACTTTATTTCTGGCAGCTGCTCATTTGTTTTTGTCAAAGGGTGTATATGCGCAGCCAGCTCAAATAGCAAGCATGGCCACCAAAACAATTTTGGCAATGGCCATGAACTGTATCATACATATGTTCAAAGGGCGCTAAATGTTTTAACACTTTTTTTTGCAAGTTAAACACTTTTTAACACTTTTTCTTTGCAGCATTTTAAAAATAGTTTGTACAACAAAAGCAAGCTAACTTATGATTGTTGTTGTTTCAGGAGTTAGGGAGCATAAACCCGGTGTATGTAAATAACAATGGTCAAGTTGAAGGAGTTCACTATTTGGGAGAAAATATGCATAGAAAAACATAAAAACCAACTAATGAGCTTCGAAGTACTTCCCGGGTTCATTGCATTCATCCCTGCACCTTTCCTGACACCTGTTAAGTTACTTGTTTAACTGCTTCATGAATAACATCGCTCACTCTTGAACTGATCCATCTTGTTTGAGGCTGTTCTGCACAAACATCTCCTACAACACAAAGCACTGACAGATTTTGTTCTTTCTGGTAAGTAATGATGGCTTCTAGTAGTTTATAACATATGGTATGTTACCGTTAAGGTGCATAAAACTTTTGATGGAACTTGGTAGTTTAAATATGTTACACCAAAATACATTTGAAGATATAATTTATTGCATCCAGTATATTCATTTTTAACATATCAGTATTTTACTAAATCATTAACTGCCATTAACAGATCTTTAATGTTACAGATTTATACATTTGCTATGTATTTATATCTCATTTAGACTATACAGAACTTTATTTAAAATACGTAACTATAGTTTATGTTTAAATTGTTTTTTTAAAATAATTACAGCCGATATTAGTACTAATGCTAGTTTATTGAACAGCTCTTATGCTTAAATCTTTCTCTGTACTTGATTCTGTGGTGTCAGATGGAGCATCAACCTTACATTCAAGAGATCTTGAGTTGTAACACCAGCAGGAGCGGTTCCTCCATAAGGTTGCAGGTTTCCGCTACACCCACTGATTTTGAATGTACAACAGGTGCATTTTGCACATTAAAGCTGTACTTGTTTGCATTGTTTTATATACAAAGGTGTTTCAATTATGCTTATCGTCTGTAGCTGTCCATGACCACAGAAGTCAAAATAAACAGAGGTTAGCTGTAGGAGCCGCCAGGTTTGCAGCGAAGTGTTAACCACAAATTTCGCCCAAATGTAGTCTCTCTGAGGGGGTTGCCGGAAGGTGAAGAGATGGGAAAGGCTTCTTATGCATTGCTTAAATGGAGGTTTATAAACCTAGCTCCTGCTACTCTTAGCAACGGCTATAGCGTGACATTCAGGCTTAGCTTCTGTGTGTCTGCTTGTTCTGTAATATGTATTCGTCCTCACAGAGCTTTGAGAACGCTTTGTTTAAGGTTAAACTGAGTATTCTAGCATTTTATTTATAGTCCTTATTGTGAGGTGTTGTTATTATATGTTTTTAAAATTCTGATAGAATGAATACCGTGCAATCTTTACTGCAAAAGCCCTTTTTGCAACGGAGTGCTGAAGAAAAATCTGAAGTGAAACGAATGGGTAGGCCTACGCCAAACATTTCTATAACTCAAACGATTAAGTCAAAAGCTAGAACATTCAATAGGAAGTTCAACCCTGACATGTACAAGAAGCATGACTGGTTATGTGGATGTGAAGTTAATAACTCTTTATACTGTTTCCCATGCCTGCTCTTTGGAGGAGATGATTCCTGGGTGAAGAAAGGAATGAAAGACATACAACACATGCACGACCGTGTTAAAAAACATGAGTCCTCTTAGTCTCATATAAAAAATGCATTAAGTTTAGCAATGTATGGCAATATTAATATTGCTTCACAAATGGACAGTGCATACAGAAGGAACATACAGCTGCATAACGATAAAGTTACGCAGAATAGATATGTCCTAAATATCATAATAAACTGTATACGGTTTTGCGGCTCATTTGAGCTGGCTTTGAGAGGTCATGATGAATCTGATATATCACAAAACCCTGGTATCTTTCGAGGCCTAATAGATTTCAGCGCTGATCTCGATAGTGTCCTGAAGGGCCATATGGAAAAAGCAGCTGTTTATAAGGGCACTTCAAAAACTATACAAAACGAAATTCTTCAGTGTATGTTAGAGGTATGCCAAGAGGAAATAATGAAGGAGATTAAGGATGCAGAATTCCTTGCTGTCATAGCAGATGAAACCACTGATGTTTCCTCAGTGTATCAAATGGTTATTATCTACAGATATCTTGTGAATGACAAACCCGTAGAATGATTTTGAAGTTTTGTTCGACCTGCTGGTCAAGATGCAGACTCTCTTGCCACAGTCATTAAATCTGAACTTGATCTGCAACTGCCAGGAGTGCCCGAATAAACTTATAGCACAGACCTATGATGGTGCATCCATCATGGGAGGTAGGAAACATGGTGTTCAGGCAATTGTGAAAGAGAAGTATCCTTGTGCCTCTTATATACACTGCCATGCACATAAACTTAATTTAATAATGCTGAATGCAGCCTCAGTAAACACCAGTCTGAGGATATTTTTTTGCCAGTTTACAAGGAATATGCACATTTTTTTTTTTTTCAAATTCTCCTCAAAGAACAGTTGTGCTTGATGAAGTTGTGCAGAAACGATTGGCACGTTCTGTTCCAGCACGATGGAATTTTCATTCACGGACCGTCAATACCATTTTCAAACACAGGGAGAATTTAATTAAATGCATGGAGGTCATTCAGAAGAGAGCTCTGTTAAACAACAACACCACACTTGTTCAGGCTTCTGGGTTTATGGCCACTTTGAAAGATGATAATTTTGCATTCTGGCTGCCTTTCTTCCACAAGATCATGCCCCATGTGGACATCTTGTACAATCAGTTGCAGAAACGAGACTGCAATGCAATATTTGCTCTCACCCAGCTAAACGCATTTGAAAGGGAAGTGCAAAAGGTAAGAAATAGTGTGGATGTTGAGGAACACGAAGAAACTGCAATTAAGAGGAGAAGAATAGAAGATCATGATATGTAAAGAAGAGAAGCACTTGAAGTCTGTGACATTATTCTTAGAGAAGCAAAGGACAGATTTAGCTTCAGGGGGCATCTGGTAGCCTCGACTTTATTTCATCAAGAAAATTTCTCCGACTATGATAAGACATTTCCAGAGGATTCCCTTGGAGAAACAATATGGTTCTATCCTTTTATCATTGGAACAGAAATTCGTACAGAACTGAATGTAATTTACAGTCCAGAAGAATTTCATGGAATGTCCGGTGCTTTGTGCTTGATGGACTTCATTAAGGAAAACAATTTATGTGCTACATTCAGCGAATGTGTCAAACTCCTGCAAGTGTTGTTAACTATGTCAATGTCTACTGCTGAAGCAGAACGCTGTTTCTCAGCTATAAAAAGAGTAAAAACTTTCCTTAGGAACACAATGTCACAGGACAGATTGTCAGCATTAGCAATGCTTTGAATTGAGAGGGAGTTTGTTATGAAGATCAGCGACTTCAATGCAAAAGTTATCTACAGATTCGCCAGGTCTAAGGATAGGAGAGCAGAGTTTCTGTACAAATAGGTGAGTTACTACTACTCTGTATTTTATTTTTCATTTGTGCACAACCAATAATTTAATCCACCAGCCACCACTAGATAAGGTTATTTTCCCTTACCTGTAAGAAAAATCTTTGATAACCCTTAAGTCTGCAACAATAAATTCATTCATTTATAATCTAATGTGACTTAGATAGGAAACAAAAGCAGAAAAAAGTTATCACTCCCTGCAGTTCTCTTATTTAAATTGTGTCTGTAGAAATAAAGATTGGTGATTATGTAATATTCATGAGGTTGTAGTGCGTAGGCTTTCACGGCCAGAGTCATTTGGTAGATAATGGTTATCTGGGCTTGTAGGCCATGGTCGCAGCCGAAAGTACAACATGAGTGTTACGGCCATGTCACTGAAGATGTTCAACACAGTTTCGAACAAAACGTCTCGAAGACTATTTTCCAATAGACCATGGCCTACAAGCCCGGATAATCATTATCTACCAAAATTCATGAGGTTGATAATTCCTTATTAAATTCTGACTATTTTACACATTATGGTTCTATAAATTTACAGAAGGTGAATGGTAAATATTTGATTATTGATGGAAGATTCTTCCATGGGTCACTTGATGATAATTTATACATAAGACGGATGCATTGTTTTTCAAGAATAAGTATTCTGTATTAAGTGTGTTTTTTCAGATCACCTCCAGATTTCTATACCTTACACTAAGTCACTATAGATACAATCAAGTTTCAAGATAACATTGTGACTCTTTGTAATATTGTTAAGATAATACTGTGACATAGGGAGACAAGGGGAGAATTAACCAGACATCACTCCGTCTCCCCCTCTCCCCACCCCCATCTCTCCCTTGGCAAATGCCAACTATTCCCCCACATGTGGGTATGGCTTGCATGCTATCTGTCCCTTTCATTCCCCACTTCTCTCTCTCACCAAATAACAAGCTCCTCGCGACAATATGTATCACTCCCCTAAATGTGAAGATACCCTAAGTGAAAAATGCCAAAAGCTATATTTTTCATCAGAATTATTTGAAATGTTATATTAGGTGGGCTTAATTCAGTCCAGCTAAGCTTCCAAGTTTCGCTCTTCTATCTTTAATGGGTATTATTTCCTCAAAAGAATATTTACTGCTTTTTATAGTAGGATTTTAGTATCTTATAAAAAAATGTCCCAATGCTTACAGTTTTTACTTTAAATCTAAACATAAGATTCAGGTTTCTTTAAATAACAGTTCTAAAAGTATACTCATTCGTATATGTCAAGTAGTTTTGGAGAAAGTAATATTTCTTTGTGATTATTTACTTTTCCTTAATATTTGGCAATTTTGAGATTTAAAATTTAGTAATAACAAACTATTTAATCTACATCTAAAATAATACCAATGTTTATAATCAATCTGTTAAGGAATATACATGCAAAGTTTCAAAGCAATCTATTCAAAATTGCAGTGTCTATACCATTTTAGCCATACAAAAGTATTGAAAAATTAAAGGCGGAGAAAAATGAAGATAAAGCTTTAGCTAGAAATTTTGGAGAAACTTTCATTTGTGTGACGGGAGAATATTTTCTAAGTTCAACGGTGCATGTATATGCATGCACAAGCATACAACCTGCAGTCATTGTGTTGCAGCTAACATAAGAAAGATATGTAACACTTGTAGCCAACCTCTGCAAAAATGCCCCAGACATCTGTCGTACACCGGTGCAAAAGGGCATGTGGAAGTCATTAGCGTGCATCACTTTTGGAAAATACTGACCATGTTTCCTTTCAGGTTTTATTGCTTTACAAAAGTAGGCTTGCTGTCCAGCAAAAGTGCCAACTGTACTGCTAGAAGTGAAGGCTGTTTGTTCTGTGTGTTCTTCAGATATTTAAGATTTGCTCAGTACATTTTTGAAAATCGAAAAACGGCTCGACAAATCAGTAAAATGTATGAGCTCGCGGACTGGTTCAGCTACTGTCATGAATTGTGCCTGATTTTACCAACAGATGTTAAAATCAATGTTAACATATGTAACGTAAAACTTGTGACAGTGCTAACACTAATGATGATTTTATTTAGGTACTGCTCTGTGTTAGTTTGCTAGTGTAATTTGGGGACAAGTCAGATTGTTGGCAGCATTGTGTTCAGAGGAGAAACAAGGATAGTTTGGCTGCACTGAATTCTTCAATATGGCTACATACACAGTAAGGAGATAAACAAACAATTAATAATGTTAAAGGAATGCCCTCCAGCATGAAATTGCACTAAAAAGTAAAGAAATTATATTAAAAATCATGGTTGCATATAAAAATATCAAAAAGTGTGAACGACTTATAACAAATTGCTGTGTTGCATATTAGAAAGAAGAGCAGAAATGTCCTTAATTTTATATCTTTAAAATAACTCTACACCATATGAAGGTTCATCAACTACCACATTAGCTTCTTTTTCTTATAATTTGGTTACTTTTAGCTCTTTCCTTATGATTCTATCATTAATAGTTTTTACCAAAAGAATAATTATTGAATATTTTGCTATGATTTCTCGACATTAGGAAATAAAAAAGAAGAAAGAAATCCTGCCAGAAGACAACTCTACATTTAAATTCATCACAAAATCAAAAGATGGCAGCAGCAACTACAGAACTACCCACACCACTGGATCAAGCTTTAGTTACATTAGAGTCGATGAAACATGTCCTCAATATAGGTATGTAAGTGAAGCTGATGTGTAGATAATAAATATATTAATAATATATTATATTTACAAGTATAACAATTTGTAACTTAAAACTTCACTTATCTTATAAGAAATGATGACGATTTTCTTATAAATTGTCCGGGATTGTGATTTAATGGAAACTTTTACATATCCTCAACCGGAAACAAAGCTTTGTCATTGATACGAACACTAGATGTTAATAAGTTCTGGTTAGTACTATCAAAATATGAAAATGAAACAAATTTAAAAACAGAATCATCATTACTCGATGTATAATTTTCAAATACCAGTTGATTCTGTTTTTAAATTTGATTCATTTACCAGTGAACAGCAAACCAGTGAACAGTGAACCAGTGAACTATAAAATCAAAGCAGCAACAGGTTCTAAGATCAAAGAATCAATTGTACATGTCTCATGTTTATATCTATACTATGCCCCTTATAAGAGAAAATAAGAGTATGACTCTCAAGTCTCAGTAGATTATAAGCAGAAATAATTTGCATAATTTTTATTTTCTTTAAGTATATTGTAAATTTTCAGTATATGTGATGCAAGACACCATGGGGTATATAATTATCCCTTTGGTGTATCTGTACATTTGTTTATGTTCTATATATATTGTAAAATGATATATGTCCATTAGGATACATTAATATTTTACTAACTTTAGTTAACTGAAATTAACCATACATAGCAAATATATATATTTAGGCCTAAAATGTGTGTTAACTATAATCCAAAACTATGATAAAAACTAAAGATGGTATGTAAATTGAATCAAAGTTAAGTTAGAAGTATATTCAAATAATAATAGAACTGGTGGTTTGTAGCCATGACCCAATATAAATTCAGCAAATATTAAGATCTGTCCGTTGTCACTTTTGCTTTACAAAAGGCTATAGATTTCTTTATTAAATGCTAAGCAGATACCACAGTTTGTAAATGCACTATCAGTGCAGAGAAAGAGACAATTTACATTATCTACCCAAATCTGGATAATGATGGATAATCATGATAATAGCTATAAAAACCCTCACAGTCCAATTTGTCTTTTTATACATCAATGTTTTATCCCCAGTACATAACTAAGTTGCTATATCTTACACCAAGAATGGGAAAAGAACGAAGCTATCACTATATTTTAATTATGCATACACAATAAATAAATACACAACACACCACCTAACTTAAGAAGTACATTGATCATGATTAGTCAGCCAGTAACCACCATTGTTAGTACCTGAAAAAAAATTCCTATGGCATACATCTGTGAATTAAATGAAAGTCAATTACCAAACCTTATTATATGAAATTATAGCCACAGAAATGATATATGAAATAAATAAGTAAAATAATAATAATAACAATGATGATGATATGATGATGATGACGATGACGACGACGACGACGATGATGAGTGAGTGAGTGAGTGTGTGGTGTTTTAGGGCCCGTCGACAATAAGGTCATTTGGGCCTACGATGATGATGATTGTAAAATTGTAACATATATTAAACATGAGATTTCTAAAGTAATGGCACATTTTACAGATGCATCATTAATTCAAGGCATTTTTTCAGATAGGCTAAAAGAAGTAATTGTAAGACCACTATATAAACAAAAGGGAAGCAAGACAAATGTAGTAAATTATAGGCCTGTAACTTTATGCTCCACGTTTTCAAAAATCATAGAGGGTGTGTTCATAAAACAATTACAAATGTACTTAAAAAAACTTAACATAATATCAGAATGGCAATTAGGATTCCAAGAAAAGAAATCAACAATAAGTCCAATAAATAGAGTAAATAGTATTATAATTAATGCATTAAATAACCATGAATGAGTAATAGCTATATTTTTAGATTTATCAAAAGCATTTGATTGTGTGGATATAGATATACTTGCAAGTAAATTAGAAAATCATGGGGTTCGAGGATTAGCGCAAAAGTGTATAATATCATATTTGAAAAACAGAACACAGTGTGTGGAAATAAACCATAGAAATGGCTCGGGTATGATAAAGAAAGTTAGATCATATTTTCAATCAGTTAAACAAGGAGTACCACAGAGTTCTAAACTAGGACCCTTTTTATTTTTAGCCTATGTGAATGATATTTTTGAAATAATACTATGAAATGGAGGTTTGGGAATTGGATATGCAGATGACATGACAATAATAATTAGAGGCAAGTCAGCAATGGAGGTGGAAAAGAAAGCAATGAAATTAATTAAAATAATAAAACAGCACTATTTAAACCTAAATATGATTCTAAACACACACAAAACAGCATGGATAAATTTTGAATTAGGAAATTATAGTAAAAATGATATAAACATTACAATAGATGGTGAAACAATACCGGAAGTTCAGCATACTAAAATTTTAGGTTTAATAATAGACAAACAATTAAACTGGAAGCCATATATATCTCATATAACTAAAAAGTTAAATAAAGGTATATTTATAATGAAACAAGTAGGAAAAAATATGGATTATGAAACTTTAAAACAAGTATACTATGCATTTATATACTCACGCATAAAATATGGGATAACTTTATGGGGAAACATCACAGCAACAGAAGTAAAACAAGTATTCAAACTACAAAAAAAAAGCAATTGGAATAATGGCAAAAATAAATAGCAGACAGACATGCAAATTAAAGTTTAAAGAGTTTGGTATTTTAACTGTTCCATGCATATGTATGAAACAATAAAAATATTTTACAAGGAAAAGAAGTACCAAAAAATCATGGTATACATTATTATACTCTAAGAAATAATTACGACTGTTTTAGATCAGTGTATTGGGGAACTCTAAACAACCGCCGCAGTAAAAGCATGGGTAAAGAGCTATATAATAAGTTACCAGAAGAAATTGAAATAAATAATAAAATGGAATATAAACTGAAGGCAATAAAAACATTCTTAATAACAAATGCATTCTATAGTTTGGAAGAATTTAAGTATAGAGATATGTAAAAAGATAAAACTATGTATGTATATATGTATATAAAATTGGAATTGATCTGTCCTTGAAATCATTGTATTCAAAGGATAAATAAAAGTATCTTATCTTATGGTGGCGGTGGGGGTGGCGGTGGTGGTGGTGGTTTATTATTCTTTCCATTATTATTCCATTTCTTCTTGTCTTCTTAATTCTACTAAAGCTACTTCCCTAGGTATTATTATGTTGTATTAACACACTATGGCAGGTTGCTCAAATGTAAATTATGGATTTTTCACATATCCATTTCCTTAAAGATGTGCAAGTATCCAGTGTTTCTTACAATATCAGGATTGTCTTTATACATCTATTGATTCCTTGTAACTACAGGATGTATTAGAAATACTTTTACAAACTTGGGGTGTGCATTCCGTACAGCACATATGAACAGATGTCCAATAATCCTTTGTTTTCCTGTTATTCATTGTATTCAACGGCCTTCGGTGTCCAACATCACAGTTCATTTCTGTATGCACTCATAGAAGACTTTGACCCATTATACTACATATGGTAGATGGCAAAATGTTGCCATGGAGACTTGATTAAATTTGTCATCTTTCTTCACTGTTTCAAATAACGTTGAAATTATTAATTTTTAGATGAGTCGTATTTGTTACACATCTGCTTCACTTTCGTACCTATTTTGAGGACATGTTTCGCAAATCATCGTTTGCATCTTCGGCTCTTATGCGACTAAAGCTTGATCCAGCGGTGTGGGTAATTCTGGGGTTGCTGCTGCCATCTGTTGATTTAGTGATGAACTTAAATGTGGGATTCTCTTCTGGTGGGATTTCAAAGTTCATTAGTTGGTTTTTATGTATACAGTATGTTTTTATGTATACAGTTAAATCTCGATATAACGTTGAAATGTTCACCCAAATGGGTGTAAGTTTTCATTGCTGAAATCGGATAAAGATTTTGTCCTGTTCTGGCATACTGTGATGTGATACAGCATGCACCTCTGTCCGCATAGTTCACACACACACATCTTTCAATTGTATACATGTACTGTGCGGACGATGGTTCTGTGCCGGTGGAGACCGTGTACTCAGTCGCTTAGAATCCAGTTACTGAGCCTACACTCTCGGTCATGCGCAGTACCCTGAAATGGCCAGTATCGTAGAGAGGTTTCACCAGGTAACTTCTAACGGTTCGGAGCCGTCATGTTAAGATTTTAAAGTTTTAGAAATTATGATTCTTAATCACACTGGTGATTAGCATTTTGTTTCTTTGTATGTGTGTGTGTGCTTTGATATATTTTCTTATTTAGATTAAAATAACTCCAATTCAAAGCAAACTTGATGGAAAAACACTTCACAGACAAACCGCGAAGTTAATAATGTCAGTCTCTTCTGAAACGGGAAGCAATTCCTGGTGATATGCTAATAAAATGCAAGAGAGGGTCAGTGGAGCAACAAAAGTACCAGAGAGAAAATTTCGTAAAATAATTAAAGAAGTGGAGAAATGTGAGGCACAAGTGACCACCTTTGAAACATCTGGAAAGTACACCGTGTACCAGAAACAATCATTGTCATTGATGACTTTGATAGGTGTGTAATTTGCCAAACAATTTATAATTTGTATATTAAGGAGAAAACTGTTTCCACTGTCAGCATTTGGGACTCCTGAAACATCAAGATTCTATTAACTTTAAAGGGGGAAGCACTAGTTTAAAGACTATCTTATGTGGCATAGGTTTCAAGTTGAAGAAAACAAGGAACAACAGGGTCTTGTTATAGCTAAGGTATATGAGAAATTGGCGTGCGTCATATTTACGTGCCGTAAAAGGCTTAGAGACGAAGGAAGGTCTGTTATCTATGAAGATAAAACATATCTTCATACGAGAATCGGCTAACTCACTTCCATACACTACAAGCCACAAAGGCATCACCCCAGATTTTTATTTTCTTGTAAATTAAAACATTTGTGAAAGCAAAGAAGTAAAACAGTAAAGAAGATCTGTTGTTTCTCAGTGGCTAAGATGAGGAAGTATGAGGAAGTATATCTTAAGGTATACGTTTTAGTAAAGACGAGTCTGCGAAATATGGCCTTGCTGCATTGTCTTCCATCTTCTATTTCTAGCAGAAGATACAAGAGATGCTTGGTCATAGACTCTTTCCAGTGCGTGAAGAAAGTAGGTCACCAGCACAGAACTATCGTCACTGCTGTATTGAGTTACCTGCACATGTTTTATGGCTGGATATTCATTTTGTAAACAGCAAATATGATTTTTATGCATGGTCGCACCAATGTTAATGGATGGAAGACTGCATAGCTCTCTTAAATTCAGTGGAATTTTTGTCAATTTTATTAAAAGATAACTTAAGTTTATGACAAATAATTATATTTTATGTAGTATTTATTGCTTCATTATGGTAGCTTCTCTTTTTTATGTATGTCTATAAAATCTTGTTCCACACTTACTTTTTCATCTTCTTCAATCTTGTTTTCTTGCAAGAACACACACTGCAGCCCATAACTTTATGAAAGTTTCTCTTCCAACCTGGTCCCAAGCAGGTGGGGTGAGTGGCCATAGAATTCAAGTAATTTACCTTCTGAAAATAGCAATTTATCGTCGGCAAAACAAGTTTTTATTTACTACGCTAAACAAGATACTTCTTATATATCGAGATTTAACTGTATTGGAACACCACAGTGAAGCAAAAAATTATTAATTTTTAGATGAATCGTATTTATTACACATCTGCTTCACTTTCATACCTATTTTGAGTAAAACTTTGAAATCCCGCCAGAAGAGAATCCCACATTTAAGTTCATCACTAAATCAACAGATGACAGCAGCAACCCCAGAATTACCCACACCGCTGGATCAAGCTTTAGTCGCATAAGAGCCGTAGATGCAAACGATGATTTGCGAAACATGTCCTCAAAATAGGTACGAAAGTGAGGCAAATGTGTAATAAATACGACTCATCTAAAAATTAATAAGATACTTCTTTTTCCAAACTGGTCCTGGTTAATGAGGTTTCAAAAACCTAGGAATTGACTGTGGAAGCTTGTGGTGTTGGAGACATACACAGTGTCACAAAACAGTTTCATTGAAATAAAATGCAGTGTACCAGCATCAATCTACGGGATAGTCCAACAAAGTTTGAGAGTGACTTATTGATATAATTTTGAGTCAAACTAATACTCAATGCTCCACTTATTGCTAGTATTTACCTAGAATGCGTTTTGTTAGTATCTTCCTAACATCATCAGCTGTTGTCGACTAATGCATGCGGGAAATTAATTGTTCTTTCACACTAGCCGTGTGTAGGACGCACTATCAAAGGGTAGAGCCAGACTTAAAAATTCAATGCCATAGCCTAGATTTGAACCATGGATCTTCTGGTTTCCGTCCAGCCGCTCTAACCATTTGAGCTAATATGGCCAACGTGCCAACATGACATTAAATTCTCCAGCTGACTTATGTCTGGCTCTACCCTTTCATAGTGCATCCTACACACGGCTAGTATGAAAGAACAATTAATTTCCATTAATTGTACCTAATAGTGGTCCAAACTATAAAGCACGGGCCTTACAGTACTTACAGTATAGTAAGTCGCCATTAAGGTAGTTGTCTCATGTGTTTATGAGAACTCCTAGTGGTTTACTGGGAGAAACACGAGTCAGTTGGAGAATTTAATGTCATGTTGGCAAGTTGGCCACAGTAGCTAAAATGGTTAGAGCAGCTGGACGGACACCAGAAGATCCGTGGTTCAAATCCCGGATATGGCATTGACTTTTTCAGTCTGGCTCTACCCTTTCATAATGGTTGTTGGTTTGGTGAACGCCTTGGGGGTGATAGGTGCATCTCTATTGGTATCTTGATGAACCTGAAGTTTGGGTTTTCTTCAAAGGTAGTGTCAAAATTAAACAATTTTCTGTCATATTTCTTTGTGAAGAATTTTTCCCACGTGGTTAATGCAGCTGGACCTTGGACACTTTTTAATAAGTGGAATTCTCGTTTTATGGGATGATTTTCCTTCCAAAAATGGTACGCCACTGCTGATTTATCTATTTCTCTGTTCCTGATGTTCTTAAAATTCTCTTTAAGCCTAATGTTCAAGTTCCTTTTAGTTTTTCCAATGTAAAAGTTGTCACAGCCTTTGCAGTTTATCCGAGACACACCTGATTTTTTGTCTGTGGGTATCTCCTTTGAGTTGAAATCACATAATATAACCCCGACCCCGGGCTCATTTGAGCATCATTTCACCTAATTCATTCATCGTTCAATATGACTTAACGTTGGAGGAAATAAATAAAAAAAAAGAAGAAGCCCAAGAGAACCTCAAATATTCATGCTGCCTGGAAACCTACAGCTTCCATTAGAAGTATCAAAATTTTAGTAAGTGAAGGGAGCCGATTATTGGATAGTTTCCCATTATCAGATACAATGATTTCCTAATCTTGAAACTGCTGCAGTATATTGTGCAATACATGAAGTGCTTTGCCTTTCCCTCCTTTGCGGCCATTTTGAGTTCGCTTGCAGGAAGAGAAGCATGTGCTAATTTAATGACAAGTTTTGTGAAACGGCAGTCACATAATATTTTGCAGCGTTCAGTATATCTAAACATGTCAGCTAAATGTAAGTAATTATTCTACATTTTTATATGTAATCATGAACTATATGTTCTGAATTAACTATCTCAATTACAATTTATTTAATACAAAATATGTTTTCCGCTCTATGTGCATTTGCTTGTTTTGTGTGAGGGATTCTTATTATCGTATAGCTAGGAGTTTAGCAATATCGGATATCCGATACTAGACTTCAATTAGTAATTTCATACTGACATTTTTATTTTACAGATGTCCACTTTAAAAAATTCGAAACAGCGGAAATAATGGAATCACAACCCATGATCAAAACTGTTAATGTTGTTAAGCAGAAGAAGATGGGGTATTCAAGAGCTCTGTAAATGTACAATGTGCCGAAATAAATTCGTGAAGTCTATAAAAGGGTGAATGTCTCATGTTCCAAATTCAGATTCACCACCAACACAAGGCAGTCTAACAGGGCTAACACAACAGGAACACCTTCTCGTACAGCAGCTACTATAATAAATTCCTCAATTAAACAGGCTCTTGCACAAAAACTGCAAAGAAATGGCAAACCAAGTAGGCCTGGGAGATCTAGAACAGCACTCCGCATAATCATCATCCAAGAATGTTGCAGCTACGGTTCTTAAACCTTCTTCATCGTCTACCCAACAGAACAGACCAAAACAAAAGAAAAGAAGCTGCAGACCACCATCGAGGATGATTTTGTTCCCCTAGTTTTAACAGATGAGCAAGATGACGAATCGATGTGGATGACGAATGTATTTATTGTAACCATCTCTATCGCTTAGACAAATGTGGGGAACAGTAAAGATGCTGTACCAAATTTCCTAGATGGGCTCATGAACTTTGTTCTAGCGTCGAAAGAAAGAATGGAAGTTGCACTGAATAATATATGGTTCTCTAAATGATTATTGTTACTATCCGATATTAGGCACCCTAAAAATATTTCAGGCTATGTGCATCTCTTAGAGTATATATAATTTTTTTTAAAGAAATAATTCAAATATAAAAATTCTTTGTTACCCTGCTATAGTGTTCCTAATATGTAATAATATGGTTCCTTGACATATAATAGTAAAATAAAATATTATTTAAACCACTTAAAAAAACTATCTGATATTCTAATGAGAACTTAATCGTCAACACAACATTTACAATTCTAACAAAATAATCATGCCAAAGTTTCAATAAAATGTCACTTTAATGAAAATATGCCATACCTAACTTGAATAATAACAGAGATAAGAATTTCTAGCGATGAAATACAGTAATGTTGGAACATTTTAATAAATATAATAACACAAATCTTAGAGGATAAAGTTTCACGTAATTCTAATAGTAAACAATCACAGTAATGTTAGAATATACAATTTCTAGTGAACATAGAAGTTACAGGATAAGGCTACTAACAATAATTATTTACACTTATGTTAGAACATGTAGTTTCTAACAAACACAAAGGTTACAGGATAAGATTTTTAACAATACACATTCACACTTATTTTGGGACACATTTGCTTTGGTTAATAGTTCAGATGATTATGGTATACATCTTTTACCTGGAGCTTCTGCAGGCTTTTTCGCAGGTTCCTCTTGCGCTGTCAACACAAGGAGACATGATTATTGGGCACCTGGATCACCCCTGGTCCTTTAATACATTTACATGTTTAATCCTCTCTACTTCCTCTGTTCCTCTAAGTATTGATGATTAATACGTGGGTCCTTCAATAAATAACCGTGCTAATTTAATTGTATTTAAATAAAAAAAAAAAAGAAATCCCGCCAGATGACAAACCCACATTTAAATTCATCACAAAATCAACAGATGGCAGCAGCAACTACAGAACTACCCACACCATTGGATCAAGCTTTAGTCGCATTAGAGTCGATGAAACATGTCCTCAATATAGGTATGTAAATGAAGCTGATGTGTAGATAATAAATATATTAATAATATATTATATTTACAAATATAACAATTTGTGACTTAAAACTTCACTTATCTTATCAGAAATGATGATGATTTTCTTATAAATTGTCCGGGATTGCGATTTCATGGAAACTTTTACATATCCTCAACCGGAAACAAAGCTGTTGTCATCGATTCGAATGCTAGATATTAATATGTTCTGTTTAGTACTACCAAAAGCTTAAAATGAAACAAATTTAAAAATAGAATCATCATTACTCTATGTTTAATTTTGTAATACTGGCAGTCGATTCTGTTTCTAAATTTGTTTGATTTTCAGATTTGGGTAGTGCTGACAAGAACATATTAACATCTGGCGTTCGTAATGATGACAACAGCTTTCTTTCTGGCTGAGGATGTGTAAAAGTTTTACATGAAATTGCGATCCCGACCAAAATGATAAGAAGATCATCATCATTTCTTATTAGGTAAGTGAAGTTTTAAGTTACAAATTGTTATATTTGTATATATTTGTTTATCTGTTTCACTGTTAATAGCTTCATATTTTATGTATTTAATATAATAATTAATTCTTCTCCTTCTAAGGAGAAGGGGCTTGATGAGCTGTATGATGTGGAGGTCTTACAGCAGTTTGTTCAGATGATTATGGTATACATCTTTTACCTGGAGCTTCCGCAGGCTTTTTCGCAGGTTCCTCTTGCGCTGTCACCACAAGGAGACATGATTATTGGGCACCTGGGTCACCCCTGGTCCTTTAATACATTTACATGTTTAATCCTCTCTACTTCCTCTGTTCCTCTAAGTATTGATTATTAATACGTGGATCCTTCAATAAATAACCGTGCTAATTTAATTGTATTTAAATAAACCGCCCTGGAGCGCCATGGCTGCTAGTGGTGGAAAAGTGAATCCTTCCTCTAGGAGTGCTGTGAGTGCCAGTCTTGCAGAGTCAATTAATTGACAATAAGAGCCCCATACGTGAGGTCGTGTTTACTCCACCCACCATGGAACTGAAATTGCAGTAACATGCATCAATATAGTTTTGTGTTCTGTTGGACAAAACTCCTACAGAAACATATGAAATGGTGCAGCAAGCTTTAGGCAAATCAAAGTCTTTGAGTGGTGTAAACGTTTCAAAGGGGGTCATGAAGATCATCAAGATTCTCCGCGCCCTGGAAGACCCGTAACAGCAAAAATGGAAGCCAAAATTAACACAATTGACGCAATTGTGCGAGAAGATTGTTGCATAACAATTTTGAAAGGTGCAGACATAATGCATTTGTCTGTTAGAACTGTAGACATCATAATTTGCAATGATCTTAGCTATTGAAAATTAGCAGTGAAATGGATACCGCACGTCCTGAAGGATGATGAGAAGGCTCACTGCATCGTGATGTGTCAAGAATGGCTCAGAAGGTTATGAAGGGAGCCAGACTTTCTGAATAGAGTCATCACTCGTGACGAGAGTTGGTTTCACCATTATGACCCGTTAACAATACAGGAAAGTTCACAGTGGAAACATTCATCTATCCCTAGCCCTAAGAAAGGAAAAGTTCAGAAAAGTGCAGGAAAGGTCATGCATCTCATATTCATTGACAAACAGGGCATCTGTATGATCATGTTGTAACTAATCAACACACAGTAACTGCTGTTTACTATTTTGACGTACTGAAGGGGCCACTAAAAAAAATTGCCGAAAAGCGACCACACCTCACAAGGAGAGGATGGATGTTGTAATATGATAATGCCCCTGCTCATCGAGGTCGTGCAGCTCAACATGTCATCGCAAAAATGGGCATGAAGATTATGCCTCATCCACCTTATTCTCCGAATTTTGCACCATGCAATTTTCACCTCTTCTCTAAATGAAACATGAGCTTCGTGGTCCCCATTTTCAAAGTGATAAGGAGTTGAACAATATTGTCATGGGTATCGTGAACAGACTGTCCAAAACTGGATGTGGCCGCGCCATGGCTCAGTGGTTAGACCGCTTGGCTCTCACCAAGGCGGCCCGGGTTCGATCCCAGGTGACTGCAAAGTGAGATTTGTGGTGGACAACACGGCGCTGGGGCGGGTTTTCTCCGGGACCTCCGGTTTCCCCCGCCATCTCATTCCACCGGTGCTCCATCTTCATCTCATGTATCATCAGTGTCACCGCCTGCGGTGCCGTATGTAGTAAAAGCGGGCGTTAAACACTACACACACACACACAAAACTGGATGTGTTTTGAACAATGGGTAAATCGTTGGAATAATTGTATTTCATCAGAGGGAGAATACCTGGAAAGTGTGTAGGTTAATGTAAGTAAAATAATGCCATTATGTCTTTATTAAAAAATTAGTTCAGTTATTTATTGAAGGACCCTCGTATCTATCACATATGCAGTATTTGCTATTTTTCCAATAGAAACTAATGATGTTGCAACAAGTTTGTACATTATAATCTTACAGTCCTTTTTGTTGCATTGTGAGAAATTTAATTTTAATATTGTGTTGTTGACATATAACAATAAATTCTTTAGTTTTTTTGTTACACATACTATATCTTCATTACTTTTATTTCTTTTTCTATCACTAAGTTTTACCATTATTTATTTATAAAGTAGCTTTCTAACAAAGATGAGAAGGTTTAATTTAAAACCTTGAATAAACAACAATTCAGTTTCGAATTTAAGCCTTTTTAAAATTTGTTTTGACAGTTATTGGAACAACTTTTGCATTGAAGTTATTGCTAGAAATAAATTTTTATTATATTTCCCATATAACCATTGAGATTTGTATAAATTTCAAACAAATTACATCCATGAATATGTGCTTTCTTTTTGTACGTCCAGAAACGTTAAGTCATATCGGACGATGAATGGAGTAGGTGAAATGATGCTCAAATGAGCCCAGGGTTCATAGAGCTTAGATTTACCCAACATTCATCTTTCAGGATAAGGGAAAACCCTGGAAAAAGCCTTATCCAGGTAACTCACCCTGACCGATATTCGAACTCGGGACCTCTAGAACGTGAGGTAGACATGCTAGCACCACTTTACCAAGGAAGGCATCCATGAATATATGCTTAGCATTTGTTTACATTATTATTACACTATTATTTTAATTTAGTTATTTTAATTTTCTCAAAAATGGCTCCAATATATTTGAAATGTTTTCAGACAGTAGAAATATTTACCTTGAATAGTTTATAACATTTTTGAGATACTCTATGTTATTCATATGATTTTTAAATACTTTTTTCTCAATTAGGAAGGCATCATTTTGTTTAATATCCTGTTATTTGTTGTTTGTGTAAGTGTAAGTGCGTTGAATGATACTTTAGACTTATTTATTTTGACGTATCCGACAACATGTAAGTGTTATTATGGATGGAAATAAATTATTTTTATCATCATCATCATCATCATGATGATGATGATGATGATGATGATGATGATTAGTATTAGTATTAGTTATAGTATTAGTATTAGTTGTAGTATTAGTTATAGTATTAGTATTATTGTTAGTATTAGTATTATTATTATTGGTATTATTATTAGTATTATTATTAGTATTATTATTAGTATTATTATTAGTATTGTTATTAGTATTGTTATTAGTATTGTTATTAGTATTGTTATTAGTATTGTTATTATTATTGTTATTATTATCATTATTATTATCGTTATTATTATCGTTATTATCATTATCGTCATTATCATTATTGTCATTATCATTATCGTCATTATCATTATCATCATTACCATTATCATCATTATCATTATCGTCATTATCATTATCGTCATTATCATTATCATCATTATAATTATCGTCATTACCATTATCATCATTATCATTATCGCCATTATCATTATTATCATTATCATTCATTATTATGATTATTATCATTATCATTATTATTATGATTATTATTATGATTATTATTATGATTAATATTATGATTATTATTCGTGGTCCTTCACGCAGGAACAAACAACATTAGTCCTGGTGTAAGGGCTGAGATGATCATGGGGGAAACGATGGACGTGATAAACAGCATCAGGTCACAAGTGCCAGAACAAAAATCGTGGTAAGTGGGGTTCTTCGCAGACGTTATGCTACGAACAGGAGAATTATGAGAATAAACAGTGAACTAGATTTGTTGTGTGCTAAACAGAGGTGTTTAATGGTAGACGGCAATTTCTGGCTTTGGAACAGTGATTTTGCCAGGGATGGGGTCCATTTAAATAGGTGAGATCTAGCAAATTTGGCAGTTTGTTAAATAATGTAATAGCATCAATGTTTAAAGGAAACTAGGATCTCAAGTGGTGGATGTAAACTCAAAGGATCTGTTCAGAGGCCAAGCATAGTAGGAAGACAGACAAAACAAATGTGTATGAGCCAACCAAATCAGGTAAAATAGGAATGACCAAAGAAAATAGTCAATTAGTTATAAGTCATTTAAACATTCAAAGTTTAGTACAAAAGTGAATCGAGAAGATATTGACACATTGCTTCACTCACACTGTTTATTCACAGGACATGTTTCAAGAGCTCTTGCTCCTATCATCAGCTGATACTCGACTAGTGCAAGTTGTAGTGGTTTCCTCTTTCTCCGTTTTGTCAATAGATGGTGTGATGTACTTGTCAAAGATGTCCGGTGGTGGAGTTTTAAAATTCATGACTCTATGACGATTTTTGTTGATGAAGATTTTTTCCCATACGGAAAGGTCTATGGGGTGATTAACATATTTTATTAGAGATGTTTCCAAGTTGATGTCATGTCTAGTATTCAAAAAATGAAAAGCTACTGCTGATTTTTCTGTTTCACCATTTTTAATGTTTCTTAGATGTTCTTTAGTTCTGATGTTAATATTTCTTTTTGTTTTTCCTATATAAATTTTTGGGCAAGTTTCACATTTGATCTCATAGATTCCTGGTTTTTCTTTGGTAGTGATTGAATTTTTTGGGAGGGCCTTTTAACAAATTTCTGATATTAAACCTATTTTGAGGTGCAAGAGTTATGTTGTGTTTTGAGAAGATCAAAAATCAAATCTTCTCAAAACACAACATAACTCTTGCACCTCAAAATAGGTTTAATATCAGAAATTTGTTAAAAGGCCCTCCCAAAAATTCAAAAAAAAAAAAATCAATCACTACCAAAGAAAAACCAGGAATCTATGAGATCAAATGTGAAACTTGCCCTAAAATTTATATAGGAAAAACAAAAAGAAATATTAACATCAGAACTAAAGAACATCTAAGAAACATTAAAAATGGTGAAACAGAAAAATCAGCAGTAGCTTTTCATTTTTTGAATACTAGACATGACATCAACTTGGAAACATCTCTAATAAAATATGTTAATCATCCCATAGACCTTTCCGTATGGGAAAAAATCTTCATCAACAAAAATCGTCATAGAGTCATGAATTTTGAAACTCCACCACCGGACATCTTTGACAAGTACATCATGCCATCTATTGACAAAACGGAGAAAGAGGAAACCACTACAACTTGCACTAGTCGAGTATCAGCTGATGATAGGAGCAAGAGCTCTTGAAACATGTCCTATGAATAAACAGTGTGAGTGAAGCAATGTGTCAATATCTTCTCGACTCACTTTTGTACTAATTTGTGCTTCACTGTCCCTACGCTTCTTCCAAGTTTATACTTTGAGATTCAAAGTTTATTTAATAAAGTAGCTGAATTAGATGTGTTGCTAGATTCAGGTTTAAAGGAGGTAGATATTCTCTGCATAACAGAACACTGGCTAAACAAACACAGTGCAGAATGTGTAAAAATATAAAATTTTAAACTGGCTTCAGTATTCTGCAGAAGTACAGGCATGCATGGAGGGTCGGGAATATTTGTAAAAGAGGGTCTGGAGGGAAAAGATGTAAAGCATGTACAAAACTTAAGGGTAGAAACGCATTTCGAACTATCAGTGATAGAGGTACCTGTGGGCGAAATGGTAATAGCATGTATATACAGAACTCCAGACAGTGATTTCAATATATTCATTAACAATCTAGAGCAGCTTCTCAGAGAGTTAACCTCAAAATACAAAAATGTAGTTGTCTGTGGGGACTGGAATATTAATTTATTACAAAATAATTTACAGGGAATGGAAATACAAAATTTATGTACAATATATAATATGAAAAATACAGTTCAAACCCCCACCAGAATATCATAATATTCTGAGTCACTTCTTGATGTGATAGTAACACATATGGAATATTTAAAACAATCTCAAGTAATTGAAACAGGGTTATCTGACCACAAGGCACAAATACTAACAACCACATTAAATAAACCTAAACAAGACAATATAAAGACCACTAAACGGTGCTACAATGAAACCAATTTAGACAATTTCAAACGTCTACTAAGAAGGGAACAATGGACTGAGGTATACACAGAAAATACAGTGGATTCAAAATTTACTAAGCTAATTCATACCTTTCTACACAACTTTGAAATTGCGTTTCTGATAAAAAAAGAGTATTGTAGGATGCAGAGGGAGAAATAACTGGGTAACTAAAGGGATTAGGATATCATCAAAGAGATTAAGGTTTTTAAGTGAGGTAGAAAAACGGGGAGGTGCGTCAAATGAAACAAGAGAGTATATAAATACTTATAGGAAGATCTATAGGAAAGTCATTAGGGCAGCAAAAAAACTAGAGAATGATAGATATATATTAGGGTCAGTAAATAAAAATAAGGCAATGTGGCAAGTGATAAAGAAGGAAACTGGTAAAACAAACCAAAAGAAAACCCAACTTGAACTAATAGAAAATGGTAATAAAATAAAAGACCCAGTACAGGTGGCAGAACTATTTAATAGACATTTCACGGAAATAGCAAACAAAATCTTGAATAACAAATATGGGTTACTAAATGGTCAACACAGTTACAGGAACAAAATACAGATATGCATAAATTCATTTTTTATTAGGCCAATAAGTATAGAAGAGATAAAAAGAGTAACAAAGGGACTAAAAAATAAGTTTTCATCAGGGGCAGACGATATACCTGATTACATAGTGAAAGAGTGCATAGAAGAAATATCAGAACCTTTATTGCATGTGTATAATGCATCTTTTGAGACAGGGGTATTTCCAGAGAAACTTAAGGTAGCTAAAGTTAAGCCACTGTACAAAAAAGGACCGACACATGATATTCAAAATTACAGACCAGTATCAATGTTATCAGTTTTTTTCAAAAATTTTAGAAAAACTTAGGTACAATAGAATCATTAGCTTCATAGAGAAAAACAACATTTTAACAGACTCCCAACATGGGTTTAGACACAAAAGATCAACAGAAACAGCTGTTTACTCTGTATTAACACAAATAATAGAGGTATTAGAGAAGAAACATAAGGCAGTAGGACTATTTATGGACCTCACAAAAGCATATGACGTAATAAACCACAAAATATTGCTCGAAAAGTTAAGTATATATGGAATAAGGGGGATAGCATATACATGGTTTGAATCATATATATCTCATAGAACTCAGATAGTAGAAATTAGCCAAGTAAATAAACAACAGTGTAAAATAGTGAAATGTAAGTCAACACTTAAAAAAGTGGAACATGGGGTACCTCAGGGATCAATTCTAGGCCCACTTCTCTTTTTACTATACATAAATGATATGCCACTAAATGTCCAAAATGCAGAGGTAATATTATTTGCAGATGATACAAACGTACTGGTAAAAGCACAATGTGACACGGAACTTCAAGAAGAAATAGACAATAACACAACAAAACTAGAATCCTGGTTTAAATCCAACAGACTTTTAGTAAATACAGATAAAACAGTGGCTATGAGTTTTCATATGAACCAAAATAGAAGTGACACAACAAAACCACCAATAAAACTAGAGGGAGAGATGATAAAGTATCAAGGGAAATCGCAGTTTCTGGGAATAATGATAAGTGATGATCTAAAATGGGAAGCACATATAAACAAACTAACCAAAAAATGTAGCATAGAATGTTACATGATAAATGCACTAAAAAACAGCACAAGCCCACAGGTTCTAAGAACTGTATATTTTGCACAAGTCCATAGCCATATTCGATATGGAATAATATTCTGGGGTGTTGCAACCAAATGGGAAGAGGTTTTCAAAATGCAGAAGTGAGCAATAAGAATAATGATGGGCAAGACAAGTAGAACATCTTGCAGAGAGTTATTCAAAAAATTAAAGATTATACCTGTAGCCTGTATATACATGCTAGAAGTAATTTACTATGTTCAACAACACAAACATACATTAATCAAAAACAGTCAGTTACATGATCATCAAACAAGACATAGGGAAAACTTACACATTCAACAATATAGAACTAATTTAGCAAAGAATAGTGCACTTCACAATGGTATAAAACTATACAATAAATTACCAACAAATATAAAAATTATCAAAGATAATAAAGTATTTAAAAAACAGTTTGTGTCATTCCTATTACATAACTCGTTTTATTCAGTGACTGAATTCCTAGACATGTACAGTTATTAGTTTGAATCTCTTACCAAATCAGGAATCTTAATTTTAAATGTATTTTAGTAAATTGTATATTAATCATTTTAGTAAATTGTATATTTATCATTTTAGTAAATTGTATATCAACTTGACGAAGCCATGAAAATGTACAAATGTTTTGCAAACAGTGAATAAAGAATACAATACAATACAATACAATATTATGATTATTATTATGATTATTGTTATTATTATCATTATCATCATCATCATCATCATCATCATCATCATCATCATCATCATCATCATCATCATCATCATCATCATCATCATCATCATCATCATCATCATCATCATCATCATCATCATCATCATCATCATCATCATCATCATCATCATCATCATCATCATCATCATCATCATCATCATCATCATCATCATCATCATCATCATCATCATCATCATCATCATCATCATCATCATTTGTGTCATCTCTACAGTTTTAATCGATGTGCTTGTATTGTTTTATAGGAAATTTTGCTAGGATAACAAACTAAGCACTTCAAAGAAAATGTTTATCCATGTATGTTAAGCAAATAATAGACCCCTCTATGGCATGGTGGTACATGTCCTTTGAAATCTTAGTTAGAGTGAGTTATCCGGATAGACATTTTTCCAGGACTTTTTCACTAGTAGTGAAAGATGAATCTCAAATAATTTTAAACACTAGAGTAATGCCAACTGTCAATATGACCTAACAAATTAAAGGACATTAAATCTAAAACCACAATAAACTGCATCAACAGAACCAGGAAATTTCATTGTTCATTTGGTGACCACAATAATCGATTATGATAGCTTGTACGAGGGCAATTCAATAAAGAATGGCCACATTTTTTTTCTTTTTGACAATGTACCTTCACTCATCCTCATAATTTCGATGGTCCTTCTCAAAATAGTCTCATCTGAATGTGATGCACTTGTCCCAGCGTTTCTGCTAGTCTTCAAAGACATGCTGGAAACCACTTTTTGAGAGATCCTTCAAAAATCACCTGTGCAGCCTTCAACACTGCTTCTGATGATGGATAATGCCTTCCACGAGGGCGTTTCTTCAATTTAGGAAATAGAAAAATGTCACCTTGGGCTAAATCCGTACTATATGGAAGGTGAAAGGTGCACTTAACGTTGATTTTTTCAAGCTATTTAGCAACAACATTGGCAATATACAGCCGCACATAATCGTGGTGCAGCATCCAGCCTGCTTCATGGAAATGTGGTTTTTTGCGCCTGATATGGACTTGCAATGTTTTCAGGACATCCCTGTAGTATTGTCCAGTTACTGATGTGTGTACAGGTGCAACATGCTGATAAACCATTCCATGAATATCAAAGAATGAGATGATCATAGCTTTCCCATCAGAAGCAAGCACTTTTGCATTTTTTGGGGTTGGTGATGAAGGACATTTCCACACTGAGCTTTGCTGTTTGCTCTCAGGTTCAAAATGATGTAGCCAAGTTTCATCAGCAGTGATTACGTTTAAACAAAACTCCGGATCTTCCTCTAACATAAACTTTAACTGCATGCAGATGTGCATGCGAATGTCCTTTTGTTCGGGATTCAACAGTCTTGGAACCCATCGCGCACAAACACGTCTCATGTGTAATGTTTCTGTCACCAATGTGTGAGTGGCACACAATGAAATTTTCAGTATTTCAGAAAGTGCTTTTAAGGTAATTTGTCGATCCTCTTTCACAATGGCAGCAGCAGTGTGGATGTTTTCTTCCGTAAGAGCAGTAAGGGGAGCACCGGGTTCACCTTCCTTTGAAATTGATTCTCTCTACTCTTTAAACATTGTAAACCACCTTTGAGCAGTGCTGTAGGGAAGAACAGACTTTCCATAGAACTCCTGTAACATTGTATAGGCTTCAACTGAAGATTCGTTGAGACAAAAGCAGAATTTCAAAACCACATATTGTTCTTCGCCTGTTACCACCATTGCAGTGGTAGCTGAGACTGAACATGTCTGAACTTGCCTGGTTCTCACAGGTGGGAACCAGGAGTACCAACAATGAGACTACTACGGCATTTTTGTTTCACATTGAGCTAACAGAATATAATTAGAGTGAATTTTAGTGCAAAAAATTATGAGCATAAAAAAGTTATGATCATTCTTTATTGAACAGCCCTGGTCAATTACTTTTTAAGAGGCATGCCATTTATCATATTGGGGTAATGTATAACAACAATATTCACAAAAATTTGTTGTGTTTTAAAATGTGCTGTTTGAGATATTTCATTCAGCCAGAAGAATTTGCTCTTACCCGCTCTCCAGTAGCTCTCGATGGCCTCATTAGAGTAGCCTACGCCGAGGATCTGGAACACAAAACAATCAATATGTATGGGGCATCTACTATGGGATTCAACATAATAAAGCTTGTCACAAATGTTCCTTATAGTATTCAGCTTATCCTTGAACTTGGAAGTTGTTCTAAATTTATAGTTTTTATATTTTACCTCCATTTGCTCTATATCCTTTTGTTCTTTACCTTCCTATACATTACTTTACCTCTTTCTACTCTTTCCCTTGTTTTTTACCTTTTGCTATATTCATTCCTCAAATTCCTTTAACCCGTTACTGGTGAGGTAAGCTTTTTCGAACGTATCTGGTGAGATGGGGTTACACAAACCCAAAGAGCTTAAATAAGGCTGACAAGGAAATTGTTATATCAATGCAATACTGAAATTGAAGGGACGTATTAATTAACATAACAGTATATTCTGTGGCAAACCATAACAAGCACAGAACTTATATGGTTTGCATTTGGACAATGTAAATTAGAATGAAAAAATGCAACACTTTAGTTCTTTGAGCTTTTCAGAGAGAAAACATTTCTAAAACGGATAACTTCTTATATAATACCATCTAGCATGATGAATATAACCAATTAACATTTTGTTTTGCTAAGAATATGATAGAGCACTTTTGAACACAGTTTACTTGGCACAATTTTCACACATGTTCAATGCACATTTTGAGCAGATCAGAGTTTCACACTCAGCACAAGTAATTTGTGTTTTTCTGTCTTTGTTGCTAGGGCACATGGTACATCTTACTTGTTTCTATAACTGTTGTCTGGCTGCTGTGGAATGAGTTTTGTTCATGATACGTCCTATATTTTGACGTAACTCTTGAGGAAGTTGTCCGTTTAGGAATCTTGAATTCAGCGTGGCTGAACCATTCGTCGTGCTAAAGACTTCTCAAAATAAAGTCTGCTGTGGCCAGGATTTCCCAGAAACAATTTAAAGATATTATAAGCATTGCCTACTATGTTTTTCACTTGGGAAGGTGTTTGTCCTTGTGTACTACTAGGTGAGCAGCCAATCAGAGTCCTGTGGTGTTGTTGTTTTGCATTCCCCCTAGGTGGTGTGCGACGAGTGCCAAACTAATTAATCTCTAATAAATACTATTCGCGCTAAGACAAAAATTCAGATTTTACAGAAACTGATCCATGTAGAAGGAGAGAGTAATGTATTTAACATAACTGTAAAAATCCCATATTTTAAGCTCAAATAGTTTTCCTAATACAAATAAATAAAGCACTATTATAACAATGAATTGCGACACAAGCACTGTAATGAATATCACTATTGGTTGGCATGTATGCGTGAAGGTATATTTGAAATTACTCAAAACTGAAACGTAAACATTCGACATAACATGATAAAGGAAAAATATACTTTGAATAAGCCAAGGTGTTTGTTAAATTCTCAAATTATGGTCTCAAATTATGTTGCAAACAGAAATAATCTTTATAAACTGACTGACGTTGAACGACTTATTCATGAAGAAATTGACAAGGAACACAAGAAGACTGAGAAAACTGTGTCAGACATCAGATAAACTACAAGAAGATGACTTTTGGAAAGAAATAGCACGTAACAAGATTTTGGAACCTATCATCATAAATTTGCAGTACTCAGACGTTGAAGACAATGACAATGATGAATTACATCTTAATGTAAGTAACATTCACAGCTATACGTATGCACCACTGGTATTTTTGTTGGATTAGAAAAATAAGTAATTCATAAACTATAATTAACTTTAAACTAAATATTTAAAATATTTGCATAATATACAAATATTCTTGTTGCAATTGTCATTTCAAAAACTGCATTATTATTGAAAACTTCAGTTTGTGTTCCATTACGTCTAGTGCCATGAACACTCGCAAGTGTGCGAGAGAGAGGGAAATATTAAAAGAGTGGGGATAACGAAGTGGCAATGCTGAAGGCTCTAATGTATCTGATTCGCTACAGGCGAGGACTCTTCCCATTTGAAACACATAACAGGCTAACATTTACCAGTGTAAAGAACACAGCCAATGGCCACTGGTTGGAATATTAGCTTGTTGAATAATTTTCACACTTTTCAGCCAAAGCATCAACGCCTCCTTTAGTTTCATTATAGAACCATACAATTTCTGGTTTTTTGGTTACATTGTTAGTACATGTTGTATGATGCATAGATGAGATAAGCATAATGGCCCTGTTTTATTTGGTATAAAGGTTATCAATGTCTAATCATTTATGAATTCATACATAACTGAATTTTCTGCTTTATTTCTTGAGGGAAGAAATTCTGCAGGTATTTCTCATTTGTTGTTTTTCAATTGTTCCCACATATGTCAGCCCTCGTTTTGCAACTCATAGACAAGTTCAATGGATGTAACAATTGTCTGCTGTCACATTACGGTTTGTCCCTATGATGGGTTTCACAAGACCAAAACAGATTGTGTTGGTTTGCTAAACTTTCTTTCATTTTCTAAGAGAGGTCTTTGTTGTT
The DNA here is from genome assembly GCA_030765055.1 of Mantis religiosa. Lineage (NCBI taxonomy): Eukaryota > Metazoa > Arthropoda > Insecta > Mantodea > Mantidae > Mantis > Mantis religiosa. Next base: position 332,100,575 of record CM060948.1, on the reverse strand, counting down.
TGATTTGAAGACTGCTGAAAACATTAACACACCCAAAAATGCCCTTAATTCCAAAATGCATAAATCTGTGTAGTCTTTTCAAGCCTCATTCAAATAGCCTCTCCCTAACTTTTGCTAGTTTCTCATTACTCCGAAGAACAATTTCTTACAACATTTCGTCAGAGAACAGCAAATGAAAAGCAGTAGTCTGCATGCAATATGTCCCAATTTGTTTTGGATTACCAATTATACCTGAGAGATGTTTTATTATTTTGTGCTTTCTTGTATGAATATTTTGTCTAGGTGCTTGGGATGAGCATTTGAATTTGTTTCTATTATGGAAGTATTGTGACTTTGTGGGTTCGTAGAATTAAAAGTCCAAGTTGCAGAAATTCAAAATGTTCTTTATTTATGTAGAAGTACACTCTGTTTAATCCTTATGTAACCGAATTACGTCACATAATCAATCTACCGAGGTCGATGATCACAATAACAGCGTTCTGATTACATCTGTTTACAAAATTCCTGTTACATCTCTTTACTACAGACCGTTTACGACTGTTACGACTGACTCTTGGCAAGTCGTCACCTCCTTAAATAACTCATCTGGTAATTCCAGACTGTTCCAGAACAATCAAGAAACCGAATAATCTCTATCAATCAAGATGTGACCAGAAATTTCCATTTAATTCAGTTTATTTTTTTTTTGGCAGACCTTTAACTGCGTGCTATCTTTATCAGTTTCTTTATGTAAACAAGCCGCGTTATTACATATTGCCAATGTTGTTGCTGAATATCTTGCAAAAATCAATGTGAAGTGCATCCTCCACCCTCCCTATAGTCTGGATTTAGCCCCATGTGGCTTTTTTCTATTCCCTAACTTGTAGGACCATCAAAATTATGAGGATCGGTAAAGGTACGTTGCCCAAAAAAATTTTTTGATCATTCTTTATTGAACATCCCTCGTAGTATTCCTTGAATTCACCATATGATGTCTAACAGTTAATTGCAATAGCTAATAAAATATTCTGTAACTGGTGAGGTGGGGTGTATGCTACCCTGGTTAGTAAGAAACATGAGATCACTCTTGAAACTGATGCACTGGCTAGCACAACGACAGTCTCTCAGCTGCTAGAAGGCTACTGAAAGGTACACCACATTCCTGAGCTATCAGCATTCCAGGTGAAGAGTTACAAGGTTACAGGTTACAAAGCTACACCAAAGCTTAATATCCAATCCCTCGCCTTCATGTGGTGCAGCCGTTAGTAAATCATACATCAGTTTTGTTACAATAGAAGCGTGACCCTTTAATTCCTTCTATAATCTGAAGACTTAAAGGAACCAAACTTGTCAAAAGCCTAATGTCCAACCCCAACCTTGATGCAGTGCAGCTGTTAGTAATCATATACCAATCTTGTTATAATGCGAGGGCTGCTCAATAAAGAATGATCATAAATTTCTTACGGTTATAACTTTTCGCACTAAAATTCAGACTTATTTTATTCTGATAGCTTAATGTGAAACAAACACACCATATTAGTTTCATTGTTGGTACTCCTTGTTCCTGCCTGTGAGAACCAAACAAGTTCAGACATGTTCAGTATCGCCTACTGCTGCAATGGAGGTAACATTCGAGGAACAATATGCGGCTTTGAAATTCTGCTCTTGTCTCAACAATTCTACACTTGAGGGCTATGCAATGTTACAGGAGGCCTATGGAGAGTCTGTTCCTCCCTACAGCACAGCTCGAAGATGGTTTAAAGTGTTTAAAGAGGGGAGACAATCAATTTCAAAGGAAGATGGACCCGGTGCAACAGTTACTGCTCTTACGGAAGAAGACATCAACACTGCTGCTGCCATTATGAGAAGAGGATTCACGAATTACCTTAAGAGCACTTTCTGAAATACTGAACATTTCATTGGGTGCCACTGACACGCTGGTGACAGAAACATTACACATGAGACATGTTTGTGCGCGATGGGTTCCAAGACTGTTGATTCCCGAACAAAAGGACATTCGCATGCAGGTCTACATTCAGTTAAAGTTGATGTTAGAGGAAGATCCGTAGTTTCGTTTAAACGTAATCACTGCTGATGAAACTTGGCTACATCATTTTGATCCTGAGAGCAAACAGCAAAGCTCAGTGTGGAAATCTCCTTGATCACCAACCCCCAAAGAAGCAAAAGTGGTTGCTTCTGCTCGGAAAGTTATGGTCATCTCATTCTTTGATATTCATGGAATGGTTTATCAGCATGTTGCACCTGCACACACATCAGTAACTGGATAATACTACAGAGATATCCTGAAAACATTGCAAGTAAATATCAGGCGCAAAAGATCACATTTCCATGAATCAGGCTGGATGTTGCACCACAATAGTGCGCGGCCGCATATTTCCAATGTTGTTGCTGAATATCTTGCAAAAATCAACATGAAGTGCATCCCTCACCCTCCCTATAGTCGTCCGGATTTAGCCCCATGTGACATTTTTCTAATCCTTAAATTGAAGAAACACTTTTGTGGTAGGCATTATCCATCATCAGAAGCATTGGTGAAGGCTGTGGAGGCGATTTTGAAGGATCTCTCAATAAATTGTTTCCAGCATGTCTTTGAAGACTAGCAGAAATGCTGGGATAAGTGCGTCACATTCAAGGGAGACTATTTTGAGAAGAACCATCAAAATTATGAGGATGAGTAAAGGTACATCGTCAAAAAAATAATTTTGATCATTCTTTATTGAAGAGCCCTCGTAGAAAGGTGACCCTTTAATTGCATTTATAATCTGAAAACTTGAAAGGACCAACCTGGAAAAAAGCCTAAGATCCAATCCCTCACCTTCACATGGTGCAGCTGTTAGTAATCACATATCAATTTTGTTACAATCAAAAAATTACCTTTTAATTGCTTCTATTAGGTTGCCTGCTCAGTTATATCACTTTTTTGATTTTGGTGTTTTGGAAAATTCATTGGCTGTCTTTGGTTTTGCAATGCATAATACTGGATGCCATCACTGGTATTGTATATATTGCGAGAATGTATTGGTCTTCAGTTGTTAATAAAGAATCACAAAGTGGAGATAACTAAGTTTGAATTTAGAGTCACTCTGAAACACCACTGGAAACAAGATTATAAAGCCACTGCCGCAGCATTAAGAATATGTGAAGCAGAAGGAGGTGTCGTCAGTGACAGTGTAGCACAATGATAGTTGCACTGTTTCAGCAATGGAGGTAAAAACACTAAAGTTTTACTACGTTCTGGACAACCTAAAGTATACGATATTCAGGATACATGACAAGTTTTGTAAAAAAAACTCAGCAAAAAAGGACACTTAGGCTTTCAGAGTAACTTGCATTACCACATTTAGACACTTGGAAAATCATACAGAAGCTGTAGATCTGTACCGAATGAACTGAAACCTCAACAAGCTGAACATAGAGTGGATCTCTGTCATCAGCTTGTCTGCAATCCCCTGGATGATAGATTTGTCAGGAGAATTGTTACTTGTGATGAAAAATGTGTATATTAACCAAAACCCTGATGCCTCGAAACAGTATCTTGATCCCTGCAAACCTAACAAAGTCATATTGAAAGAAAAGAATCAGTTCAGTCCCAAAGTAATGCTGTGTGTCTGTTGGAATTTTGAAGCTGCGATTAATGGGGAATTTGTTCCAAATGGGTGGGCAATTGATGCGAATCTTTATTCTCAACTACTGGAACAGGTTCATGATGTTTTGAGGTGGAGATACCCAGGATTATTTAACCAAAGTAGTTCTATTGCAGCAGGGCAATGCAACAACCCATACTGCATGAACAGCCATGGAAAAAGTTCAGGAATTGGGAGGAATCGAAATGCATTCATATGCAGTATACAGCCCTGAACTTGCGTCATCAGATTTTCATCTTTTTCAATTCATGACCCATTTTCTACGTGGAAGAAACTTTGACAACTTTGAATCAGTGCAAGTGTCACCAAATTTTTTGCATCAATAACCAGAAACTGTTACAAATGTGGAATAAAAAAACCTAACTGAGCGATGGCTTAGCCCTCGAATAGACGCGTGGGATAGAATGTAGCCCAGCCATTTGATTTTTGCTAGTGTGCATCTCCTTCTGCTTTTATGGTGGTGGGGTTTTTGTAGCTTATTGATGCAATGTATTCTAAACTGTCAGTTGGGTATAATATATTTTAGCGAGACAGTATTTCTGTTATTTGCAATTGAACTCAGCTGTGCACCGCTGGGCTACATATGTAGCCCGCGCGACTACTAATGTAACAGTTGTTGAAATGGCTACTAAGGGAAGGGTTTGTGCTGTGGAGTTCCTGATGACGATTTGCTAACTTCACAGTGGCTTATTGAAGCTCTAAATGAAAGTAGTGAAAGTGACATTGAACTTGACGACAATGATGACGGAGAAGAGGATAACGTTCCCCATATGTTCATTGCTCAGACTCAGAGGAAGCCAGTGATGAAAATTAATCAGGTGATGAAGCAACAGATGGTAAACCTACATCAGTGTGATCAATGACATGTGTATTTTTTCTGCAAATCAAAACCGTAAGAAAATCAAACGATGCTTGTTTCTTGGAACAATATCCTGGCAGGTCATAAAGCCTCAACTAGCAAGAAGAGCAGAACTGAACACTATACCAGTCTCACTAACAGAGCGTGTGAAGTTTCTTCTCGGAATGGAAGATGTTCTCAGAACATAAGTCACACAGCTTCACAAGAAGTTAGGTGGGTACTACTTACTTACTCTACCGTTTCACCACTATGGAAGTCCTATGACCTCCAAGTTAAAATGCCCCAAACTGATATGGATGTGTATAGATGCCCTGTGCATATATGCGTTTAATGCTTATTTAATGCCAATTACTTTAATCTTTCTATTTTACAAAAAATTTAAATTAGTTCTATAAGGAATGAAAACGTACCCTGAAAGGTTTCTTTTTGAATTGTAGACCTCAAAACATAGATAAATACACAAGGTTTGATTGGTATCCTCTAGTAAATCTTCATAAAATTCTTTTGCAGTTTCTGGAATTTCAAAAGATTTAGCCAGATGTTGAACGTCCTTTTACTTTTCTTTGCTCACTCTATTAGGTGGCATAAAACTGTGCCCATGTATTGGGTAGATATGTAAAATGCAGGATGATTTTTTACTCTTCTCCAAGAAAGCAATAAGCAGGTACATTATCACACTATTCTTGTTCCGACTAGAGCAAGAGTGTCAAAATAAAGGAATGGTAGAAGGAGTGTTACTGGACACCCTTTCTTCCAGTTCCAACAAGAAGTGGTGCAAAGCTGAGGCAACCTGGTTGCCGCCTTGAGCAGATTCAGTTTCCAACCATATATACAAGGAAAAGTTGTCTTTGTTCTGGGTTTAGATGGAATCTAAACACAAACCCAAAGAGCTTAAATAAGGCTGACAAGGAAATTGTTATATCAATGCAATACTGAAATTGAAGGGACGTATTAATTAACATAACAGTATATTCTGTGGCAAACCATAACAAGCACAGAACTTATATGGTTTGCATTTGGACAATGTAAATTAGAATGAAAAAATGCAACACTTTAGTTCTTTGAGCTTTTCAGAGAGAAAACATTTCTAAAACGGATAACTTCTTATATAATACCATCTAGCATGATGAATATAACCAATTAACATTTTGTTTTGCTAAGAATATGATAGAGCACTTTTGAACACAGTTTACTTGGCACAATTTTCACACATGTTCAATGCACATTTTGAGCAGATCAGAGTTTCACACTCAGCACAAGTAATTTGTGTTTTTCTGTCTTTGTTGCTAGGGCACATGGTACATCTTACTTGTTTCTATAACTGTTGTTTTGTTCATGATACGTCCTATATTTTGACGTAACTCTTGAGGAAGTTGTCCGTTTAGGAATCTTGAATTCAGCGTGGCTGAACCATTCGTCGTGCTAAAGACTTCTCAAAATAAAGTCTGCTGTGGCCAGGATTTCCCAGAAACAATTTAAAGATATTATAAGCATTGCCTACTATGTTTTTCACTTGGGAAGGTGTTTGTCCTTGTGTACTACTAGGTGAGCAACCAATCAGAGTCCTGTGGTGTTGTTGTTTTGCATTCCCCCTAAGTGGTGTGTGACGAGTGCCAAACTAATTAATCTCTAATAAATACTATTCGCGCTAAGACAAAAATTCAGATTTTACAGAAACTGATCCATGTAGAAGGAGAGAGTAATGTATTTAACATAACTGTAAAAATCCCATATTTTAAGCTCAAATAGTTTTCCTAATACAAATAAATAAAGCACTATTATAACAATGAATTGCGACACAAGCACTGTAATGAATATCATTATTGGTTGGCATGTATGCGTGAAGGTATATTTGAAATTACTCAAAACTGAAACGTAAACATTCGACATAACATGATAAAGGAAAAATGTACTTTGAATAAGCCAAGGTGTTTGTTAAATTCTCAAATTATGGTCTCAAATTATGTTGCAAACAGAAATAATCTTTATAAACTGACTGACATTGAACGACTTATTCATGAAGAAATTGACAAGGAACACAAGAAGACTGAGAAAACTGCGTCAGACATCAGATAAACTACAAGAAGATGACTTTTGGAAAGAAATAGCATGTAACAAGATTTTGGAACCTATCATCATAAATTTGCAGTACTCAGACGTTGAAGACAATGACAATGATGAATTACATCTTAATGTAAGTAACATTCACAGCTATACGTATGCACCACTAGTATTTTTGTTGGATTAGAAAAATAAGTAATTCATAAACTATAATTAACTTTAAACTAAATATTTAAAATATTTGCATAATATACAAATATTCTTGTTGCAATTGTCATTTCAAAAACTGCATTATTATTGAAAACTTCAGTTTGTGTTCCATTACGTCTAGTGCCATGAACACTCGCAAGTGTGCGAGAGAGAGGGAAATATTAAAAGAGTGGGGATAACGAAGTGGCAATGCTGAAGGCTCTAATGTATCTGATTCGCTACAGGCGAGGACTCTTCCCATTTGAAACACATAACAGGCTAACATTTACCAGTGTAAAGAACACAGCCAATGGCCACTGGTTGGAATGTTAGCTTGTTGAATAATTTTCACACTTTTCAGCCAAAGCATCAACGCCTCCTTTAGTTTCATTATAGAACCATACAATTTCTGGTTTTTTGGTTACATTGTTAGTACATGTTGTATGATGCATAGATGAGATAAGCATAATGGCCCTGTTTTATTTGGTATAAAGGTTATCAATGTCTAATCATTTATGAATTCATACATAACTGAATTTTCTGCTTTATTTCTTGAGGGAAGAAATTCTGCAGGTATTTCTCATTTGTTGTTTTTCAATTGTTCCCACATATGTCAGCCCTCGTTTTGCAACTCATAGACAAGTTCAATGGATGTAACAATTGTCTGCTGTCACATTACGGTTTGTCCCTATGATGGGTTTCACAAGACCAAAACAGATTGTGTTGGTTTGCTAAACTTTCTTTCATTTTCTAAGAGAGGTCTTTGTTGTTTGATTTGAAGACTGCTGAAAACATTAACACACCCAAAAATGCCCTTAATTCCAAAATGCATAAATCTGTGTAGTCTTTTCAAGCCTCATTCAAATAGCCTCTCCCTAACTTTTGCTAGTTTCTCATTACTCCGAAGAACAATTTCTTACAACATTTCGTCAGAGAACAGCAAATGAAAAGCAGTAGTCTGCATGCAATATGTCCCAATTTGTTTTGGATTACCAATTATACCTGAGAGATGTTTTATTATTTTGTGCTTTCTTGTATGAATATTTTGTCTAGGTGCTTGGGATGAGCATTTGAATTTGTTTCTATTATGGAAGTATTGTGACTTTGTGGGTTCGTAGAATTAAAAGTCCAAGTTGCAGAAATTCAAAATGTTCTTTATTTATGTAGAAGTACACTCTGTTTAATCCTTATGTAACCGAATTACGTCACATAATCAATCTACCGAGGTCGATGATCACAATAACAGCGTTCTGATTACATCTGTTTACAAAATTCCTGTTACATCTCTTTACTACAGACCGTTTACGACTGTTACGACTGACTCTTGGCAAGTCGTCACCTCCTTAAATAACTCATCTGGTAATTCCAGACTGTTCCAGAACAATCAAGAAACCGAATAATCTCTATCAATCAAGATGTGACCAGAAATTTCCATTTAATTCAGTTTATTTTTTTTTTTTTTGGCAGACCTTTAACTGCGTGCTATCTTTATCAGTTTCTTTATGTAAACAAGCCGCGTTATTACATATTGCCAATGTTGTTGCTGAATATCTTGCAAAAATCAATGTGAAGTGCATCCTCCACCCTCCCTATAGTCTGGATTTAGCCCCATGTGGCTTTTTTCTATTCCCTAACTTGTAGGACCATCAAAATTATGAGGATCGGTAAAGGTACGTTGCCCAAAAAAATTTTTTGATCATTCTTTATTGAACATCCCTCGTAGTATTCCTTGAATTCACCATAATGATGTCTAACAGTTAATTGCAATAGCTAATAAAATATTCTGTAACTGGTGAGGTGGGGTGTATGCTACCCTGGTTAGTAAGAAACATGAGATCACTCTTGAAACTGATGCACTGGCTAGCACAACGACAGTCTCTCAGCTGCTAGAAGGCTACTGAAAGGTACACCACATTCCTGAGCTATCAGCATTCCAGGTGAAGAGTTACAAGGTTACAGGTTACAAAGCTACACCAAAGCTTAATATCCAATCCCTCGCCTTCATGTGGTGCAGCCGTTAGTAAATCATACATCAGTTTTGTTACAATAGAAATGTGACCCTTTAATTCCTTCTATAATCTGAAGACTTAAAGGAACCAAACTTGTCAAAAGCCTAATGTCCAACCCCAACCTTGATGCAGTGCAGCTGTTAGTAATCATATACCAATCTTGTTATAATGCGAGGGCTGCTCAATAAAGAATGATCATAAATTTCTTACGGTTATAACTTTTCGCACTAAAATTCAGACTTATTTTATTCTGATAGCTTAATGTGAAACAAACACACCATATTAGTTTCATTGTTGGTACTCCTTGTTCCTGCCTGTGAGAACCAAACAAGTTCAGACATGTTCAGTATCGCCTACTGCTGCAATGGAGGTAACATGCGAGGAACAATATGCGGCTTTGAAATTCTGCTCTTGTCTCAACAATTCTACACTTGAGGGCTATGCAATGTTACAGGAGGCCTATGGAGAGTCTGTTCCTCCCTACAGCACAGCTCAAAGATGGTTTAAAGTGTTTAAAGAGGGGAGACAATCAATTTCAAAGGAAGATGGACCCGGTGCAACAGTTACTGCTCTTACGGAAGAAGACATCAACACTGCTGCTGCCATTATGAGAAGAGGATTCACGAATTACCTTAAGAGCACTTTCTGAAATACTGAACATTTCATTGGGTGCCACCGACACGCTGGTGACAGAAACATTACACATGAGACATGTTTGTGCGCGATGGGTTCCAAGACTGTTGATTCCCGAACAAAAGGACATTCGCATGCAGGTCTACATTCAGTTAAAGTTGATGTTAGAGGAAGATCCGTAGTTTCGTTTAAACGTAATCACTGCTGATGAAACTTGGCTACATCATTTTGATCCTGAGAGCAAACAGCAAAGCTCAGTGTGGAAATCTCCTTGATCACCAACCCCCAAAGAAGCAAAAGTGGTTGCTTCTGCTCGGAAAGTTATGGTCATCTCATTCTTTGATATTCATGGAATGGTTTATCAGCATGTTGCACCTGCACACACATCAGTAACTGGATAATACTACAGAGATATCCTGAAAACATTGCAAGTAAATATCAGGCGCAAAAGATCACATTTCCATGAATCAGGCTGGATGTTGCACCACAATAGTGCGCGGCCGCATATTTCCAATGTTGTTGCTGAATATCTTGCAAAAATCAACATGAAGTGCATCCCTCACCCTCCCTATAGTCGTCCGGATTTAGCCCCATGTGACATTTTTCTAATCCTTAAATTGAAGAAACACTTTTGTGGTAGGCATTATCCATCATCAGAAGCATTGGTGAAGGCTGTGGAGGCGATTTTGAAGGATCTCTCAATAAATTGTTTCCAGCATGTCTTTGAAGACTAGCAGAAATGCTGGGATAAGTGCGTCACATTCAAGGGAGACTATTTTGAGAAGAACCATCAAAATTATGAGGATGAGTAAAGGTACATCGTCAAAAAAATAATTTTGATCATTCTTTATTGAAGAGCCCTCGTAGAAAGGTGACCCTTTAATTGCATTTATAATCTGAAAACTTGAAAGGACCAACCTGGAAAAAAGCCTAATATCCAATCCCTCACCTTCACATGGTGCAGCTGTTAGTAATCACATATCAATTTTGTTACAATCAAAAAATTACCTTTTAATTGCTTCTATTAGGTTGCCTGCTCAGTTATATCAGTTTTTTGATTTTGGTGTTTTGGAAAATTCATTGGCTGTCTTTGGTTTTGCAATGCATAATACTGGATGCCATCACTGGTATTACATATATTGCGAGTATGTATTGGTCTTCAGTTGTTAATAAAGAATCACAAAGTGGAGATAACTAAGTTTGAATTTAGAGTCACTCTGAAACACCACTGGAAACAAGATTATAAAGCCACTGCCGCAGCATTAAGAATATGTGAAGCAGAAGGAGGTGTCGTCAGTGACAGTGTAGCACAATGATAGTTGCACTGTTTCAGCAATGGAGGTAAAAACACTAAAGTTTTACTACGTTCTGGACAACCTAAAGTATACGATATTCAGGATACATGACAAGTTTTGTAAAAAAAACTCAGCAAAAAAGGACACTTAGGCTTTCAGAGTAACTTGCATTACCACATTTAGACACTTGGAAAATCATACAGAAGCTGTAGATCTGTACCGAATGAACTGAAATCTCAACAAGCTGAACATAGAGTGGATCTCTGTCATCAGCTTGTCTGCAATCCCCTGGATGATAGATTTGTCAGGAGAATTGTTACTTGTGATGAAAAATGTGTATATTAACCAAAACCCTGATGCCTCGAAACAGTATCTTGATCCCTGCAAACCTAACAAAGTCATATTGAAAGAAAAGAATCAGTTCAGTCCCAAAGTAATGCTGTGTGTCTGTTGGAATTTTGAAGCTGCGATTAATGGGGAATTTGTTCCAAATGGGTGGGCAATTGATGCGAATCTTTATTCTCAACTACTGGAACAGGTTCATGATGTTTTGAGGTGGAGATACCCAGGATTATTTAACCAAAGTAGTTCTATTGCAGCAGGGCAATGCAACAACCCATACTGCATGAACAGCCATGGAAAAAGTTCAGGAATTGGGAGGAATCGAAATGTATTCATATGCAGTATACAGCCCTGAACGTGCGTCATCAGATTTTCATCTTTTTCAATTCATGACCCATTTTGCATCAATAACCAGAAACTGTTACAAATGTGGAATAAAAAAACCTAACTGAGCGATGGCTTAGCCCTCGAATAGACGCGTGGGATAGAATGTAGCCCAGCCATTTGATTTTTGCTAGTGTGCATCTCCTTCTGCTTTTATGGTGGTGGGGTTTTTGTAGCTTATTGATGCAATGTATTCTAAACTATCAGTTGGCTATAATATATTTTAGCGAGACAGTATTTCTGTTATTTGCAATTGAACTCAGCTGTGCACCGCTGGGCTACATATGTAGCCCGCGCGACTACTAATGTAACAGTTGTTGAAATGGCTACTAAGGGAAGGGTATGTGCTGTGGAGTTCCTGATGACGATTTGCTAACTGCTCAGTGGCTTATTGAAGCTCTAAATGAAAGTAGTGAAAGTGACATTGAACTTGACGACAATGACGACGGAGAAGAGGATAACGTTCCCCATATGTTCATTGCTCAGACTCAGAGGAAGCCAGTGATGAAAATTAATCAGGTGATGAAGCAACAGATTGTAAACCTACATCAGTGTGATCAATGACATGTGTATTTTTTCTGCAAATCAAAACCGTAAGAAAATCAAATGATGCTTGTTTCTTGGATCAATATCCTGGCAGGTCATAAAGCCTCAACTAGCAAGAAGAGCAGAACTGAACACTATACCAGTCTCACTAACAGAGCGTGTTAAGTTTCTTCTCTCGGAATGGAAGATGTTCTCAGAACATAAGTCACACAGCTTCACAAGAAGTTAGGTGGGTACTACTTACTTACTCTACCGTTTCACCACTATGGAAGTCCTATGACCTCCAAGTTAAAATGCCCCAAACTGATATGGATGTGTATAGATGCCCTGTGCATATATGCGTTTAATGCTTATTTAATGCCAATTACTTTAATCTTTCTATTTTACAAAAAATTTAAATTAGTTCTATAAGGAATGAAAACATACCCTGAAAGGTTTCTTTTTGAATTGTAGACCTCAAAACATAGATAAATACACAAGGTTTGATTGGTATCCTCTAGTAAATCTTCATAAAATTCTTTTGCAGTTTCTGGAATTTCAAAAGATTTAGCCAGATGTTGAACGTCCTTTTACTTTTCTTTGCTCACTCTATTAGGTGTCATAAAACTGTGCCCATGTATTGGGTAGATATGTAAAATGCAGGATGATTTTTTACTCTTCTCCAAGAAAGCAATAAGCAGGTACATTATCACACTATTCTTGTTCCGACTAGAGCAAGAGTGTCAAAATAAAGGAATGGTAGAAGGAGTGTTACTGGACACCCTTTCTTCCAGTTCCAACAAGAAGTGGTGCAAAGCTGAGGCAACCTGGTTGCCGCCTTGAGCAGATTCAGTTTCCAACCATATATACAAGGAAAAGTTGTCTTTGTTCTGGGTTTAGATGGAATCATTATGCATGATTTATACAGCCATACCTGTGGAACTGGATTTATGTCGAATCGTATAGAAGGATGGCGAATTATGCCCCTCGTTGAGGTGATCATTTGGAACAGGGTTGGAATTGATGATTCTTGAAGTCCCAGCTTACCTCGGCGTGGCTTCAGTCGGTTGAGCTAGATATCTTCTTTTACAGGGGTGGTACGGCGGAAGGAAATTTTACGTAAAATGAGTAATCATTTTCCTCTGTATTAAATAATGTAGAAACTTTTATTTCCTTACTTCAATTAACACCAGTTCGAACAAGATGTATGATACAACATTTATAACACTATTCTTACACAAGATTCACTTGATGTGACGCGTTTATCTGGATGCGTGCAAGAATCAAAAGTTTTATACGTTTGTTCACTACCGTGTATAATAATTAAATTGTGTGTCTTCTAGCGATGAAATTTAATGCAAAGATTATCTAATTATACTCGATGATTGTTACGAGAATAAACTTATACTCTTCCGCACACAACGGCGTTTAAGAAGAGAACCTTACATCCGTTCACGGTGACTGTTAGGAAAAGAATGACCGGTTCCGCTTCTTCTACACATTAGCATTTCCCTAATAGTTCAATCCCTCTAGAGGAATATTGAATATCCTCCATGGCAACGTAAAATCTTCTATATTTGATTGGTCCACGTTTTACGATATACGCGTCACACCAATCACAAATAAGTTTGTTATTCCACACTTTTGTGACGTCATTTCCACTTACATAGCTTCTCTGTGCGTGACTCACTCTACATAACCTCACATAATACAATATTTGAAACTCTTTGGGGACAACATAAAATAACTGTTTCAGATGCCCCTCTTCAGAATATATGGAAAATTAACTTAAATCTCCCAATAATATTGTTCCATATATTCTGAAGAATGCCCCAATAATTAAACATTATTACAACAATGAACAATTAATACAATTTAAAATAACAATATAAAATCAGAAATTATTCGAACACAATAATAATAAACAAAACATTTTTCAGTAATTCATAAACATATTTTTTTTTTTTTTTTTTTTTAAATCATTTGTTCTTGTGAGTGTCAAGGCTTTTGAATGGTTTTAAAAGTGTTTTGTGATATTTTCCTATCATTTTATTATCATCGTCTCTTAATTCGTACGTATGATCCCCAAATTTTCTTACTATTTTATATGGACCTTTATATAACAAATTCATTCTCCAATAGGATTTGATTTTAGAACTGGAGATATTAAATGTCTTTACGAGAACTTTATCATTTATTTCAGGATTCCATTTCGCTCCTTTTCTTTGTATCTTTGATAATCTTTTCTCTGCTTTTTCTTTTATTCTTCGAAATGCTTCAGCACACTTTTCTTCTTCATTCAATTCCATTTCATCTACTTTTAAGGTTGTCGGTGTTTTTATTACTAGAGGTTCAGGTTGTAGTCCAGTCATTAATTCGATTGGTGAAAATTTGGTAGTAGAGTTTGGGGTATTGTTAATGATTTTCTCAATAATATGGCAGTATTTGTACCAGCCTCGGTGGTTAGAATGACACAGAATTCTGAAATACAAGCCTAAATCACGCATCACTCTCTCGCAAGGATTTCCTTGGGGAAAATATGCTGAAGAGTAATACATCTTAATATTATTGTTCTTCATCTCTGAAGTAAACAATTTACTCCGGTGAACCGTTGCGTTGTCTGATAATATTGCCTTTATTGGCCCATACTTTGGTATCCAATCTTTTAAAATTTTATTTCCATTTTCTAGCATATCGTTTATTACTTCAGATGCTTGTTGTCTAATAGTGATAGGCACAGGTCTACTTTTATGAGTATAAGGAGCAATGTCATTCACCTTAAATGTATGTATGTACTTATTACACAATCCAGGTTTCGTACTAAAAACGTTCCTATTCTTTAGTATACATAACCTCAATTGTTCTCTTTGCGCGTGATTTAAATTGTATGTTTTCCCTAACTTTTCTTTCAAAGTTCTTTGGAATATCATTTCTTCCTCTTCTTGTTTTCGCTCGGTGTCGGTATTTAATGTGTTTATTTGGCAACAATGATCTCCAAGGTCAAACGTCTCATTTTCTTTATTATTTAAAAGTAAATTTTCTTTACCACTATCATCTTCTTCATTATTTATTATATCTTCTTCGTATAATATTATATTTTCTACAAAAAACCTATCATTATTTATACTATCCTTCTCGTCTTCTTTTAATATAATTTCTTCTAACAAATTTATTTTGATTACTTCATTATCTCCTTTGACCTTCATTTCATGTTTTTCGAAATCTATCACACTTTGCCAACCATACAATACATCATTGCCAATAATAATATCACGAGCTAAGTTTGGTATTACCAATACGATAAAATTGAAATTCCAATCATCTATTCGCGCAGGAATTAACGCTTGATATTTAACTTTATCTTTCTTTTTCCCAATAGCTGTGCTACAGTATACATTACACACGTTTAAATATTCAATCCTCAACTTGGATAGTAATTCCTTGAATAAGTTCTCACTTATTACTGATGAACTAGCTCCTGTGTCTATCAATACTTTATATTCGCTATCGCCTATACGAAGGTTAATCTGAGGTGGATTTACTAATTCCCGATCTTTACTTCTGGAGAGAGTGAGCTTATCTTCTGGTAAATTTTGAATTTTGATTTTGCCCTGTGTCATTTTTACCGAACCACTTTCCAAGGCACAAAATGATTTGGTACTCAGTTTTCCGCATTAGTGCGGTCGGTAGTTACACTAGCAGTTGGGTTGGTACTACCGTTATTTATTTCTCCTTCTATTCCCTGAGTCCGTGTCCTTTCTAGGTTATTGTCTGCCCTTTCAAACCTAGGACCCCCAAAATCTCTTAATGAAGAGTCTTCGATGCTAGTTCCCCTTCCTCTACTTTGATAACCCGTTCTTAAGTTATTTCCCCTGTAAAACCTCAGTTGATTCACCTGATTACTCCTCACATTTCCCACAGGTTGGTCATTATTATAATTCCTCCTAGGAGTATTTGGAATTCTCCTTCCTATACCTGGCACTACCGATTCATATGTCTTTCTGGGGTTGTACTCTCTTCGTTCATAGTTGTCTCTTGAACGTGCCCCGCCCCAATTTTGGTTAAAACTATTTTGGTTTTGGTTAGTATGGTTGTGATTTTCCCTGAATGTTGGTCTTACTTCCTGTCTATTTACTTGCTTTTGTTCTATATGAGTCTTGTCAGGATCAACTTGACTATGAGTAGAATCAGAATTAAGGTTATGAGCCTCAAATTCTGATAATAACTCAATCATATCAGTAAAGTCGACGGGCTTAGCCACAATTAGGTGGTTTCTAATGTGCGGTGGATAATGTCGTATTAGCATATTCACGATCTCGGTTTCTGACATATCTGGATTCACAAGTTTACTTTTGTTAGCAAGTTTTAGGAAATATTCTGTCATGGACACACCCTTCTTGAACTCGAATTTACCAGTGGCCAGTTCGACTTTAATTCTTCTCTGTCTTTCTGGACCCCAGAACCTATTTATAAACACATTCCTAAACATACTATACGTTTCATGTGATGCTAGTGTTAACCTCAGCCATTCTAAAGCATTTTTCTTCAAACACCTTTTAACAATCATCATCCTAAATTCATTTGGAATCTTTTTAATTTTAAAATATTCTTCTAATTCCTTTAGAAATATTTTGGGATTGTCTCCCGATTCTTCTTCGAAAGTAGGTGGACTTATGTCATGCAACAAATAATTTGTACAATTTGTGTTACCTTGACTGTGTAACTGTGTATGTGTGTGCATGTTTTGTATTTGTCCATTAACATTTACTTCACAATCAGGTGACAAAGATTCTGTATCGTCACTCTCCAAATAATTCTCTAAGTTTTGTACAATATTACCTGAATTACCAGGTGAGTCAATACATGTAATATTCTTAGATTTTATTACCCTCTGGTTCTCAGAAATTTTGCTTGCCTGTAATGCAACCACAACTTGATTCAGCTTGCTAATGTTTTCTTTCTCTCTCTCAAAACTTTCCTGTGCCAAATCTATTCTTGTAATCATTTCACTATTCAACTTACTGACTTCATCATATTTAACTTTTAGTTCATCTTGTTGTGTTTGCACCTCAGTAGCAATTAGTTTAACATCATTTCTGACACTATTTACTTCTCTTACAAAATTATTCTGTATTTCAATATTTTCCTCATGGTATTTCCGTGAATTATCTAATAAGACTACATCTATTTCTTGTCTTATTCTATTCTCTAATTCCCCTATTTCTATTTTTTGTTTTTCTACAAATTCTATTTGTTGTTGCTTAAGGATTTCTGACTCCTTAGCCAATTCACTTCTTATATCTTTTAGTACATTTTCCTGACTTATTTTCATTTCCTGAAACATCTCTTTTAACTTAGACATTTCTCCACCATGAGATTCTATTTTCTGTTTTAAAGATTTTATGCCTTCTCTACACTCTTCTCTTCCTTTCTCAATTTCATTTCTTAGGTTACCTAAACCTTGATCTATCCTAGCTTCTAATTTCTCTGAACTTTGATCTACTTTAGCATTTAAATTACTCATTTCCTGCCTTAAATTTTGATCTGCCTTTTCTGAATTCTGTTTTATTTCCTGTCTAAAACTATTTAAATTTTCTGAATTTTGATCTGAATTCTGTCTTATTTCCTGTCTTATTTCCTGTCTAAAACTATCCATTTTAGCATCAAAATTACTCATCATTTTCTCTAACCTGTCTATTATCATTTCATTACCTTTACTCTGCATAATTTCTGTTCTACTTGTTCCTGCATCATCACTACTCATTCCTTCCACTACTTCCCTGACTTCTTGTATTTCTGCTCTCTTATCACTAACTAGTCTTTCCACTCCTTCCCCAACATTTTTATTCTTATTGTCTGTTAATTTTTTACCTTCCATTTTAGGTAATATTTTTTCCCTTTCTTAATAACATAAAAAAAATGAAAATTATAATTTTGTCACTTTTTCTATTAATTATCTATTAAGATTTTCCGTACTCACTTTTCTTCTTTCTTCTTTCTTGATTCGAAGTTACCTGTCCATTACACTATTTATTCTCCTGTGGTGTAATCCTCCTTCTGCCTATTCGAGCCATACAGTTGGGCGCCATTTTGGAACAAGATTAATGTCGAATCGTATAGAAGGATGGCGAATTATGCCCCTCGTTGAGGTGATCATTTGGAACAGGGTTGGAATTGATGATTCTTGAAGTCCCAGCTTACCTCGGCGTGGCTTCAGTCGGTTGAGCTAGATATCTTCTTTTACAGGGGTGGTACGGCGGAAGGAAATTTTACGTAAAATGAGTAATCATTTTCCTCTGTATTAAATAATGTAGAAACTTTTATTTCCTTACTTCAATTAACACCAGTTCGAACAAGATGTATGATACAACATTTATAACACTATTCTTACACAAGATTCACTTGATGTGACGCGTTTATCTGGATGCGTGCAAGAATCAAAAGTTTTATACGTTTGTTCACTACCGTGTATAATAATTAAATTGTGTGTCTTCTAGCGATGAAATTTAATGCAAAGATTATCTAATTATACTCGATGATTGTTACGAGAATAAACTTATACTCTTCCGCACACAACGGCGTTTAAGAAGAGAACCTTACATCCGTTCACGGCGACTGTTAGGAAAAGAATGACCGGTTCCGCTTCTTCTACACATTAGCATTTCCCTAATAGTTCAATCCCTCTAGAGGAATATTGAATATCCTCCATGGCAACGTAAAATCTTCTATATTTGATTGGTCCACGTTTTACGATATACGCGTCACACCAATCACAAATAAGTTTGTTATTCCACACTTTTGTGACGTCATTTCCACTTACATAGCTTCTCTGTGCGTGACTCACTCTACATAACCTCACATAATACAATATTTGAAACTCTTTGGGGACAACATAAAATAACTGTTTCACCTGTCTTGCATAGAATCGCCAACAGAAAGTTTAGGCAGTGGTTGTTTTTGCTGCATATCAAAGCAAATAATGATTGCTTTGGCATTTTCCTCTTTCAATATCAGATAAAGCCTATTTGAATGCAACTTGTGCAGTCTGTACATGGCTCTTAGTTTGTTTTTCTTTTCCACATCTGCCTCTGTCTTAATCTTCATCAGTTCCATTTTGCATTTGGAGCATGTGTCAGTGTGTTGTGTACGGAATGAAAAATTGAAGAAATTGTAAAATATGTATTTATATTTTGACAATAAGCAGACTGGTAGATTTCTTAATTTTCTTTCTTTGCAAAAGTTGTTGCACATTTTTCAGATACAAAGTTATGAAGCTAAATATCCTCTTCATGATTTTGCTCTTCCATAATGACTTTCTCTGCATCTGTACTTCTTAACGTCTGCTTTGTAGCAGCAGAAATGCGCTTCTGTAATATTCCTCTTCTGTCACTTCCTCTGGTTTCCTTTGGTGCATTCCCAGATAAGTGAAACTTTCTAGCCAGGAGAGATAATCTATCTTTTGACACCCCTGTGATTGCTTGGAAGCTTGCAGAACATACTGACAATACTGGGCTATCACCAGTTGTCACACTGTACTTAATGCTAACAGTTTGCTTTCTATTTTACCTTTAATATGTTTAATATTGATTTTTTGTTGTTGAACAAATTGAAGATATATATTTGCAGCTTCTTTCTTCACCACTCTGCGATTAGGAGATGTAATACTCACATTTCATACAGAATTAATCTTGATATATTTTGTTGAGTGCGGAAAGATGTTGATGAAATCCACTTATATCATTATAAGTCAAATCAGCTACATCACAGAGCTTATGCCCTTTACTTTTAGGATTTTGTGGATTGCACTTGAGACTAAGTGAACATGAAATTGCTGGAGTATGAGTTTCCTTGACTTGCATTTTGATGTTCTTTCCTTGATTTTGCAATTCCTACCACCCACGCATTCTACGACTGGTACAGTTTCACAATCTGAGCTCCTGTCCATTTTGCATAATAGTGTGCAATGTTTCAAATAAGAATAAAATGCGATGTAAGTATAACAAAGCTTTCAGAAATGAATGTGAAATCCAAGCACACAAACAGAGTTTTCAGTTCCTACCAATGCTGCAGCAGTGTACAAAGCTTGCAGAAATGATTGAGAATTCCAAGATTCACGATAGTGAAATAGCGGTCAATGCCAACATGCGTTTCATAGAATTGAGGCTGTATGCTGAATCATAACTTACTATTGGAAGTGCTTGAGTTCCGAGCTTCATTATTTAACTTTTATTATTTTAGCTAACTGATGGAAATTAATACGGCAGTATGAAGAAATTATCAATTTCCATCAATTAACTAAAATAATAAGAGTTAAATGATTAAACCTGGGACTCAAGTACTTATGATAGTAAGTCGCCATAAATGGTGTACCTGGAATGCAAGAGCCCCTAGAGGTTTACCTGTGAAATATACCAGTCAAATGGAAATTTAATGTCATTACGGCAAGTTGGCCATGGTAGCTCAATGGTTTAGTGTGACTGGATGGAAACCAGCAGATCGGTGGTTCAAATTCCGGCCATAGCATTGAATTTTTCATTTATTTATTTATTTATTTATTTATTTATTTAGCATTTAATTTCTGTACAGAAATATTTGCTTTTTCAAGATACAGTACAAACAATACAAACTAGAAATTCAGAAAATACAGAATTAATTCTACATGCAATAATCAGATTAAATTGTATCAATGTCAACAAATACAGAAAACTTACATGAATTGTCAACCATTAGTATCATAAAATTATTCTTATGTAATCATTTACTCTACTTAATCTGGTACCTAAAATATTCAAAGAACTCTTGAGTACTATAGAAGCACTGATTTATTAAAAATGATTTCACATCTCTTCTGAATCTTTTCTTATCATTGTTTTCGATTTTCTTTAAGATTAAGTTATACATGTGAACCCCTTTATGAAGTACTGAGTTAAGTTTTTTATTTGATCTTGATCCCAGTATATGTAATTTAGCACCATTCCTAGTATAATGTTCATGAATAGTGTTATTTGTTTGAAAATATTGTATGTTGTTGTTTATAAAGCATACGGTTTCTAAGATATACAGACATGGCAGAGTTAGTATATTATTTTCCTTAAAATATTTCATACAATGAGTCCTTTTGCTTAGATTAAACATTCTTCTTATTATTTTCTTTTGTGTTACAAATAAATCTTTTATTTCGGTAGCTGATCCCCAGATAAAGATACCATATGCAAGATAAGACTGCACATATGAATAGTAAATCAGCATTAATGTTTGTGTATTACAAATTTTCCTTAGCACTGATATTATGTAGTGGGCTTTATTAATTTTTGCAGTAATATACTGAATATGCGGCTTCCAGGTTAAAAATTTGTCAATAATTACCCCCAAAAATTTTGTTTCATTGGTATATTGTATTACCTCATTGCCAAAAGCGATTACAGGAGCTATATTAGCTTCATTTCTATTTGATAGTGAAATATGCATACTTTGTGTCTTTTTAATATTAAGTAGTAATTTATTATTAGTTAGCCAATGCATCATATTTGTCATCACAGTATTAGCATAATGTTGCAATTCAGAATTATTGCAGCCTTTGATAATTATATTAGTGTCGTCAGCATATAGAATAGTTTCTGCATGGGGAATATTAAGTGGAAGGTCATTAATATATACTAGAAAAAGCAGTGGTCCCAGGATAGAACCCTGTGGAACCCCACATCTCACAATTTCAATATTGGAATTAATATTATGACCATTTAATTCATTATTAACTACAGTATACTGTCTTCTACCCTCAAGGTAGGAGGATAGATGTTGACTCTATCTACTTACTTATTTTAAAAGGAAAGCAGAAGATATCTGCTTGTAGTTTGACTGCCTGAATCATTCTTCATGGCGTCCCTGGTGGTGGTTGGATGAACCTCTGTACTGGTTCCTCTTCAAAACTTAAACCTTTTTTTTCTTCCTTAAATGTGTTCTAGTATTATCAGATAGTTTTGTGACAAGATATTACTGATTGGTTTTAGTTTATCCTGCTATCCTTATTTTGTATGCAATTCAATTCTTTTTGCAGTCATGGCAGCTATTTTGGCTAGTCATAAACAGATATATGATAATACATAACACATTTTGGACTTACAGTTAAGAAAACATTTGCATTTGGAAGAAACAGGAAATGTATTTTCAATTTAGATGTTCTACCAATGGCAGAGATGGGACAGACACCATAATGAACTAGAAGCTGAGAACTTATTAAATAAGTAAGTGATGTAGTTTGGAAACCTAGAGTCAGACTGAAAAATTCACTACCATAGGCAGGATTTGAACCATGGATCTTCAAGTCCCCATCCAGTTGCTCTAACCACTGAGCTATCATTGCAATGTGGCAGTACAACATTGAACTCTCTCACATTTTTACCGGTAATCCACTAGGAGTTCTCATATACATCTATCTTAATGGCGACTTACCCTGTGTATGTACTTTAAGTCTAGGCTTTATAGTTCAGACCACTATTAGGTCTACCTCCTTGCCCTGCACATGGCTAGTAGTCTGAAATTTTTACTCAGCTATCTAAATTGGTGCTAGAGTGGTTACCTCATATAGTTGCTAATTCAGATTCCTATCAATCTGATGTCAATCAGTATAAGTGCTCAATATGGAGCCTCTCCCTATGCTTGGAGCAAAGCGCTTATCCATGTTGAAGCTCCTTCTGTAACAATGCCATGCATCAAATAATACAAATCTATAACCTGAATGTTACATAATACATATCCTTACTTATGAACAGCAGAAATGCAATCGAGCAGAAATCACAATGTTACCTTCATCTGTTGAACATTATGTACAGACTGATATATTGATTGTAATCTTTAAGTGGATCAGTAAAGTTAAAGGCTCTCATGGGAGGTAACAAGAGGTGACACCTCAGTAAACCATGCTATATATCTGAGTTATTCTGATAGCTCTTAATAAATTAACAAACTTCTGTTCAGAACAGATAGTCAAACTGAAAAATTCAATGCCATGGCCGGGATTTGAACCAAGGATCTCCTGGTTTCCATGCAGTTGCTCTTACCCATTGTTCAGAACACTTCTTTCTAGAATGAAAACTTGATAATATTACAGAAATTTCATTTAATGTACTAAATAAAATACAAAAATCTGACACATTTTGATCCTTCATAACTATATGCAAATAAGGTAAAGTAATCCCTTAACCTATAACAGGTATAGAGCAGTATTTGTAATACCAATGGTATGGTGGGGTCAGGAGGATCCCATTTCATTTTTGACAATTATGGATGATGAGGGATGATATATTGTAATAAAATAAACATAAATGTAATATTCAGTTATATTTAGAGATTAATTATGCACAAACTACACTGCAAACCTCTGCATGCATGTCTACAGGATCGTTTCTACCATATTCATTACTCGAATGATGATAGTTTTAAGAATCAGCTATTTTGAATCAAATTACTTGCTTTACTCTGGAAAAATGGTTTGAAGTATAAGATTAAAGATGAATAGTAACTAATAAAAGTATTTATAATGAAATGGATGTAGCAACTGGAGAAAATCACAGTAGGTGTTTACAAGCAATCTTCACAAATACTTATTTTTCATTTGCTACATATTGGTGTACTGCAAGTTACAAAACATACTTTTGTTTTCCTATGGTTTGTTCTAGGACACTTTGCACATCTAACGCGTTTTGTTAGGACTCCTAATTGCTTGGGGATTTCGCATATGAGCATCCTGGCAATGTTATTTCTTAACCCTCGAGGGAGGTGTGGAATACTCATTCTTCTCTGACGTCTAGAACAAAACCAACAACATGCAAATGAACCTCAGGATCCAGACCAGCCAGAGGAGATAATAGGACCCGCTCCAAGCAGACGGAGATTTTATTGGACATCTACTGGAAGATTGGAGGCTGCCAGAAGAAGAGCCCAGATGACTACAGAACAACAACCGCTGGAAGAGATAGTTGAAGAAGAAGAGAATATGACCTCATAAAAATTTGACTACATCGAAGAAGTTAACAGGGGAGAGGAACAGTTAACTTGAAATGATAACAATCATATTAGGTTAGGCTATAAATATAAACAACATCTGCAAAGACAATTTGGCTAAAGCAAATTGTTTATAAAATTCAGTTATTAGTTAATTAACTTTTGCCTCGGTTTAGATACTAGATGCCGAGGATATAGAAAGCAGAAATTATTTTTTTTATTTTTTATTTTATTTTTTATTTTTTTTATTTTTTTATTTTTTTATTTTTTTTATTTTTTTTATTTTTTTTTATTTTTTTTATTTTTTTATTTTTTTATATTTTTTTATTTTTTTTATTTTTTTTTATTTTTTATTTTTTTTTTATTTTTATCTTTTTATTTTTTTTTATTATTTTTTTATTTTTTTTTTTTTTTTTTTATTTTTTTTTATTTTTTTTATTTTTTTATTTTTTTTTATTTTTTTTATTTTTTTTATTTTTTATTTTTTTTTTTTTTTTATTTATTTTTTTTTTTTATTGTGCTGGCTGGGGCTGGGCTGGCTGGGATCGGGATGGGCTGGCTCGGACTGGGCTGGCTGGGCTCGGGGCTGGCTGGCTCGGGCTCGGGCTTGCTGGGCTCGGGCTGGGCTGGCTCGGGCTCAGGCTGGCTGGCCTCAGGCTGGGCTGGCCGGGCTCTGGCTGGGCTGGGCCCGGGCTGGGCTGGCCGGGCTCGGGCTGGGCTGGGCTCGGGCTGGGCTGGCCGGGCTCGGGCTGGGCTGGCCGGGCTTGGGCTGGGCTGGGCTCGGACTTGGCTGGCCGGGCTCTGGCTGGGCTGGGCTCGGTCTGGGCTGGCCGGGCTCGGGCTGTGCTGTGTTCGGGCTGGGCTGGCAGGGCTCGGGCTGGGCTCGGGCTGGGCTGGGCTTGGGCTGGGCTGGCCGGGTTCGGGGTGGGCTGGGCTCGGGCTGGGCTGGCCGGGCTCGGGCTGGGCTGGGCTCGGGCTGGGCTGACCGGGCTCGGGCTGGGCTGGGCTCGGCTAGGTTCGGCTGAGCTCGGCTGTGCTCGGTTGGGCTCGGCTGGGCTCGGCTGGGCTGGGCTTGGGCAGGGCTGGCCGGGCTCGGGGTGGGCTGGGCTCGGGCTGGGCTGGCCGGGCTCGCGCTGGGCTGGGCTCGGGGTGGGCTGGCCGGGCTCGGGCTGGGCTGGGCTCGGGCTGGGCTGGGCTCGGGCTGGGCTGGCCGTGCCTCGGGCTCGGCTGGGCTCTGCTGGGCTCGGCTGGGATCGGCTGGGCTCGGCTGGGCTAGGCTGGACTCGGCTGGCTTGGTCTGGCTCGGCTGGCTTGGGCTGGATCGGCTGGCTTGGCTGGCTCGGGCATGGCTCGGGCTGGCTTGGCTGGCTTGGCTGGCTTGTGCTGGCTCGGGCTGGGCCTGGCTGGCTTGGCTGGCTCGGGCCTGGCTCGGGCTGGCTTGGCTGGCTTGGCTGGCTCGAGGCTGGCTCGGGCTTGGCCTGGCTGGCTTGGTTGGCTTGGCTGGCTCGGGCTGGGCTGGCTGGGCTCGGGGCTGGCTGGCTCGGGCTCGGGCTGGCTGGTCTCGGGCTGGGCTGGCTTGGGCTTGGGCTGGCTGGGCTCGGATGGGCTGGCTCGGGCTCGGGCTGGCTGGGCTGGCTGGGCTCGGGCTAGGCTGGCTGGGGCTGGGCTGGCTGGGCTCTGGCTTGGCTGGCTCGGGCTGGGCTGGCTCGGATGGGCTGGCTCGGGCTCGGGCTGGCTGGGCTGGCTGGACTCGGGCTGGGCTGGCTGGGGCTGGGCTGGCTGGGCTGGCTGGGCTCGGGTTGGGCTGGCTCGGGTTGGGCTTGCTGGGCTCGGGCTGGGCTGGCTCGGGCTGGGCTGGCTGGGCTCGGGCAGGGCTGGCTCGGGCTCGGCTGGCTGGGCTCGGGCATGGCCGGGCTCGGGCTGGGCTGGGCTCGGGCTGGGCAGGCCGGGCTCGGGCTGGGCTGGACTCGGGCTGGGCTGGCCGGGCTCGGGCTGGGCTGGGCTCGCGCTGGGCTGGCCGGCCTCGGGCTGGGCTAGGCTCGGGCTGGGCTGGCCGGGTTCGTGCTGGGCTGGGCTCGGGCTGGGCCGGCCGGGCTCGGGCTGCGCTGGGCTCGGGCTGGGCTGGCCGGGCTCGGGCTGGGCTGGGCTCGGGCTGGGCTGGCCGGGCTCGGGCTGGGCTGGGCTCGGGCTGGGCTGGCCGGGCTTGGGCTGGGCTGGGCTCGGGCTGGGCTCGGGCTGGGCTGGCCGGGCTCGGGCTGGGCTGGCCGGGCTCGGGCTGGGCTTGCTGGGCTCGGGCTGGGCTGGCTCGGGCTGATCTGGCTGGGCTCTGGCTGAGCTGGCTCGGGCTGGTCTGGCTGGGCTCGGGCTGGGCTGGCTCGGGTTGGGCTGGCTGGGCTCGGGCATGGCTGGGCTCGGGCTGGGCTGGCCGGGCTCGGGCTGGGCTGGGCTCGGGCTGGGCTGGCCGGGCTTGGGCTGGGCTGGGCTCGGGCTGGGCTGGCCGGGCTCGGGCTGGGCTGGGCTCAGGCTGGGCTGGCCGTGCTCGGGCTGGGCTGGGCTCGGGCTCGGGCTGGGCCGGGCTCGGGCTGGGCTGGGCTCGGGCTGGGCTGGCCGGGCTCGGGCTGGGCTGGCCGGGCATGGCTGGGCTCGGGCTGGGCTGGCCGGGCTCGGGCTGGGCTGGGCTCGGGCTGGGCTGGCCGGGCTTGGGCTGGGCTGGGCTCGGGCTGGGCTGGCGGGCTCGGGCTGGGCTGGGCTCAGGCTGGGCTGGCCGGGCTCGGGCTGGGCTGGCCGGGCTCGGGCTGGGCTGGGCTCGGGCTGGGCTGGCCGGGCTCGGGCTGGGCTGGGCTCGGGCTGGGCTGGCCGGGCTCGGGCTGGGCTGGGCTCAGGCTGGGCTGGCCGTGCTCGGGCTGGGCTGGGCTCTGGCTGGGCTGGCCGGGCTCGGGCTGGGCTGGGCTCGGGCTGGGCTGGCGGGGCTCGGGCTCGGCTGGGCTCGGCTGGGCTCGGCTGGGGTCGGCTGGGCTTGGCTGGGCTCGGCTGGGCTCGGCTGGGCTCGGCTGGGCTGGCTGGGCTGGCTACCAACACACTACGTATGGCAACCTTGGCCTTTGGGGTAACCTTGCCCCACCACGTGATGTCTGGACCTATTTCTCAGGTGGAAGCACCCAAAGGGTGGGTCCATCACCTCCAATCATAGGATGATAATGAAGATGATGGTGAGGTGAGAGGACCAACAGTTCACAAAACATCCTAACAGTAGTATCTCTCTATGCGTTCAAAAGAATTATACTTGTAAAAGACCAAAAGCAACATAACATCCTCAATAAAGATTGCCATACATATGATACGAGGAGAGCAACTGATTACCATAGGGTGAGTATGAATAAAACTCAAACTAATAAAGATCCATTTAAAATAGGAGGCATAATGTGCAATAAATTGCCGTCTGTATGTAAGAATACTCCTGACTCAAAATTTAAACTGGTTTTAAAATCATAAATAATAATATAATAACCCATGGCGCGACAGCCCTTAGAGGGCCAAGGCCTACCAACCCAACTGCCAGCCTCACGCCCACTTACGCACGGCAGAGGTGGACGATCATCCAACCGATACGGGAAGGAGATGTGGTCAGCATCTCGGCATCACCCAGCCGGAATGTTGGTTTTCTTGACCAGAGCCGCTTACCTAGCATAAGCTCCTCACTTTCCTCACGATACTGAGTGGGCACCGGCCCTATACCCGGGACCTAAAATCTCCACCACATGGGTGGGATTGAACCCGGGCCGTTTTCCGTGGTCAGGGACGAAGGCATGCTGCCTTAATCCGCTACGCCACGGCGCAGGACTTTTAAAATCATACCTAATTGAAAAATGCTTGTATAGTATAAATGAACTGTAATATATATGTAGTATAAATGAGTTGTAATAGATATGTATATCTATGTAAACAATAAGGTTTGTATATAATTTAGGCATTTTGATCTTTGTAAATAACTCATATACTTGTAAACAACTCTATATTTTGTAAATAACTTATGTATTTTGATCATTTTGTATTTTTACTGTATAGAGTAATTGACAGTGTCAGATGCTCCTGTAAGAGTCTATTGGCAGCAATACAATTATTATTATTATTATACCGTGGACTCCGAACCACGTTGGGCATAGGGGACACATCACATGTGCTACACAGAGGTGAAGGCATGGATAAGGCCGACTTAAAATCGCCAACCCCAGAGCTAGGTAAAACAGTAAGTATACAAATTCCGTAGAAATTGAAGTTACAGTGAAGCAATAAGTATTATAAAAATATAACTATTTGTAACAAAAAACTTCACTTATCTTAAGAAAACTGATATCGATTTTTCTTATTAGTTGAATTAGATTTAGGTTTTGTGGAGCCTTTGAGTTAGCTCTATGAGCAGAAAATGTGTCAGCTACATTAACCAATTCTGGTATTTTTCAAGGACTGATAAACTTCAGTGCACAATTACACTGTGTTCCGAAAACCCATCTAGAGTATGCTACCCTTTGTAGCTGTATAAATAGGTGAGTTTTATGCTCTAGGGTGTTTTGAAGTATGCATATTGTGTTATACACTGTGAATTACCGTTAACTTGTGTATACAGTAGTCTATAGTGACAGGCTTAAAGAACCGTTTGTTACTTTAAACAAATTAAATTGTATGGGTAACTTTGTGAACCAGCGATTTTCAGAGCCACCAGCTGCTCCTGAGAAACACTAAAAATGGCTCTTGTTAAATGGAACAAAATATCAAACACAGAGGTAATAAAACTTATGCATTCTTTACCAAGAATTTTAGAGGCTACAATTAAAGCTAAAGGCTACCCGATGAAATACTCAGGGAGGTGTTTAAGGGGGGTTCAGAGGGTCCAGACCCTCCTAATGAATTATCATTTCAAACTTTTAATAAATATTTGAAATAAAACTTAGTTTATAATAAATCAAAATATTTTATTCAAGCTTCTCATCTTAACGTCTCTATTTCAGTGGAGGCTTCTGAGGTTGTGCCTCTGTGCCATGGCATCATCTGTATGAAAACGAAAAAAAAGAGAAGTGTATAGGAATTTAGCAAAAAATATTGTTTCTGAGTGTCTGCTTGTGTGTCTGCTCCCTCGTGTGAATAGGCGCGTTAAACTCAAGCGCTCTGTCTTGATTGTGTTCCGTGACTTGGTGCCAATTCCAGAACGGCACCATCTACGCTCATAAGTGCCTGTGTTAAGGGCTAGGATGTCTGCTTATACACGGCTTCTTATGGAAGCAAGTGGTGCCGAGATTTCTCTGGTGCATAGTTTATCCTTTACCCGCTAGAGTGCAGTAAAGCACAGGACTTAAGATACCTGTCTCTCTGTCGCGAAATCGTACACGAACGCTTCGTATCACATTCTCCATGAACTGTGTTATCAAACTTTTACTGTGCACATTACACCTGTGTGTAACAAGATTACGGATGTAATAAATATCTATTTCCGTTTCCCTTTTCGTTCTGTTTGGTACAGTATATTATAAGATAGGATGGATTACTCATAAGACTACCTAAATCAATCAAAATTGGTACACACATTTACATTTTAAAAACCCTTATTTTTTATTTATTTATTTATTTATTCATTATTTATTTATTTATTTATTTATTTATTTATTTATTTATTTATTTATTTATTTATTTATTTATTTATTTATTTATTTATTTATTTATTTATTTATTTATTTATTTATTTATTTATTTATTTATTTATTTATTTATTTATTTATTTATTTATTTATTTATTTATTTATTTATTTATTTATTTATTTATTTATTTATTTATTTATTTATTTATTTATTTATTTATTTATTTATTTATTTATTTATTTATTTATTTATTTATTTATTTATTTATTTATTTATTTATTTATTTATTTATTTATTTATTTATTTATTTATTTATTTATTTATTTATTTATTTATTTATTTATTTATTTATTTATTTATTTTTTTTTATTTATTTATTTATTTATTTATTCTTTATTTATCCATTCCCTTATTTTTTATTTATTTATTTATTTATTTATTTATTTATTTATTTATTTATTTATTTATTTATTTATTTATTTATTTATTTATTTATTTATTTATTTATTTATTTATTTATTTATTTATTTATTTATTTATTTATTTATTTATTTATTTATTTATTTATTTATTTATTTATTTATTTATTTATTTATTTATTTATTTATTTATTTATTTATTTATTTATTTATTTATTTATTTATTTATTTATTTATTTATTTATTTATTTATTTATTTATTTATTTATTTATTTATTTATTTATTTATTTATTTATTTATTTATTTATTTATTTATTTATTTATTTATTTATTTATTTATTTATTTATTTATTTATTTATTTATTTATTTATTTATTTATTTATTTATTTATTTATTTATTTATTTATTTATTTATTTATTTATTTATTTATTTATTTATTTATTTATTTATTTATTCTTTATTTATTCATTCCCTTATTTTTTATTTATGTACTTATTTATTTATTTATTTATGCACTCATTTATTTATCTGTTTATTTATTTATGGCACCGCTAATACAGTGCCTCACCGGCCACCCCTGCTCTATTCATTGTCAGGCAAACATGAAGTTATTTAAGAGATAAACGAAAAGTTACTGCACAGCAGCTGTAGAATACATTAGAATTCCCACATACCTACATAAAGGTATGTAATTTTTAACTTCTAAGCTCCTATTCCCTTTTTCATTTAAGGAGAACTAATACTTCAAATGCATCAATCAGTGGTTCGGTGTTTAAATATCTTATTACTGCTTATATCACTTTATCCCAGTTATAAGAACAAAAAATGTGCAATGTGCAAGGCCTTTCGACAGACTTTATCCAAAGAAACAAGACAAAAACAAACTTTTCTAAGAACAATTTGTAGAAGCTTCGGTGGAGAAAGCCATGTGAATAAAATATAGTACATTTGATCCGCAGATGATCTACCCAAAAGTCCGAAGACCCTGGCCTCTTACCCTAGAGCGATGGATATCTCCGGGGCTCTTTCCATAGGGCAATATCTGGTTTCCTAAAAAGCCCCCGCCCCCCCATCGACAATGTCAAGATGGGATGGAAGTGGATACGCCACTTACGTGCGTCAAACCCACAGGGAAGACTACCGAAAACCTCAGTGTGGCCGCCTGGTGATCTAGCACACCTTCTACTGGCTCTGCAGGCTTCTTAGGCAACCCTCTACCCCTTCCGGGTCGCCGTAACTTGGCCGGAGGTACCCGATTTCCGCGGGTGTCGGGAACATACTGCCCCCTCGAGTCCAAGCCAATCCGAACAACTCCCCGACGAGAGGAGCTTGGCAGTTCGCCCCGAGGTTCCTCTAGTAACGTAGGAGGTACCACGGGTGCTAAGGGTCCGCAGCATGTGTTTTTATTTGTTACTAACATG
This sequence comes from Mantis religiosa, assembly GCA_030765055.1. Taxonomy (NCBI): domain Eukaryota; kingdom Metazoa; phylum Arthropoda; class Insecta; order Mantodea; family Mantidae; genus Mantis; species Mantis religiosa. The sequence continues at coordinate 332,069,157 of CM060948.1, read as the reverse complement.
ATAAAAACATATCCCTCATTAAATGCTTATTAAAAGCAAATAATTCAACTTAGATTTTTGGAGCTTTATCCCCGGAAACTGATTTCTAAATACGTGCCTGATTTCCATTAATTGACCTAATAGTGGTTGACTATAAAGCCCGGGTCTTAAAGTACTCACATGTTGTAAGTCGCCATTAAGGTAATCGTCTCATATGTTTATGAGAACTCCTAAGTGGTTTACAGGGGAAAACACGAGTCAGTTGGAGAATTTAATGTCATGTCGGCACGTTGGCCATAAGTAGCTCAATGGCTAGAGTGGCTGGACGGCAACCAGAAGATCCGTGGTTCAAATCCCGGCTACGGCACTGGATTTTTCAGTCTGACTACCTTTCCATACTTTAGCCTACACACGCTTAGTGTGAAAGAACAATTTCCATTATGCAATCTTTACCAAACATTTTAGAGGCCACAATTAAAGCTAAAGACTACCCGACGAAATTCTGTAAAAATGTGTACTACTTTTGAAGTTTACGATTACTTTTTGTGACTCAAAATGTGCAACTTGGTTTTTTTTTATAAATGAGAGATTTTGTTCATAAATAATTATTTCTCTATAGAAAATAAAACGTTACTGAAGGTGTCTGTCGTTGCAATTAATGCTGCTATTTCTTTTAATATTCCTAAGAATATGGATTTTCTTTAAAGATTTAGTGATGTAGGAATAACAATTAGACAGGCACGCAGCACTTTTTAGGCATCTGAAAAGGTTTTAGAAACAAATTCTTGGGTTTTACAGTTGCCTTTAGGCTACCCTTACTGGAAATATCAAGTACTTACCGTGAAAAGCCGTCGAAATTAATCACAGATATACAAATTTTGAATTTAAAGCTGTTCGTTTTTTCTCAACGTTAGACAACCAAACAACTCGATCTGAGAGTACAATTGAGCTAATAGTAATGATTTGTATATTTCAGGTGGCAATGCACCACATTATTGCCACTAATGGCGCTATTGTAGTTAGGTTCTTCATTTGATGAAATAAATAAATGAATGAACGAACGAATGAACGAATGAATGAATGGAAACATGGGAGAAGATTTTTATTGTAAAGGACATTCCACATAGATAGAGTCAACATGAGGGATTCGGTGCCATGGCCGGAGTTCGAACCGCGGATCTCATCGTTTCCGTCCAGTCGCTCTTGCCCGTTGGGCTGCCATGGCCGGCTTACTGTCGAAACATTGGGTTCTCCATTTGACTCGTATCTATCAAAGCTTTCTCTTATGTTTGAGGTTCTCAAACGTGGATTCTGGGAAATCTGTGTATCAAAATTTTTAATGGAATGCATTTAATATTTTCCGAGCTATTTGTATGGTGGGCAAAGGAAAGGCTGCAAATTAAGATGAGTAATGACATCACATTTACAGAACTATTGGCTTTTGGACTCTCTCTCTCTCTCTCTCTCTCTCTCTCTCTCTCTCTCTCTCTCTCTCTCTCTCTCTCTCTCTCTCTCTTTCTATTTCTCTGGGAAATGATCACCTTTGTAGCCTACACACTATTAATGAAATGACGGTGTCCTGAAATAAACATAACAGGCAGCCCAACTGCCCCGTCTTTTACGTAAGCAGATATCCCTCCGCGCGTTAAAAGGGTTGTAGGACACATCGGGGTAGTCCTGGTTAAACGCACCGCAGTAGCATGAACGGACTTCTACTACGAGCGACAAGAGGCACTTCCCAGCATCGAACTAACCACTTAAGCGGAATTCAGTATGACAACACCGCAGATATCTGATTAGTTGCTGCGCTGTAGCATTCTAGGACAAACATCATCCCATTTGAAAGTGACAGTAGTCGGACCTCTTGCATCAACACCATAAAAAAGAGTACTTGTGTAACTTTCTGCCCTGTCTTCGACATTCTTTGTTTACGTTGTGGCTGGTGAAACTTACTAACTAGTCCCCTGAGAGAAACATTACTCACGCTAAACATTCATGTCCATTTTAGTTAATTGATGGAAATTAAATATTTCTTCATACTAGCCGTATATAGGCTAAGGTTTTTGATAGAGTCAACATTAAAAATCCAATGCCATGGCCGAGATTTGAACCACGGTTCTCCTGGATCTAGCAAAAACCTTAGCCTATATATGGCTAGTGTGAAGAAATGATTAATTTTAATCAATTAACTAAAATAATAAGAGTTAAATGATGAAGCCTGGGACTAGAGTACTTACGATAGTAAGTCGCCACAAACGGTGTATCTCGGATGCGAGAGCCCCTAGTGGTCTACCAGGGAAATATACGAGTCATCCAGGAGATCCGTGGTTCAAATCCCGGCCATGGCATTGGATTTTTCATGTTGAATCTATCTATTCATGTCTATAATTGAGTTTAGTCTAAATAGACCCCAGTGCAGTGTGCTGTTGACAACCCGTGGGTTACAGAATATGCCAGAAGGTTGTAAATGTCACCTCCTAAAAGCCGAGTTCTTATGTTGTTTTCCACGGAGGGGACCGTGATTGCCTACTGTTACTGACAAATGCATCCACCGTTCTTCTGTTTGTCTGCTTACCTTAACTACAGATCTCTGAGATATTGCACATGTATGTGGGCTTGGTAGAATTCAGAGTCTCAGAGTCAGAGGTCTCGCATTTGACCACTATTTTTATCGCTAAAACCTTCACCGTCTCTTGTAGATATATACTTTGCTACACAAAAAATTTGAGAATAGACTTTGCAATCCTCCACAGTGAATGACAATCTACTCACCACTCAGTATTTACCTGACCTTCATACCACTAACAGGATTAAACAGTGAACTTTTTGTTGCTTTTAATGGCTAAATATATTATATCAGTATCAGTATTATTTACTTGAAAAGTTACAGCTTTATTTCCATCACTTAGGATAGCCTGCCTCGGTAGTGTGGTGGTAGCATGTCTGCCTCACGTTCAAGAGGTCCCGAGTTCGAATCTCGGTAAGGATGAGTTACGTGGAGAAGGTTTTCCCGGGGTTTCCCTTATCCTGAAAGACGAATGTCGGGTAACTCTAAGCTCTGTGGATTTCGGGCTCATTTGAGCATCAGTTCACCCATTCCATTTATCGTCCGATATGACTTAACGTTGGAGGACGTAAATTACAACAAAAAAAACTTACGATAAACTTCTCTCTCTCTCTCTCTCTCTCTCTCTCTCTCTCTCTCTCTCTCTCTCTCTCTCTCTCTCTTACTTTTCTCGGACTTTCGTACTTCAGGGTTTCGTCAGTGGCTGCTTATTGAATAGGTACATATTTCACAACTTCAATAAAACGGACTTTAATATGTAAAGTAAATAGCCTGTACATGATTTTAAATACATCTAAGAACAACGTAAACAAAACATAAATACTTCAAAACTGAAGGAAGTGTTCCTCGTTGCAAAATTAAATTAAATCATGTAGCGTTAAAGCAGGGCCATATTCCTAACAAAAGGTGGGGGACGCACACCTAAAAGACTTTCCAGGTGCTGGAGAGCTGATCAGAACTCTGCACTTGTAGATTCGCCTTTCTGCTTTGGTTGTCCTCAGCATGCCTACAACTTTTTATCAACTCTTTTATGTAATCCTCTAAGTTTCACATATGTACTGGAGGTCCGTTAATAGTCATAAGCACTATTTGAACGTCTTTTAAATGTATATATTTTGTATTTTTGCAGCATTTTGAATGATAAATTAAAAAGGTAATGAATTAAAAAACTATAAATAATATTATTAGTAAGGGGACTGCGTTCCCCTCTGATAAATAGCGGGGGACGGCGTATCTGCGTTCCCACTCCCCTAGGGCCCTGTAGTAAGGTCTGTATATTTACATTCATTAAATATTTTGTACAAAACAGTATTAAACCAAGTTTTCACAGCTTAATTTAAGAAAAACAACATTTCTATTAATTTTTATAGTACTTACCTGTGCCCTTCTGTTAAAGTATATGGCAAAACAACCCAGGGTAATTGACTTCCTGCGGAGTTTAAAGATCAGGTCACTTAAACTTAAAATTCTTTAAATTTGTATCACCTATGGGGACTTGAGCTAATAGAAGAACATCTAAGCACAATGTAAACGCCTCCTACGATATTTAAGAATGCCTGCACAAGCATTGCAAGCCATGCACCTCCAATATTGGACTAACTTTTAATATAAAAAGCTAATTTTCGGATTTTGGAACATTTTTGGCCCATATACTCTAAAGTATTCCCATATTCCACTTACAGCTACAAGGACAGTACCAATAAAATAATTTCTGCAAATATTTATTTCAATTTAAAGGAAGCAGAAGAATAAAACTTATTAAAATATTTCGTACAACCATAGAGAAGGTCATCACCTGTGGTCATGACTACAACACATCATTGGTTTATCTTTTATCTCTTGGATGTGAGAAGTCAGATCAATAGCACGATATTATATGAACAACATTAATCTGTAAAATTGGATGGAACATCCAGCATCGCCCGATTTTATAAGAACAAGATGAAGCTGTAACAACATATGAAATACTGCAGAACAGCACGATATTATAAGAACAAGATGAAGCTGTAACAACATATGAAATATTGCAGAACAGCACGATTTTATAAGAACAAGATGAAGCTGTAACAACATATGAAATATTGCAGAACAGCACGATTTTATAAGAACAAGATGAAGCTGTAACAACATATGAAATATTGCAGAACAGCACGATATTATAAGAACAAGATGAAGCTGTAACAACATATGAAATACTGCAGAACAGCACGATTTTATAAGAACAAGATGAAGCTGTAACAACATATGAAATATTGCAGAACCGCACGACATTATAAGAACAAGATGGTACTTTAAAATAGATGAAATATCTAAGAAGAACACGATACTTTTAGAGCAGCATGAGGCTGTAAAGCCAGATGGAAATTCCAGCCTCGCCCGAATTTATAAGGACAAGATGACGCTGTAACAGCATATGAAATACTGCCGAAGGGCATGACATTATAGGAACAAGATGAGGCTGAAGAAGGAGAGGGAATTTCCATAAATAGTTACGCCGAAGATCTGAATGAACGGAACAGAGAACACAATGAAAGCTTCATACTACTGGTTCAACTTTCGGATACAACATTTCATGAAGGACAGCAGGGTTGCATCCAGAATTAGAAGATTTCATCCGAAGGTCGTGTTTGCAGAGAAAACGGAGATTCTTGGTCGTTCTTCTGAGGCCCAGACTTACCCCTGGCAATCGGTGGTGATGTGAGCGGCTCTTTGGTCACATCAGAAAGCTTGCTGTCCAGTGGTTCCGATGATGTAGTGTCTCCTGCTCTTGTTGGTGTTCCACAATTACTTCTTTGCTTATATACAACGTGAAATTGGGGACATTCTCAACTAGGCTCTGAGCCTTTTTCCACATATCTAACTCCAAATAAGTCCGATGTGCCCTTTTTTATTTTTGTTTAATTTGTAGCTCTTTATGTAAAATGGTATATAAATGTAAATATATTTTGGAATGTGTTTATCAAAACTGTTGTTTCATTAATAAAACAGGAATGGAGTTTCAAAGTTATCCATAGCAACCAGCTCTTCAAGTAAGTTTACTAATCACTTTGTCATTAATTGTAAATATATCAATCAAATTAAAACTTTAGAAAGATTATACAAATATAACTATTTGTGACAACACATTTCACTTATCTTAAGAAAAATGATGTCAATTCTTCTTATTAGTTGAATTAGTTGAAGTTGAAAAAAATTGACGTCATTTTTCTAAAAGTAAGTGAAGTTTTTTGTTACAGATAGCTATATTTGTATAACACTTATTGCTTCACTGTAACTAGCTTCATTTTCTACGTCATTTTTAGAAAGATTATTGCATGTAAAATATATACTGTACAGCAACCCATGCTTCAAATTTAGTTTTGAAAATTGAAACTGGGTTTTTATTTATGGAGGCTTTTAGCTGCTGTTTCACAGCATGGCATTCTTGATTTGGCGTGAAAGGAGGCTTAATTTTGCTCAGGGGTCTTTTTAACAGGCTTGAGATTGTTTTACTAGCTGTAAATCTATGACATGGCACCATCAACTTTATTTCCTTTATGACGCAAGCCATGCTAAAGCTTTTCATGCCAGGAAAACTATTTTCCTCCTCCTGGTCTGAACCTGCCATCTCGGGAACCAGAGACTGCCATATTACCTCTAGACTACAGAGAACAACAATTTTGCAGGTGAGTGCACAAGTGGTGCAATAATCAGAAACTGATTTCTTAGCCAGAGGGTACAGTGTTTTATCTTTGGATCCCAAAGGGATCAGTTTTTGTATTTAATAAATGTTGGTTTATGTCTGAACAGCAAGATCATTATTACAGAATTTTATATGAATAAAGAAATTCTTAGACACATCATATAAAATGGAAAACAAATTAGGACATTCTTTCAATTGACCAACTAATGTGTGCAATGGGATATTTCATCAGAATATGTCATAGATATTCTGATGCATATGGACAGCATTTCCAACATAACCTGTTATAAGATAAATTTTGTGTTTGTTGTGATAATTGTTAATCTGGCTGGTTTGAGATTTTATTTGACATCCATGCATGTGTGACCTGGAGATAGGCATGACTGCCCACCAAGTCATATATAGTCCATGACCAAGAGATGGGCCCTATGCCTGCTAACTAAGATTTGTAACATGTGTACTACATTATAAAATTGTACATACAGAATTTAATGTAAATAAAGGCTGAGATAAGGATATTTTAATACATGCATATAATAGCAAAAAAAGAGGTTATAAAACACTGTTTCTGTGAGGATAATGAATAGCCGTAGCATATTATTTTTAGCTGTTATTAGCACAGATATTTGCTTATTACTCAGGAACACATCCCTAGCATAATCAGTCTCAAAAACCTCCTAAATATCCTTTCCATTTGCATGTTTGAATTTGAATTTTATTTCTTTCTTGGCAAAATATACATATTATGAGACATGTCAAAATGTATAAATATAGTGTATACAAAAATCAAATTGATTACATAAAATGTACACAGTAAGCAGCTTTTCTGTGGGTCCATATGGTATTTGCATAGACTAATTTACTACAAGAAATGTCATAATATAAATATTACAGGTTTGTGAATGTACTATACTCCCAGTGCTCATTTACATGGTTATAGTTCTAAAAATTCATGAACCGTATAAAAACAGTGTGCATGAAAAAAATTTCTTAACCTTATTCTTAAAGTGTTTTAATAATGTGGCTTGTTTAAATGAATTTGGAAGTTTATTATATAACATTATACCTTTGTAGTTAAAGCTTCCTTCATAAAGGCTCGTTTGGTGCACTCGAATTGTCAGTTTATCCTTGTTATGAGTGCGATGGTAATGTACATCAGCATTTACTTGAAAATGATTTATATTTTTATGAACAAATAATAGTATTTCATATATATATACACCGAGGGCAAAGGTAATATAAGCAGCTCTTTAAATATTGGTCTGCAGCTGCTTATTGATGATTTCCCTGCTCTAAGCCTTAGTACCTGTTTTTGGATTTTAAAAATTTCTATGCTCTTTATTGAATTACCCAAAAACATAACCCCATATGATAGAAATGAGTGAAAGTATGCATAATACGATACCTTCAGAGATTCACTACTAACTTTCCCCACTATTGTTCTTAATGCAAAACACGTTTTACTCAATTTTTGTACCAGAAAATCAATGTGTGAGATGCATTTCAAGTGTTCATCTACATAAATTCACAGGAATTAGGTGGAATGTGAACAAATTGTAACCATGTTCCCCAGTTGTACTCTTTGGTTGTCCAAGTTTTTACTTTTTGCATGAAGAAATTTTATTGCCTTTGCTTTGAACTGGTTCACTATAAGCTTATTCTTTACAAGCCATCCTAAAATTGATCAAAAGTGCTAGTTATGTTTTTTTGTAAGTTGGATTAAGTTTTTTGTTTAATAACAAGTTTGTATCATCAGCATATCAAATTGTTCATGCTTCACTGAGTTCATGTGGTAAATCTTGAATATATATGGAAAACAGAATTGTATGTATGTATCTATGCTATTAACATACATATTATATATATTTCCCATTGTTTTGTAATTAATTGTGACATCAAAATTTGTTATCATTTCTGTACTATGAGTGAAAAGTATAAGATTGAGATTGAATACTAATTACATAAGTAACAACAGTAGAGAAAATGTAAACATTTCCAATGAAACATATACCCTAGCAGTACATATTAAAGATTCCTTTACCATGAAGTCTTTTGGATGAATGATTATTTCATTTATTACTCAGTTCAAACAACATAACAAACCAATCATTTTAAAAAAAAATTAGCACTGGTGTACCAACATTCATTCATGCCTTAACTTTCAGTTGGTATTGTTGCGAACCTATTATTTATGATTGCACCGCTTGTGTACACAAAGAGCCTGCAGATAAACATAGCCGGGAGATAAAAGGCTGGCCAATACAGATAAAGTTAGACATCTGGAACGTTCATGTTTCGTCTAGTGTCTTCTTACAATTCAATTCAATTCAATTTATTCATCCTTTAAATCTGCATACAAGACTGCGGACACTCAAAACAAAAATATTTACAAAATTTAAGTAAAAAATTTAAATACAGAAATTACAGAAAACATGTATAAGAGTAAATGCCAAAATATAATAGCATAACTTAACTTTCCAAATACTCTTTAATAGAATAAAAACATGCTTCAGTTAAATAAATGTAGTTTCAATTTAAAGATCTTTTGGTTATCCATCTGTTTTAAATAAAGAGGTAACTTTTGGGTACCACTATAAGTGAAGGAATGTCTGTATAACGTGCTAGGAGGTTTGAACTGTTTCTTGTATCATGCTGGTGTGTCACTGCATATGTTTTAAAGCAATTTAAACTAGCTTTTACATGTAAAAGAACTTTGTATATGTATAAACATGGCAAGGTTATAATTTTCAGTTCCTTAAAATATACTCTACAGCTCATATATGTAGGTTGGTTCACTATTATTCTTATGGCTCTTTTTTGCATTTGAAAAACAGTTTCTGACATTTTTTAATTACCCCAAAAGACGATACTGTAATTCATATGGGAATAAAAATATGCAAAATATGCCATTCGGACTGTCTTTATATCTGCTATTGGTTTTAAAGCTTTTAAAGCATAGCCCTGCTTACTTAACCTTTTAATCAAATCTTCTTTATGTACAGTCCAAACCAAGTTTTGATTTAACCACAAACCTAAAATTTTTTAATCTTTTACATACAAAATGTTGATGCCATCCAAATTAAGGTCAAGGAAGGTAATACTTCTATTTACTATATGCCAAAAACCTATTGTTACTGTTTTATCTTTGTTTAAAACTAGTCTGTCTTGATCGAGCCATGGCATAATAGTTTCATTAATTTCATTTACATTTTGAAGTAAATGACCTTTATCATTACCATAGCTGAGTATGTTTGTGTCATCTGCAAAAATAGTAAGTTTAATATTTTCCTTATCTGCATTATGGGTTATATGATTAATATAAACTAGAAATAGAAGGGGGCCCAAGAGAGATCCCCCACATTTTATAATTTTCGTTTCAGAATTTTCATCATATTGTGTATTAGTCTTTGCATCTAAAAATTGTAATTCCACTATCTGTTTCCTGTCTTTTAAATATGAAGCACACCAAATATGCTTGAATGGGTTATTGACACCTTATATAGTGCATTTCAGCTGAATTTTCATTGGAACCAGTTTGATTTGTGAGATATATACATCTAAGTGACACATTTTAATTTGCTTTGCTTTTATAACACAACACTGAGGCAGGTCATGACTGATCAATGCAAAGCTCTCTTAGACGTATAAATTTCATGAAACTTCTATTGCTTAGCTCAACAATTGGACTAATTATTCTGTTTACATGTGAGTCAAACTCTCTGTGTTAATTTTTTGTTAATTGATGGAAATTCATCATTTCTCCAACTAGCCGTATACAGGCTAAGGTTTTTGATAGATAGAGTCAAAATGAAGAATTCAATGCCATGGCTGGGATTTGAACCACGGAGCTCCTTGTTTTCGTCTAGTGGCTCTTACCCTTTGAGCTACCATGGCCAATGTGCCCTCCTGACACTAAACTCTGCATTTGACTCATATTTCCCTGGTAGACCACTAGGGGCTCTCGCATCCAAGATACACCATTTGTGGCGACTTACTATCGTAAGAACTTAAATCCCAGGCTTCATCATTTAACTCTTATTATATTTAGTTAATTGATGGAAATTAATCATTTCTCCACACTAGCCATTTACAGACTAAGGATTTTGATAGAATCAACATGAAAAATTCAATGGCATGGCTGGGATTTGAACACAGATCTATTTTCCGTCCAGTTGCTCTTAAACTTTGAGCTACCATGGCCAACGTACAGGTATGGTACAGCCCCTTCAGTTTCTACTGTGAATTGTATGTTGGGTTCTTGAAGGTTGAGTAGTTTCAAAGCATAATATCTCTGTATATGATGTACTATTGCAAAGATGTCGTCTACGTATCTGTACCATGTTTTAAAAATATGAGGAAAGAAATATAACATTGGCACCAAAAAACAATTACAACATTAAACATCTAAAAATTAATAACTATTTGCTTCACTGTGGTGTTCCAATACAGTTAAATCTCAATATATTAAACACCTACTTAACAGTAATAATAGTGATAAGATAAAACCAGAAGAAAAATCAGGCACCTACAGGATTTACATAATATTTACATAGTCAGGACAAAAAGAAACATAGGCACTAGGAAGAAAGAACATTTTAGGCACTTAAGATACAAAAATATTGATAAGTCTGCAATATTGGCTCATTTCTGGTCTGAAAATGATGTAATTGAAGATAGCACCAAATTACTATAATATGTAAAAAACATAGGGAGCTCATCATCTGGGAGAAAATATGCATAGAAAAACATAAAAACCAACTAATGAACTTCGAAATCCTTTCAGAAGACAACGCCAAATTTAAATTCATCACAAAATCAACAGATGGCAGCAGCAACTCCAGAACTACCCATACCACTGAATCAAGCTTTAGTCGCATTAGAGCCGATGATGCAAACGATGGTTCATGAAACATGTCCTCAATATAAGTACATAAGTGAAGCTGATTTGTAAAAAATATGACTCATCTATAATTTAATAATTGTTACACTTCACTGTGGTGTTCCAATAGAGTTGAACTTCGACATAGTCTGATTAATTTTACATATTGTATGATGGCTGCTTGTCAAGATCATGTCTGAGATTATTTGTTAAAATTTGTAAAGCAAGTACTGGGGTAGTTCTGACAGCTCCAGTTAATATGCAAAGTTTTCGATTTTGCAAAATAGGGAGTTTTTCTATATTTGCAGTTATTAATATTTAAGTGCTGGTTCAATAAATGTCTTGTAAAAAAGTACCAAAATTTGTGTAGTATTTCCCCATTACTTTACTACCAATCTCTCTTTAACAGTGGTCATTATTCTCAGCTTTTTGCATATATTATCAATGTGTGTTTTCCATGTTAAATTTCTGTGAAAAACAATATCTAAATATTTGGCTTCACATGATTCTGTGAGAGCTTTCCCTTCTAGTTAAATGCGAATTATTAAATGGTTGCTTCCTTAGTGTGAATAGTTGATAAATTATGCAAAGTAGACAATTTATTTGTGGCTAGTGTGTATTGACCTAAGAGGAAATATTTATTGACTTTGAAGGAGCATATAATTGTATTTGGAGGTATAAAATACTCAATAAGCTTAAAGTTTTTGGAATGCAGGGTAAAATATTACACTGAATCATTGAAATTATTGAATGTTTATTGCTGCCAAATATAATGATAAATTATCAACATATCAACAGACACACTATTGTGTACCCCTAGGTAGCATCCTTAGTACTAAACTCTTTAAATGACAACATTTTATTTGACAAATTTAATGAAAGGAAACTGTCACTGTACTTTTAATGACACAGTTCATAACCATAATACTAGACAGAGAATGCATATTCATGTGAATAGAAGTAACACAAGAGCTCATCAAAACTGTGTAATAAACCTAGGAACCACTTTTTTTAATAAACTGCCAATAGCCGATAAAACCACTTGTAATTTTTCAGAATTTAAAAAGTCAGTTTTGGCATACCTGCTAAACCACTTCTTTTATTCTGTTAGTGAATTTATGGAAAGTTTATAATATTGTACCACTTCTGAATTAATTGTGTATGTTGTAAAATTCTTGAGATATTTTTATAACTCGTTGTTTTGTACAAACACTGACCTGTTCTTATTAGATGTGACTTGTTAATTTACAAGTATAGCTAATTGCACTGTAAATTCACAATTTGACGTGTCTTATATGATAGTACTCATGTTCAATGTATGATTTACAAGAGGAATAAATTATCTATCTATCTAACAATGATCTTCCATGTCAGTTACAAAAAATAGAATCAAAGGTCTAAATTAATATAATTTTGAGTCGAACTAGTACTCAATGCTCCACTTATTGCTAGTATTTACCTAGAATGCATTTCGTTAGGATCTTCCTAACATCATCAGCTGTTGTCAACTAATGGACATTGATTTGGTGAACTCCTTGGAGGTGATAGGTGCGTGAGATAAGCAAGTTATGAGGGGAAGGGTTGTTACGAAGCTTTAAGATTAGCAAGGAGCAGAAAAAAGCGAGGTACTGCTCACACATCACAAATCTACTCGCTATTGAACAAACCAATCCTCTGTCGGTATTTTGATTAACTTGAAGTTTGGGTTTTCTTCAAAGCTAGTGTCGAAATTAAACAATTTTCTTTCATATTTCTTTATGAAGAATTTTTCCCACGTGGTTAATGCAGTTGGGCATTGGACACTTTCTAATAAGCGGATATCTTGTTCTATATCATGATTCTCCTTCCAAAAGTGGTATGCTACTGCCGATTTATCTATTTCTTTGTTCCTGATGTTCCTGAAATGCTCTTTAAGCTTAATGTTCAAGTTCCTTTGGGTTTTTCCAATGTAAACGTTGTCACAACCTTTGCAGTTTATCTGGTACACACCTGATTTTTTGTCTGTGGGTATCTCCTTTGTATTATGTGATTTCAAAAAGTGTTGTACACTAAATCTGTATCATAGTCCTTACACATTGGAAAGGTCGTAATGTTTACAGACGATGTAGTATTATAGAATTCTATACTGAAAAATCAAAGTCACCAGTTAATAAATATAGCAAAGGAAACATTACGGAATTGGATAACTAATAATGTAATGAAAATTAATACACAAAAAACTAACTAAGCTTTTGCAGAAACATGTGAAGACTATTATTTAGGAATTGTTTTTGATATAAAATTAATATGGCAAAAAAAGACATTGATAACATAGGGTATCCAAAATATGCTGAGAAAACCTTACCACTATCAAAGAGATTGGCAGGCAAGAAATGGGGAAATTCTATACAAACTTTAAAGACCTTTTACAAGATGTATTGAACCAAAACTTAAATATTGTAAAGAGATATTAATAACTACAAATATAAAAAAACACAATAAAAATTTCTCGACTCTCATCAAGGTGGGACGGGTTCGATCCCAGCTGACTGCAAAGTGAGATTTGTGGTGGACTACAGGGCGCTGGGACGAGTTTTCTCCAGGATCTCTGGTTTCTCCCATCATCACTTCACCAGTTGCTTCATCTTCACCTCATGTATCATCAGTGTCACTGCCTGTGGTACCATATGTAGTAAAAGCGTACATTTAACACTACACACACACACACAAACACACACACACACACACACACACACACACACACACACACGCACACACACCTAACTTACAATTGCTAAGGTTTTTTTGATTTTATTACATTTATCCTCACACATAAAAACTGAAGAGTTCTACTCTGCTTTTAAATTAACAGAAATAAATATTTGGAGAAACTTTCTTTTGTGAGATGCAAGAATATTTTCTAAGTCCAATGGTACATGTATGTGCATGCGTAAGCAGACAGCCTGCAGTCGTCGTATTGCAGCCAACATGAGAAAGATATGTAACACTTATAGCCAACCTATGCGAAAATGCCCCAGACATCTGTCGTATACCGGTGCAAAAGGGCATGTGGATGTGAGGATCAGTTTTGGAAAATACTGAACATGTTTCCTTCCAGGTTTTATTGCTTTAGAAAATTAAGCTTGCTGTTCAGCAGAAGTGCCTATTGTAGTGTTAGAAGTGAAGGCTGTTTGTCCTGTGCGTTCTCAAATATGTAAGATTCGTTCAGTATGTTGTTGAAAATCAGAAAACAGCTTGACAAATTAGTAAAATGTATGAGCTGACGGACTGGTTTGGTTACTGACGAAAATTGTGCCCGATTAAACCAATAGATGTTAAAATCGATGTTAGCAAATGTAGCGTAAAAATTGTCACAGCGCTAACACTAATGTTAAATTATATAACTACTACTTTGTGTTAGTCTGCTAGTGTAATTTAGGGAAAAGTAAGACCAGGAGAACTGTGGTTCAGATACCGGCTGTGGCATTGAATGTTTCATGTTGACTCAATAAAATACCGTAGCCTATATACGGCTAATGTGCAGAAATGATTAACTAAATTAACTAAAATAAAGTAATAAGAGTTAAATGAAGAAGCCTAGAACTCATGTACATACGATAGTAGGTTGCCACAAACGATGTATCTTGAACGCGAGAGCCTCTAGTTGTTTACTGGGGAAATATTTGAGTCAAATGGAGACTTTAATGTCATGACAGAAAGTGAAACATGGTAGCTCAATGGGTTAGAGCGACTGGATGGAAACCAGGAGAACCGTGTTACAGATCCCAGCTGTGGCATTGAGTTTTTCATGTTGATGCTATCTAACAAGTAAGACTGTTGGCAGCATAGCATTCGGTGGAAAGACAAGGATAGTTTGGCTGCACTGAATTCTTCAATATGTCTACATACGCAGTAAGGATACAAACAAACCGTTAATAGCGTTAAAGGAATGCACTCCAGAACAAAATTGCATGAAAAACTAAATAAATTATATTAAAAATCATGGTTTTATATAAAAAATAAAAAATTTAAGGACTGGAAAAAAATCACTGCGTCTCATATTCCAAAAAAGAGCCAAATGTATTTATGTAAAAATCAAATGGAAATGGAAATTAAGTTTGTAGCGCGTGTGTAAATCAGTGGAGTCATTGAGGGGAAACAGTATGGTTACCTTTCCCACCTCCTAGTTAACCTTTGCAGGTGACGTAATAGATATTGGGGTGAGGAAGAGCATACGGAATATTCAGTGGTGGGTTGTTAAAGTAGTTATTCATATTTTATATTCATAATGTGTATTGAATACCATTGTGAATTATGCTTTTATAGCTATATGTTAATATTTGTTCATAATTTAGGTGGAGCTCTTATTCTTCTTAGCTATTAATTTGTTGATGTTGGGCTCTGTAACGGGACATGTTGACTGTCCACCGCTTACTTGCATTTGTTTTAAAACACAAAGGAGTGTAGACGTACCGCAATAGCCAATGCCAGTCAGCTGTTACCCTGCACCCCCACGCCGCTATTCGAAAAACTGAAGAAGGGGTTCAAGGAGGGGAGTCACCCTCAGTCGCACTCGTTGGCACCTCTGGTGTAGACCCTCTGCTTCTATTACTGTCCTCATTCTGTGCGGCATGGATGAGACAAATACCTATTGACATTTTTAGGAAAGGATACTTTGCTGTATATGCCAGCACCATTCATAACAGATGAATGAACCCGATTGTTTACACAACCAATATTAAGGCAATTTTCTAATAACATTAAATTTATTTTGAAAATTATAAAAATGTTCTTTGTGAATTTATAAATGAATGGGTTTAAAATATTATTATTTATCTTTTTCAAGAAAAACATAAGGCATTGCTATTAAAGTAACAATAATACAAAGAAATATGCACCTGCCTCAAGAATTCAAATTCATGCTGGTCTTAGTTAATTGATGTAAATTAATGATTTCCTCACACTAGCTGTATATAGTTTATGGTTATTAAAAGATAGAGTCAAACCACAGAAAGCGGGATATCCGTGGTTCATATCCTGGCCATGGCATTGAATTTTTCTCATTGTCTCTATCATGTTGGTCTGTGTACGAGACCCATACGATTTCTTGCTCAATTATCATGCATAGAAATGGTGATAACTATCACATTTATAATATTAGCAGGTGTGTCACTGAAAAGGACATTAATATAAGAGTAATAAAACTGTATAATAAACTACCTAGTGAGATAAAAAATTTGATGAATAGCTCAAAAACAAAACTAAAAAGTAAATTAAAACAATATTGTTAAATAAATGTATATACAACCTAGATGTATTGTAAATTATATATGTAAAATTGGGTATTAGCATTCATGTTGTAAAATAATAATGTCATATTGTAAAATAATTTGTATAGAAATGACGTGTCCAAAATCAATGTACAAATGATAAACTGGACCAATATAATATCACTATCAATATCAATAAAGCCAAGCTGCAAGGCAACTCCCTGTCGCAATAACTTTGAAATGCTGCCAGAGTGGTATCAAAGCGTACACTGCAAGAATTAATTTGTTCTTTCACACTAGCCGCCGGTAGGTCAAAATTGGAAAGGTAGAATCAGACTATAAACTTTAATGCCATAGCCAGGATTCAAATCATTGAACTTTACAGGGTGACTATCTTTCCAAAGCGTATATTGTGAATGCAGCATCAGCAAATGCTTCCAATGTTTTCCGAATTGAACTGTATTTCTGGCAGCTGCTCATTTGTTTTTGTCAAAGGGTGTATATGCACAGCCAGCTCAAATAGCAAGCATGGCCAACAAAACAATTTTGGCAATGGCCATGAACAGTATCATACATATGTTCAAAGTGCGCTAATTGCTTTAACACTTTTTCTTTGCAAGTTAAACTTTTTTAACACTTTTTCTTTGCAGCATTTTAAAAATAGTTTGTACAACAAAAGCAACTCGACTTATGATTGCTGTTGTTTCGGGAGTTAGGGAACATAAACCCGGTGAATATAAATGACAATGGGCAAGTTGAAGGAGCTTGCTGGTGGATTCCGGATTCCTGATTCCGGATTCCTGATACCGGATTCCTGGTTCCGGATTCCTGACTCCAGACTACTGACCCGGATTCCTGAAGACGGATTTCTGATTCCGGATTCGTGATTCTGGATTCCTGAAGACGGATTCCTGGTTCCGGATTCCGGGTTCCGGATTGCTGGTTCCGGTTTCCTGGTTCCGGATTCCTGGTTCGGGATTCCTGACTCCGGATTCCGGATTCTGATTCCTGATTCCGGATTCCTGATACCGGATTCCTGACTCCGGATGGCTGACTCGGGATTCCTGACTCCGGAGGCTGATTCCTGATGCTGATTCCTGATTCCAGGTTCCTGATGCTTTATTCCTGATGACGGATTCCTGATGCCGGATTCCTGATCCGCATTCCTTATCCCGGATTCCTGATTTCGTATTGCGCATCCCTAATCCTTATTCCGGGTTCTTGATTCCTGATGGCGGATCCCGGATTCCTGATACCCGATTCCTGATGCCGGATTCCTGATACCGGATTACTGATGCCGGATTCCGGATTCCTGATCCCTGATTCCGGATTTCTGATTCCGGATTCCTCATTCCGGATTCATGGTTCCGAATTCCTGACTCCGGATTCTAGACCCGGAATTCTGATTCCGGTTTCCTGATGCCGGATTCCAGGTTCCGGATCCCTGATCCCTGATTCCGGATCTCTGATTCCGATATTCTTATTCCGGATTCTTGATTCCGGATTTCTGATTCCGGATTCCTGACTCCGGATTCCTGACTCTGGATTCCAGACCCGCAATCCTGATTCCGGATTCCTGATGCCAGATTCCAGATTCCGGATTCCGGATTCGTGACAGCGGATTCGTGATTCCGGATTCCTGATGCTGATTACTGATTCCGGATTTCTGATTCCTGTTTCCGGATTCTTGATTCTGGATTCCTTGTTCCGGGGTCCCAGGTGTTGCGTCGGCACCGGCTCCTGTGTCTTGTCGATTGCTGTTACGCTCACTACGGGCTCGCACGTTCCCAACTCCGTCACGGCCTGGACGTCGTGATCGGTGTCCGTTGGATTTAGCAGTCTCACTGGCACCTCCTCTCGGCACGGCAACAATGTCCTGGCTACATAGAGTCCGTGCACAGGCGTCTTTTGGTCCAGCATCATGTTCTTTGTCCGCTGGCCTTCCAGTCGCGGCGTCACCACCACCTCGCTCCTCGCGGGGACAGCCACGTCTTCCTTCAAGATGGCCCTGCAGATTCCAAGGCGCTCTTCGGGTTGATGTAGTATAACCTCTTCTCCGTTGAGCCGCAGGACCTCCCTGCCGACGTCGACCGTCGCCTCGTGGCTCCTGAGGGCATCCAGTCCCAGAATCGTCTCCTCAGCCACCTTCGCGACGAATACCCAAAGACGTACGACACTCCTTCCCAAGGTCAACATCAACAGGGCCTCCTTCTGCACAGGCAAGTTGTCGCCCGATGCCGTGACAAGCTGGTATGGTCGGCTCGGCTTCCTTGTCGGTAAACCCTTCGCCACGTCAGGTCTGATGATGGTCACGGTTGCCCCAGTGTCCACCAGCACGCGGCACGGCTTCCCTCTCACCCAACCGTCCGCAATGAGGCTGACGGCATACGCAGGCTGACGGCGCGCAGTGTCACTTGAGGGGATGGTGGTGATGGTGCCGACGTGCCCCTCTCCACGGCTGCCCTTATTCGTTTTCCGGTTGCTCTTCCTGGTGTGGGCAGTCTCTCTGCAGGTGTCCGGGCTGTCCACACCCCCAACACAGACCACTAGGTGTTCGCCGGCGTCCCTCGGCTGGTCTTCTGTCTCCGGTGTAGCGGACACTCCTCGTTCTCGACGTCGGGATAGCTGTTACCTTGGTCGCCTCCATCCTTAATGCTGCCGTTAGCGCTTCGTGGATTGTTTTATAATCGCCGAGCATTAGGCGCTGACGAATCTCCGTGTCCCGTACCCCGTAGACGAATGTGTAGGCAGCTTCCCGGGATACGAACTCTGGTTGGAGGTCGACTAGCGCCTTGCTGGCCAGTTGTTCAACTGCCAGGGCGAAATCCTGCAGCGTCTCCCCTGGCTGCTGTGACCCTGCATTTAGTTGGCTGCGGTACGCTGCGGCTAAGCGGTGGTTTCCGAAACGATTCTCCAGGGCCTCCCAGATATCCTTGGGCGCCGCCGTTGCCTTCACCGCGTTTAGGAATTTCGCGGCCCATCCTTGGAGGCTGGCTATTAACTGTGTGGCCTCCTCCTCTGGTGACCATTTGTTGTGCTTGGCCACTGCGTCGAATTGGCGGCGGAAGACCTCAAACGTTGACGCACCGTCATATTTCGGAGGTTTGACGCGCGCCGATGTTGTGTCGCGTCCCGGTACGTCGGCCTTCAAATCCTTCAACCTCCTGCCAACGACGTCCTCCACCATGGCGCTCAGGAACTTGACGGTATTGTCGGCCTTTCCTTCCAGCTCATTAATGTGGCTCGCCAGGTCTTCGACGCGCTCGCCTAACTCTGTGACGTCCTCTTTTACGCCGGCCAACTATTCTGCAAACTTTGCGGCGAGAGCCTCATTTGCCGCCTTCATTTCCGTGGCCAGACTGCCGTTCGCTGCTCTCATTTCGGTAGTTAACTCGGCCTTCATTTCTTCCATCTTCTCGGTGGTGTCGTTGGCCTTCTTCATTTGTTTCAACTCTACGGCCAGGTTGTTATTTGCCGCCTCCGTCTTCGCTGTTAATTCGTTCATCTTCTCCAAAATTCTTTCCAATGCCGATTCCATGGCCGATATCCATCTCCTGACACCAGTTGTGTCTTTGTGGGTTCGTGAAATTAAAAGTCCAATTGCATTACTCAAAAATGTTCTTTATTTCCACCGAATTACAATCGGAGCACTTGCCGATTACACAGAATTACGTAATGCACACAATTACAATTCACCAGTTCCTCCGTCACAGGTCCACTGCACGCAGTTACGTACACTTCTCCGATGCACGTACACAGTCCGTTCCCTCACTGGGCGATCCTGACGACTGCTCGATAAGAACCGAACTGAACTCACTCACTGCAGCCCCCTTTATAGGGTTATCACTGTTTCTCGAAGCCTATCGTTTCAGTGAATCACCGCGAAGGTTCCTGACGGCAGGGGAAGGGGGAAGAGGCGGTCAGCGACCAGTGACACTTACCTAATCATCCCCTCAGTGACTGAGATAAATGGGTGGGCGTAGTCCGGATGCCTCTGGTCCCCTACTCAGCTGCCGTTTGTCTTGCTTTCCGATAATTGGGTGACAATATCAACACAAACTCTCCATCACATTTTTAAAGGGTGATAATTAAAACTTTACGACATCTCCGTGCACGGTTCTCAACATAATTCAATTTAATGAACATTCATTTATATTTTTACTGGTCACCAGGACGATATCCTATTACCGTTGTACCTTTTTAAGGAAATAAGTAATAAAACCATTTCTGTAAATGTCTATTTTTGTTAATTTGAAGCAGATATAACAGAAATTGTTTTAAGAATACTTTTATGCAAGAATGACAAGAGAAGGTGAAGTAAGTACATACATCTTGGTTCAGTGTGCAATAGGAAACTGGACAACCAAACTAAATGATCACTGACTTTCATTAATTTTCCCTGACAAACATCTAGTGCGGGACAGATGCCGCGTCATTCGTTCTCGATATCTTTAAATGGTTGTATAGAGTACCAACAGATGGCAGCATAACCGTTTTGTATGTTACGTTTTAAAAAAGTTTAATTATCCGATATATTAATAGGCATAAAAATGAAACCTCGTCTATTTTACATGAATAATGGGCAAAAGAATCGATCTGTAATAGCGTTAAAGTCATGTCTGGAATTATAAAGTTAGACGTTTTCGTACCTTCAGATGTCGTTTATGATTCAGTTACGTAGAAGGAAATGAAACATGTGTAGTAAATAATATTTCTAAATATCACATTTTACCAAGAGGTAGGCAAATACCCAACGAGAACATAAGTGATTGTCTTGTAACCAATCAGAAGTAGTCTGTGACAGAACTTGACAACCGAAGTGTTCCCCACAGCCAATCCAGAGGAATAGTGTACAAATACCTCATTGGCAAGACGTAACAATTGACGTTTGTCAAGTGGGTATGCAGTACAAAGCAAAAGCTGGTGATTTCGACATATATATATATTTATTACTTCGCAAAATATTGACTATGTACGAGAATGGCAAGTTTTCTATGACGCATAAGCTTGTGAAAGTACTCGGTTTGAGGAAATGCCGTGACTGAACAAAGGTAATAATCTTACAATAATGCATTCCATGAGAAGCCAGTGCGACATTAAAACCATACCAGGTCGGCTTGTTGGCAAAGGTGGTCACTCAGGTTTCCTCTCAGAGAGCAAAGTAATTTTTCGCTCTAAATCTAAGGCCGCAACTGATTATCAAGCAGAGATGAATGCTGGTATGTTTAAATACTCCTTTTGGAACAAGGTCTTGCCGTTTTTAACAAAGAAATCCGATATTATAGCTTGGATATCCAACAGGACCCATCACAATCAAGAGAAGAGTTGTGAAGGTTGTTAAATTAAAGCGCAAAAGTGTTATGAATTGTACATACACAAAGAGACTGACACAATGTCTCCACTCACTCTTCTAAAATTTCTTGTTACGAAAGATTACTCTTGTATATAGTCATCAGCATTATTTTGTTTTTAATCCCAGGCACACCATCCTAATTAGCTACACTCGCATCAGATTACAATTTGCATGCCTTTCTTTATCCACTGCAATCTAGTTTCAATATTTACTCTTAAGAAGTTTGTTAATGTCGATAAATGTTTGCACGTTTTGTTGTAGTTATACAAGACAATAGTAATAGCTTGTTACCTCTATGGAGGATTAGATAAGAAACTGGATATGAACCAACAAAAGGATAGGCCACTTTATGTCAGAGGTACCTCATTGTGAGCCTCATCGCACAAGAGCACTTACGGTGCAGCACCACACCCACCCATCGACGGCACTTCCGACCCTGAAAACAGCGATAGAAATGAAAGGGAAGGATGGGAAACAAATTATCCAATCCATCATTTGGCTAAGGAAATCCATTGCTTAGATTGGTTGGTCGAACCCGGGACACACAGAAGTACTCTATTCCTTGTATGGAGGACCTTGACCTAGTAGGTATCATTAGATACAAACTGGAAATATTTTGCGCCTTATGGTATGGCATCTTCTTACTACGAATGTCCAGGGAATGTTTACTAGTTGTTAGTATTCTCTTGCATCTTAAAAATGTACGGATGTACTGCTGAAAAGCAAAGATTATCATTTTGGAAATGTTGCTAAACCATTTCACTAAATCTACATTAAGTTTTGAACACCCCTTCCAAAAATTCTCACTCTAGAAATGTTTATCCTTTTCTTATACCCCCAAGGGTCTAGCCACTCAGTGTTGACTGTGAACAACAATAAACAAACTTTTCAACCTTCTGTGGTAAAAAATGCATGATCCATGTAAACTGTGGCTAATTTTTGTGTATTTCCTCCTACTGTTGCTTTTTAAGGACAATTAGTGTTATTATGGAATTAACTGTTAACTATTGTTTAATTATGTGAATAACTAAATTGTGGTTGCCAAAATAATGTCGATGTCCTTTTATCTGAAGTATCTCATTAAGTACACTAATGAAAATCGTGTACAGTGACCCAAATGCGTATAATGACATCGGATTGCTTTTGTGTGCACGTTTATCTGCAGAATTGCAGCAGTAGTAGTAGTGGTGGTGGTGGTGGTGGTGGTGGCGGCGACGGCGGTGGCGGTGGCGGTGGTGGTGGTGGTAAATCAAGAGTATACATACAACAATAGGAGTACAATTTAATGGAAATTAATTGTTCCTTCACATTAGCCGTGTGTAGGACGCACTATGAAAGAGTAGAACCAGACTGAAAAATTGAATGCCATAGCCGGGATTTGAACCACAGATCTGGTTTCCGTCCAGCCGCTCTAACTATTTGAGCTACTATGGCCAACGTGCCAACATGACATTAAATTCTCCAACTGACTCGTGTTACGAAGATTTAAATTCCAGATACAGAAATCGATCAATTACAAATGGTATGACAGATAGCCACACATTGATGGCATTTGGTAATTTTAATGAATATAAAATATGGAACATGTATTTTAAGAAGAAAGAAATACATAAATGTGCGTGGATTAATAGAGATCCAAACAAATAATAGACTACATGATATGCAATGAAAGATTGCCCTAATTAGTATAGAGAATGTGACATACATAGTGACCATTATTTGGTAAACGACTGAAAGATAGAAAGGACTGAGCCCTCAAAGCAACCAAGAGAGGAAGAAGGGAGAACACAGATATAAAATATGATTTTTACAGTTTAAATCAATTGTATACTTATATCAACAACGGCTCACTGAAAAAATAATAACAAAGTAAAACGTAAATAAGGTATAGGAATATATAAAGAAATGTATCGAGAAAGCAGCAAGGAAATGTTTGGAAAAACAAAAGCGTTATAAGAGAAGAAAGGGCCTTAAGATATGGAATGTAGAAACACAAAAGACAGTGAACAAAAGATATCCCACTAATTACAAACGAAGGAAAATTTTGTAGAAGCAAGGAATATAGCAAAGAAAGCACACATGTGTACGGGAGACCAGACATGGTCCAAAACACAAGGATACTGTCCAAATTAATTCAACCATGGAAAACCTCTGGCATGAAGATATGGGAGAAGAAACAATAAGTAAGTATAGAGTAAAGAAATTGATATCTTTAGAAGAAATGGAAATAGTAATGAAGAAACAAAAGAATAAAAAACAGTGCCATCTAAACGAATAAATATAGAACTATTAAACTATAGAGAAAACTACATGTTACACATAATAAATTAATGCTGGATAAGTGGAGTAATCCAAAATATGTCCGCGCCGTGGCTCAGTGGTTAGACCGCTTGGCTCTCTCCAAGGCGGCCCGGGTTCGATCCCAGGCGACCGCAAAAAGAGATGTTTGGTGGACAATACGGCGCTGCGGCGGGTTTTCTCCGGGATCTCCAGTTTCCCCCGCCATCTCATTCCACCGGTGCTCCATCTTCATCTCATGTATCATCAGTGTCATCACCTGCGGTGCCGTATGTAGTAAAAGCGGGCGATAAACACCACACACACACACACACACACACACACACACACACACACAATCCCAAATCTGGGGTACAGTGTACAAAGGGATTTGTATATTTAGAAAGTGAACCCGCAGATGTGCTAGTATTGTTCATTCTGCATAGAAACAACGGAACAGAACACTTTATAGAAATAATAATTATATTGCAAGAAAAGAATGAATTCAGAAGAAGGCGATCATGTATGCACAGCATATTTATAATGAAACAAATGATTGAAAAACGAATAGAATACAATTTACCAACCTTTATAGTTTTTATTGATATTGAAAACACTTTTCACAAGATAAAACTTGAAGAACTATGGAATGTAATGAAGAACAAATTTCCGAAACATGTAATAAGCACAATTAACATTCTATGTAATACATAGATATTATAAAATGAAATTAGTTTTATTAGTAAACAGATGTAGCACTGACTGACTATATTGACGATGCCATAAAATAATTGTCAGGCAGAAGGAATACAAAGGACATGATCTTTGTATAATAGAAAAAGTGAAAACAATTTACAAAAGGCCATTTACATTTTGGATAACATATTAGAACAATATGAACCAACAATTTCAGTAAATAAAACAAAAGTCATGGCATTTTCAGAAAAACTGACAGAAAGTGCGAAATAATGGTGAAAGATTAAATAATGAAGCATTCGTAAGTGTAATTATTTTGCATATGATATATTCGATAATGTTTTGCATAATAGGATTCACAAACACCAATATATATGTGGAAAAATTTAAAAAAAATACAAGTAAAGGAACGTAATTTAAATTTTATAAAGTAGTCCCTGTGAATGGTATTACACAACTTTATTTAAGGTATCACATGATAAATGAATTGTAGCCTTGAAGCTCAGAAGTCTTGTAATTTCTGGGTGACTTGCATAACTTGGAAACCGTAAGAGATAAAAAGTAGAATCCCATTAAAATGAATCATTTATGTCTTACACATTTTTTGTGGAATGAAAAATTTCGGAGCTATTTCTTGTTACTCGCATATTTCTGAATTTTCCAATATTTATAGTTTCACTCAAATGAGAAATTATAAGTAGGTAATTATTTAACGGTTGTTCATGCAAAGGGAACGGAATTTAGAGACATGAGACAGCGTTGACATTGCTACATTGCCACAAGACAATTAGCAATAAGATAACGTTTATCTGGATGGACAGAGTAACAACAGTTTGTACACGAGTACAACAACTAATGTGAATGTAGCACATCAACTTTTTGCCATTCTGTTTACGTTATCGACTGTACACATTGCAAAGCGCCGGAAAGAAAAGGACACATTGTGCCTCAGTGCCATTTGTTCGTTTTTTATTATTATTATTATTATTATTATTATTATTATTATTATTATTATTATTATTATTATTATTATTATTATTATTATTATTATTATTATTATTATTATTATTATTATTATTATTATTATTATTATTATTATTATTATTATTATTATTATTATTATTATTATTATTATTATTATTATTATTATTATTATTATTATTATTATTATTATTATTATTATTATTATTATTATTATTATTATTATTATTATTATTATTATTATTATTATTATTATTATTATTATTATTATTATTATTATTATTATTATTATTATTATTATTATTATTATTATTATTATTATTATTATTATTATTATTATTATTATTATTATTATTATTATTATTATTATTATTATTATTATTATTATTATTATTATTATTATTATTATTATTATTATTATTATTATTATTATTATTATTATTATTATTATTATTATTATTATTATTATTATTATTATTATTATTATTATTATTATTATTATTATTATTATTATTATTATTATTATTATTATTATTATTATGTTTACCATTATTGTTATTATTAGAGTTATCATACGTGTTGTTTTTATTACTTCTCATTATACGACGGTTTGTTAACTGAATCAAAAAATAAAAGCAGCAAAACAGCGCCGTAAGCTGAAAAGAAGAAAAATATAAAGCAATATGCTGCGCAAGTAGTTCACAGCAAACAACATTATTCAAAGTGTGATTAACCTAATTTTTTGCTTCACTCAAGGCGATTCAGGGGAGGGCAGGTATCGTTGCTGTGACGTCAGCGCTCCCACGGAAGGCCAGTTGAACGTGTGACGTCACAGCAATATGGTGTTAGCACAACTAACGTCTTGGATATCATAATTTTATTGTTGTTTCAATTACAGAATAGTCACAGATTATAAGTAATTCCATTCCGGTTTTATGCCAATTCTAGTTTATGTGAATAGTCGTGTTATACCGCAAATAGAACAGAAATTAAGACTATTTTGCCTGAACTTTTGAGAGCTATATAGAACAATTAGATGGACTTTTCCGCCATTTGTCGGAATGATGTTATTTCTTCTCTTAACTCAAAAAATCGATCCAACACCGCACATCACAATAATAACTGCCACATTCTTCAAGAAACCTTTTAAATTGTCTATGTCAAACGCCTCTTGATTGGGTAACTTTTTTAACAACAACAACAACAACAACAACATTTGAATGTTCTGATCTACGTCCATGGATTAGGCGCATTGTCTGTTTCGTTTTTCACCGTAAGTCTACAGATTAATACCAGATGCTCAACTCCGTGGTAAAGTTTGAAGCCGCATAGGACGCTTTTCCTGAACCTTTAGACCCCGACAACCTTGGGAACTACGGCCGGTAATGTAGTAAGCTTCTATTGCGACGGAGCTATGGTGCATTCGCTTCCCCTACCCTTCCCCACCCGTGTTCACCGACTGATAGAATCCAACTTCTTTCAAAATCACATCTCGGCACACATGAATAGTTTACGCGCATTTCAACTATCGCATATTAGCATAATACGCGTCAAATGCGCGAGGAAATATGCGGTAAACTATTCATCAGGGTGCGAGATGTGACTTCGAAAGAAGTTGTCCAATTTGTGAAAAAAATATCCAGAATCCACTTGAACTTTTCCTGTTAAATATGAATAATTGACTTCCACAAAGCATTATATCTTTATTCCTGTTGCAAATTGATAGTTGTGTCTTTAAAAACAATTACAATTTTAAAAACGAGAGAGTGAATTCACTCAAGATGCTGTTGAGATTATACAAGAATCTGTATCCCCTTTCCCTCAAGCTTCTTAGTGTAATACTTAAAATAAACATTAATTTAACACTAAAATAATGATTCTGTAGATACAGGAAAATAGGAAATGATACCATAATGTTATGTGTAATGCAATTTCTTTGTACACAGAATGTTGAAAAATTCCTCGGAATAACAGTGAGAAAAAAAACCCTAAAGAGATATGTATGTAAATTTGAAATGATACCAACAACTATGTACAAAAAATAGCACTATTTCTTTAAAATGACAACAAAGCAGCTCTGTTAATGATTATATTTAATAAGAATTTTAAAAGCTCAATAGTACATACATTATTTTCAGCACAAGTATACTAAAGTATATTCAGAGAAAAACCTGAAATTTGTGATAGATTCATATAAGATTAATAATGTCAAATTAGTACAGAAGTCGGTATTAGCAACTGGTGACATACATTTCATAAATGGCACTATTTTATACACTTCTAATCACTTTGGTTGAATTAGCATTCACAAGTGCAGAATAAATTATGAAAAATAATAATTACATGAAAGCTGTATCATTCATTTAAAATTGTCCTAAGCTTAACTCTGTCCTCACAACACAAGAATATTACAGCGTTGAATTTTTAAATGCTTCAGTGGCATGCATATGCACAGTAATACCTCTTCTCCGTTGAGCCGCAAGACCTTCCTGCCGACGTCGACCGTCGCCTCGTGGCTCCTGAGGGCATCCAGTCCCAGAACCACCTCCTCAGCCACCTTCGTGACGAACACCCAAAGACGGACGGCACTCCGTCCCAAGGTCAGCTGCAGCAGGGCCTCCCTCTCCACAGGCAAGGTGTCGCCCGATGCCAACACAAGCTGGTATGGTCGGCTCGGCTTCCTCGTCGGCAAACCCTTCGCCACGTCAGGTCTGATGATGGTCACGGCCGCCAAGGTGTTCACCAGCACGCGGCACGGCTTCCCTCTTATCCAGCCGTCCGCGATGAGGCTGTCATCCATCCGCCGGCTGACGGCGCGCAGTGTCACTCGCGGGGATGGTGGTGATGGCGCCGACGTGCCCCTCTCCAAGCCGGGCCTTACTCATTCTTCCGGCTGCTCTTCCTGGTGTGGGCAGTCTCTCTGCAGGTGCTCGGGCTGTCCACACCTCCAACACAGGCCACTAGGTGTTCGCCGGTGTCCCTCGGCTAGTCTTCTGTCTCCGGCGTAGCGCACACTCCTCGTTCTCGACGACGGGATAGCTGTTACCTTGGCCGCCTCCATCCTTAATGCTGCCGTTAGCGCCTCGTGGATTATTTTATAATCGCCGAGCATTAGGCGCTGACGAATCTCCGTGTCCCGTACCCCGTCGACAAAGTTGTTGGGGGCTTCCCGGGTTACGAACTCCAGTGGCAGGTCAACCAAGGCCTTGCTAGCCAGCTGCTCGATCGCTATGGCGAACTCCTGCAGCGTCTCGCCCGGCTGCTGTGACCTTGCCTTTAGCTGGCTGCGGTATGCTGCGGCTAAGCGGTGGTTCCCGAAACGATTCTCCAGGGCCTCCCAGATGTCCTTGGGCGCCGCCGTTGTCTGCACCGCGTTTAGGACTTCCGTGGCTCGTCCCTGAAAGGCTGGCTATTAACTGTGTGGCCTCCTCCTCCGGTGACCATCTGTTGTGCCCGGCCACTGTGTCGAACTGGTGGCGGAAGACTTCAAACGTTGACGCGCCGTCATACTTGGGAGGTTTGACGCGCGCAGATGTTGTGTCGCGTCCCGGCGCGTCGGCCTTCAAATCCTTCAGCTTCCTGCCGACGACGTCCTCCACCATGGCGTTCAGGGACTTGACGCTGCTGTCGGCCTTTCTCTCCAGATTGCTTACGCGGTTCGCAAGGTCTTCGACGTCTTCCACCACGGCGTTCATGGTCTTGGCGTTATTGTCGGTATTTTCCTCTAAACCATTAAGGCGGTCGTCTACTTGACCCATCCGCTTGCCCAGCTTCGTGACGTCATCCCTCACGCCGGCCAACTGTTCCTCAAATTTGGCGGCGAGAGCCTCGTTCGCCACCTTCATTTCCGTGGTCAGTTCAGCCATCTTTGCGGTCATTGTCGTGGCCAAGTTGTTGTTTGCCTTTTCCGTGTTCGCTGTTAATTCGGACTTCATTTCTTCCATCTTCCCGGTGATGTTGTCGTTGGCCGTCTTCATTTGTTTCAGTTCCGCGGTCAGGTTGTCATTTGTAGTCTCCAGCTTCGCGGCCAGGCTGTTATTTGCCGCTCCTGTTCTTGCAGCGAGGTTTTCATTTGCCGTCTTCATTTCCGAGGTCAGTTGAGCCTTCATTTCCACCATCTTCTCCAAAATCTTTTCCAATGTCGCGTCCATGGTTGTAATGTTCGGTGATGTTGTTGTCCCGCTTCCTGACACCAGTGTGACTTTGTGGGTTCGTGAAATGAAAAGTCCAATTACACCACTCAAAAATGTTCTTTATTTCCACCGACTTACAGTTGAAGACTTGCCAATTACACAAGATTACGTAATGCACACAATTACGATTCACCAGTTCGTCCGTTGCAGTTTCTCTTGCACTCGCAATTACGTAAACACCTCCGACGCACGTACACTAGCACGACGCTGCTTCGCTGCTCGCCAAGAACTCTGACTCCCTCCTCTTGCCCGACGTCTTGCTTATATAGGGTCAGCTGGCCGATCTGGAAGGTTCTCGATTAGATGAAATATCCCGTAAGTTCGAGAACACAGGTGGAACAGAAAGAGACGGCGCAGTGATGTTTTTTGTCCCAGCCATCCCTCCTTAACGCTCATAAGACAAACGAGGGGGCGTGGCGAACGCCGACCGTCTTCTGCTTGCCCGCTTTATAGGGTGTTCCGACGTTCGGGTGACAGTATTAAAGCTGACTGAGCAGAGTACTGAACAGAAGGACAGAGCTGCAATAATGGCTTTTGTGTTAAAAAGGTCAATGTTTTCACTTATACTATAAACTGCGGGTTGCATAGATCGCAATAAGTAGGGGCAGAAAACTCACCTGGTGTAATGTTGATTATGATTTATCTACTTTATTATCCTTCATAGTTTGTGTCTGGTTTGTAATTCTTTTTATACTTTTTTATTTTATGCTTTCCTTTCTTATCTCTTTCGTTCCTTCTTTCCTTCCTGCTAAAGACAGTGGGACCGATTTGGAAATAGATTTTCGGTTTAAAACTTTTGAATGAAATGTTTCGACGAATTAGAATTTTATAAAAATGTATAAATTCGGAAATTTTGAACGTGTTTTCCTCTGTAGGACGCTTCCTTACACCTAGCTTAGACTCAAATAACAGATATGTGTAATTGCTTTCGTTGTTTGTTTAGGGTGATCATGCATTAATCAGAAGAAGAAGAAGAAGAAGTCTAGAAGAATAGGAAATATTAGTCCAAACTGATTCTAGAGGGTGCTGCTTCGCCATTTAAACGAAACGAGGTCATCGCAGTAAACTTTCATATTTAAATGATGCTCGCCATTTTGTTTGCTGTTCATTGTTTATGTTATGCAATATTATGTACGTTTTTACTTATTTATTAACGTATTTATTCATTTATTTACTTGTTACCTCCAGAGATGGAAATAACTAAAAAGCAATCAAACCTCTTTGCCAAGAGCCCCATATGATAAAATTTCTTTGCCTTTTTAATCTATATTTTTCGGGATATTCAATTGTTTCTAGACCCAATGCAATGTTGCCAATAAGACTTAGCGTAGCTCAGTCGGTAGAGCACCTGCCTACCGTGGTAGGGGTCCCGGGTTCGATTCCCGGCGGTGGGGGTGGGGATTTTTCTCCGTCCAAGATAATTCCCCCTCTTCCAGAGAGTCTGGAAGTATGAATGAGAGTGTGAATGCGTGCGTGATGTAATGATTAAAAACCAAAAGATAACGAGTCAACACCATTGGTATGTTCCAAAGGAGAACGGCCGCCGATATGACCATAGTAGTTAAAGGCGGGGTATAACTGGAACAAGCAAGAAGAAGAAGACTTAGCGTTTATCTCACTGAATTTGTAGTGCTACAAACGAATCCACGATCCTTATTTCTTCTTCTTCTTCTTCTTCTTCTTCTTCTTCTTCTTCTTCTTCTTCTTCTTCTTCTTCTTCTCCTTCTCCTTCTCCTTCTCCTTCCTTCTTCTTCTTCTTCTTCTTCTTCTTCTTCTTCTTCTTCTTCTTCTTCTTCTTCTTCTTCTTCTTCTGCTTCTCCTTCTCCTCTGTAAGAATTTGGAATAGTACGCAAAACTAATTCTAGAGGGCGCTACTTCGCTATTCATAAACGAAACAAGATCATAGGGGCGAATTTTAATATTTACTTCCTAATCGAAATTTGGGTTGCTCTTTACTTTTTGGGATATTCAGGATCATATATCTATTTATTATTTATTTATTGTCTTTTGGTGATGGTCAGAAGAAACAATCTGGAAGAATAGGAATTAGTTCTCAAAAATAATACTACAGGGCGCTACATGGTCATTCCTAAACAAAGCAAGTCCATCGCGGTAAATTTTGATGTTCAATTGACATTCGAAAATTAGGTTGCTGTTCATTTGTTAACGCGATGCAGCATCTTATTTCATTCTATTCATTTGTTTACTCCCGAGATAGAAATACGTGAAACGCAATATAACCTCTTTGTACGACTCCAAAATGGTTCAAATCTCTTTGCCGTTTTTTAATCTTTCCTTTCGCGATCTTAAGACTAAGTGTTTAGCTTGTAGAAATCGCAGTGCCACAAGCCAAACGCCTTTTTGATATTACTTTTATTTTTCTTCTTCTTTTTCCTACCTATACATATTTAACATTCACATATACATACAATTTAAAGCTATCGTGAGAATACTAAGCAGTAGTGATGGAGATCAAACATTAATCAGGCAAAAATACCTGGAAAAATAAGGAATATTACTCCAAACTAATTCCAGAAGGCACCACTTCGCCATTCGTACTTGAATCGAGATCATAACAGTAAATGCTGATATATTCATTCATTCATACATTTTTATGTATTTACTTCTTTCTTTGTTTATTTATTTAAATATTTATTTATTTATTCATTAATGTATTTGTTTATTTATCTGTTATTTATTGATCTATTTATTTATCTATTGATATATTCATGTATTGACATGTTTTATGTCCTTTTTATTTATTTATTCATTTAGTTATTTACTTAATTTATGTATTTAATTGTTTATCTCTTTATGTATTCATTTCTCTTTTTATTTATGTATTTTTTATTTATTTACTTATTTATTTGTTTGTTTTATTGTTTGTTCGTTCGTTCTTTAGTTATTTCGTTTGTTTGTTTGTTTATTTATTTACTTACTTATTTGATTGTTTACTATGCTAACTAGATAGAAATAGCTGAAGCGCATCAACCATTTTTCTACGTCCCCCAAATGATTTAGATCTCCTTGCCCTTTTTATTCAAAACGTCCGTGAACATCAAATGTTTCTTGACCGTTGAATTTTGGCTGTGATTTAGCTACTTTATTATCATTCACAGTTTGTGTATGATTTGCTTTTCTGTTAACCCTTTTTCCCTTTATGTACCTTCATTATTTTCCCTCTTCCTTTCTTACTTTCCAATTAACAACAATTCTACCAATTTGGCAATAAATATTTCGTTTTCAAATCTTTTTGATAGCCAAATTAGGTTCTTATAGAAATAAACATTGTATGGGTTTCCCGGACACGCCTAAATTCTAGTAATTCTGAACGTGTGTTTTGTGTGTCATAATTTTTTACGGTCATAATTTTTCGCACTAAAATTTAATCTTATACTGTCTAGGCTTAATGTGAAACAAACACGCCGTAATAGTTTCATTGTTGTTACTCCTGGTTCCCGCCTGTGAGAAGTTCAGACATGTTCAGTATCGCCTACCGCTGCAATGGAGGAAGCATGCAGCTAAAAGTTGATGTTAGAGGAAGATACGGAGTTTCTTTCAAACACAATCACTGCTGATGAAACTTGGCTACATCACTTTGATCCTCAGATAAACAGCAAAGCTCAGTGTAGAAATCTCCATCACCAACCCCACCAAAAGCAAAAGTGTTTGCTTCTGCTGGGGAAGTTATGGTCATCCCATTCTTTGATATTCATGGAATGATTTATCAGCATGTTGTACCTGCACACACATCAGTAACTGGCAGTACTACAAGGATGTCCTGAAAACATTACAAGTTCATATTAGGCGCAAAGACCACATTTCCGTGAAGCAGGCTGGACCCTGTACCATGATAATGCGCGGCCACATATTGCCCATGTTGTTGAATATCTTGCAAAAATCAACGTGAAGTGCATCCCTCGTCCTCTCTATTGTTCAGATTTAGCCCCATGTGACTTTTTTCTATTCCCTAACTTGAAGAAACGCCTTTGTGGGAGGCACTGTCCATCATCAGAAGCAGTGGTGGAGGCCTCAGAGGCGATACTGAAGGATCTCTCATCAAATGGTTTCCAGCATGTCTTTGAAGGCTGGCAGAAACGCTGGGACAGGCGCATCGTATTCACGGGAGACTATTTTGAGAAGGACCATCAAAATTATGAGGATGAGTAAAGATACTGTGACTTTCTGGGTTCGCAGTATTAAAAGTTCCATTGCGCAAGCTCAAAATGTTCTTTATTTCTACGGAATTACAGTTGCTGTACTTGCCGATTACAAAGAATTAAGTAGCGCACACAATTACAATCCCTAACCTTCCCCTCCGTGAGCGCTACACAGATAAATGGTAGGCGTGGCCGGAATGTTTCCCGTCTGGCTCCTACCTGCCAGCTGGTTCCCTTGGCAATTCCGATGTTCGGATGATAATACGTTGTAAAAAATTTGTGGTCATTCTTTATTGAACAGCCCTCGTACATTTTAGATGTAACTCACGACTCAAACGATAAATATCGGTAATAGCTTTCCGTTTCTTTGTTTATAGTGATGATACGTAATCAGAAGAAACAATCTGGTAGAATGAGAAATCGTACTCATGACTAATTCTAGAGGGCGCTACTTCGACAAATGTAAGGGAAGCAAGATCATCGTAGTAAATTTTGATATTTAATTGGTATTCGAAATATTGTTTGCTATTCTTTGTTTATGTTATACAACATTATGTACGTTTTTATTTATTTATTTATTTACTTATTTATTCATTTATTTATTTGTTATCTCTTAAGACAGGTATAATTGAAGCGCAATCAAGAATCTTTGTAAGAGTCGCAAAGGATACAAAGCTCTTTGCACTTTTTTATTCTTTTCTTTCGCGATGTTCAATTGTTTCTAGTAGCAATGCAATGCCGCCAATAATATGAAGCGTTTATCTCTTAGAATTTGCAGTGCTATAAAACAAACGAATATACGATGTTATGTTTATTTCGCTTCTTTGTTTCCTTCCTATTCCTATGCTTAGTATTCATGTGTACAAACCATTTAAACTGATCACGACGACTATTTTATATCAAATTAATTACGGTTTCCCAATTTTGTTTAAAACGTTTTTTAAATGATATTGTAATGTGTATTATATGTGTTAGAATTTGCAACTGCGCATTCATCATCTACATTCGCATTCAGGTTTTTTTTCTTCTTGTAATGTTTCACTGTTTGTCTTTAAATTTGATATATTAATATTTCTAATTATACATTATCATCATTCACAGTTTGTGATCTCTCTTTAATTTATTATTTGGCTGATCAGCAGTATTGCTATATAAGTCATTGATAAATTACATAAGTACTACATACAAATTGACAACTGAGGAATTCCTGTCCTCTAACATATACAATAGGTGATACATTTATAATTTAAACAAACAGAATACAATTAAGAACACATTTAAATTAAAGAAAATAAAAGACAAAGTATATAACAGGATAACTAACACATACAATAACATTAAATAAGATGGATAACGATTGAAAAGAGAGGTTAGATATGCGAGGCTAGATTATGATCATTGGTGTCATGAGAAAAATAGACGATATACTTTGAATTAGTGAGAAAAGTCGCTATCTTCTGAATCAGTGAGTAGGATGTCTTGAGGCAGTTTTCTTTTCAATCTGGTCCTTTCGAAGTTTCGTCGTCCAATGCCATAGGTTACAGCGCCTGGTACTTCGGATAATCTAACGAAGAATGTCTTTGATATCAATTTGAAGTACAGATGTATGGGAAGAATACCAAGTTCCTGATGGAGTTGATCATTTCTAATGAACCATGGAGCCTTTGTAATACTGCGGAGAAATTTGTTTTGTATAACCTGAAGTCGATGAATGTACACCACATACAGGAGTAGCGTAAGAAATTATGCGGCGTATAAGAGACTTGTAGATCAATATTGAGCCTTCCAGACCAAGCTGTGATTTCTTCTGTAGCAATGGATACAGCTTTTTAATTCCAGAAATAACTATTGTGAAAATGTAAGATATATGAGAATTCCAGGATAATTTAGTGCCAAGCATTACGCCTAAACATTTGACTGGTAATTCTGAAGACTAAAATAGAATAAGGATAAGGATAGTATGTTGGTTCAGCCGGGGCTAAGATACGTAGACCATTGTTGTTAATGTGTTCATATAGCCGACGACCATTCAGATTACTTGTACGTCATCCCCATAATACATACTCGCAACTTAAATCGCCTAGTAATAGTGTAGAACAAGCAATTGGAAAAATCAATTTTAGATAGGCGAAATTTAATAACTAGGCTGGAGGTTAGTAGGCCTAAATTAGGACGAAAACATTATCACAGCATTGAACTTATAATTCTAACAATTCTAACGCAGTTATGCTATGAAGAACTATATTGTGGTGTGAAATACTGCGTTTTATTTTTATGGATACTCCTTCGGAAGCAGTGGGGGCAACTCTGTCTTTTCGGTATATTTTATATCCAGGGAGAGAGAAAGTTTCATTTGGTAGGATATTTTTTCGGTGACACATACTATATCAATGTTGTGAGCTAAAACAAAGGCAATAAGAGAGGCTCTTTAAAGACGAAGACCATTAGCGTTCCAATTTAGAAGTGATAATTGATAGACAGAAGTAGATTTACGTACAGCCTTTCTGAAAAAATGATGATAGGAGAGAGATAATAAACTCTTAAATTTCTGGCAGATGTGAACTTATGAATGAGAAGATATAGGTAAAAATGTATATAGTAAATTAGTAAGGAAGGAGCTGGTTGAAGATGATTCCTCTGGTTGCTGGTTTAGTCTGGAGCTGTTCATAACTTCCGCAAACGTGCAATGATATGTGCGTGGAGGTTGTCCAAACGGTGAGTTAATTTGTGCCTCTTTCGGTACTGAAGCTGATGGATCGCTTGAGATTTGATAAAGAGGTGGAAAATCTGAAACCTTAGGAACAGATGGTCCAGTTATGTTCTGAGGCTGCTTTCGCTGCAGATTATGTAAATGAGAGGAGCGTTCCCTTAGACGTAAATAGTGAGAACATCCTCTGAAATTTGCAGGATGTTGTTCACGCCAGCTGGATGGGACGAACAAGTAAATTCCACAACTAGGAATGCGTGGAAGGCATTACATTTCGTAATGAGAATATTGAAAAAGGGGAGCGCTAGGTCCAGGGAAATTGCCTACAAGGCCTTAGTGCGGCCGGTTATGGAATATGGAGTAGCATGCTGGGACCCGTATAGAGCTAACCAAATCGATCCATTAGAAAAAATACAGAAGAGGGCAATAAAATTCATAAAAAGAGGCAAGTATTTTGGGCCTATAAAATCAGATGAGACTAAATGGGAGGAATTAAGAATTAGGCGTAAAAAACATAGGTTGGTAGCATTATTCAAAGCTAATGCTGGTGTAAAGGCATGGGTGGACGTTAGTGTAAGGTTAGATAATCCGGATTATTATGGACGAAACGAAGGTATAAAATTAA
The DNA here is from genome assembly GCA_030765055.1 of Mantis religiosa. NCBI lineage: Eukaryota > Metazoa > Arthropoda > Insecta > Mantodea > Mantidae > Mantis > Mantis religiosa. The sequence continues at coordinate 332,031,810 of CM060948.1, read as the reverse complement.
GGGTAGAAGATACAGAACCGACGTAGGAAAATTTTCTTTTGTTAATAGAACCATTGAAGAATGGAATGAATTGCCTGTAGCAGTCTTTCAGGGCTGTCCCCTGTCGTTGAAGAAATTTAGAAAAAATCTAGATGGTTTATAGTTTAACTTTTGAATTATAATGGTATATAATATGTAAATAGAGAAGTAATTACATAAGTTTTAAGTGAATAAAGTAAAATAATATCATGTTTGTATTGTTTACTGTATTATTGTTGTAAATCTAGGATATGTAATTTGATCTGTATTCTTAACTCTGCCACCGGGTAGTACCCAATTGCAGTTAATAAATACATACATACATATTTTGGCGAGTAGTTTTAGAAAGTTTGCAGTTAGAGAAAAGATGGGATCCAAGACACCTGACGCACCTTGGTTCAACTTGGCAATAATGTTTGATATACCCATAGCTATGACAATGAATTCATTGTGCGATAACAGTTGATTTTCTTTTGGGTGCTATCTTGATTACACTATATAATAGACGGATAAGATTTAGGATAGATTTAGCTTCATCGCAGTCAGTGAGGTCAACTGCACAGAGAGGAATGGGTTGTTTATTTTTTCCTTGTAGCCTTGCAACTTTGCCAACAGGATACTTTAGTTCTTGTAGTGCATTGAATGCAGTGTGGGATAACAAATGATTACCTTCTAGGTTCTACCTTGTCTACACTATAGAGTAGGCGGGTGAGATTTAGGATAGATTTACCTTCATCGCAGTCAGTGAGTTCAACTGCACCGAGAGGAATGATTTGATAAATTTTTTCCTTATAGCCTTGCAACTTTGCGAACAGGATACTTAAGTTCTTGTAGTGCTCTTAAAATCTCCTCATTACTAAGGGAGCAGGGTAGATTCCTAATGTTTACAGAGAAAATTTCATCTTCAGTATTCCTATATATGAAGTATTTTTGTTTTATAGAAGCAAAATAAGCTCTCAGAGAACGAAAATCATCAGTTATAGCAGTGAAAACTTTAACGATTTTGCCTTTTAGTGCAGCATGAAGCTCTAATTTCAGTTTACTGCGTATAGTGTGAATAAATAGTTGATAGTTTTCAATATCAGTTAAGCAGATTGGAGGAATTTTCTCGTTGGTTGTCTCAACTTCACCATCTGAGTTATTGTCATCTATGTTAACCGCTAATAAATATTTATTTTGGATAGGAATGGTAGCAAAATATACATTGGACGCGCTGTTATCTGCTTGAAATTGCTAACTAGTTTGCGCGGTGCTTGTTGAAGGTACTGGAAATGCGCATAAAGCATTTGTATTCAAAGGTTTGTTAACCTGGTTTAAAGATAACTTCGAATTTTGGCAGCCTTGTTGTGTGATCTTCAGTTGCTTTTCGCACCTTCGATTGTTTCACTGCTTTAAAACTTTTATTAGAAAATAACGTATTTATATCTGAGTCACAGGCATTCATAGGTCTAACATATTGTGCACTACATACAGTTTCAGTGAAATCACCTTCTTCCATTGCGGGGGTGTGAACATTTAAAATATCTCATGTTTTATCACACGCTCTGTTAAGGTTATAAGTGTCCAAGCCCAAGATCTAGGGCAAACGCACAGTTTAAAGCGAATTTATGTAATCACGCCAAGTTAGCAGCAAATAACACTAACTAGTAATATTCAGATGTTAATGCAATTGGAGATATATAAAGATCTCCTCACTGAAGCAATTTACCATCAGTATAAGGATAAAATTAGCAGCTCGATCTAAACATTACTATCCAGTCGCGATGCTCAACTTTTCTCCCCAGTTTTTGTCTGATTTCATTTTTCTTTTTTCTCTTTCTTTGTTTCTTTCTTGGATTTGGTCCTTCGGGAGTTCTCCAGGTTCTGTATTTATATCTCCAATATGTTTACTAGGGTTCAAATATTTAGGTACATGTTTCATATAGAATAATGCAGGGTAAAACATGCTAAACCAAGGCAAAAGACACAAAAGGCTGCTGTTTTACTGAACCAACTTAAAAAACGTTCTTTCTCCCATACTAGGATATTGAGAAATAAACAGGTACCTTAAAGCATCAGAAGAACAACAAGAAGAAAACCATGAAGCTATTGTACCTAAATAAAATAAGGATAAGTAATTTTTACCCTCTACTGACCGATAGTATTGTCACCCAATTAGGGAAGGGACGGACAGGCGACAGTTGGGAGGGACCCTAGGCACTGGGTCACGCCCACTCATCGGTCTCTGTCACTAACTGAGGGAAATGTCACTGTCCCTCGAAGTTTCTCTCCCCTTCTCCTCTCCTATGGAACGTTCGGGTAATTTGCGGAAAACCAGAGACTTCTAGAATAGCAGGATATTCCTATAAAAGGGACTTCAATTAGGAGTGAGTCAGTCAGTGTTTGACGTGCTAGCGAAGGACGTGTTAATGAACGAGAAGACTGTGCGTGCATCGGAGTTTACGTAATCGCGAGTACAAGGAAATTGTAACGGACGAACTGGTGAATTGTAATTGTGTGCAGCACGTAATTCTGTGTAATTGGCAAGTGTTAAACTGTAAGTCGGTGGAAATAAAGAACATTTTTGAGTGGTGAAATTGGACTTTTCATTTCACGAACCCACAAAGCCACACTGGTGTCAGGAAGCGGGAAGATAACATCACCGAACATTCCAACCATGGACGCGGCATTGGAAAAAATTTTGGAGAAGATGATAGAAATGAAGGCCGAATTAACAGAGAAGACGGAAGCGGCAAATAACAGCCTGGCCGCGAAGCTGGAGACTACAAATAACAACCTGGCCGCAACGCTGGAAGAAATGAAGACGGCTAACGATAACCTCACGGAGAAGATGGAAGAAATGAAGGTTGCGAACGAGGCCCTCGCCACGAAATTTGAGGAACAGTTGGCCGGCGTGAGGGAGGACGTCACGGGACTCGGCAAGCGGATCGGCCAGGTGGACGAACGCGTCGGAGACCTCGCGAGCCGCGTTAATGAGCTGGAAGGAAAGGCCGACAACAGCGCCAAGTCCCTGAGCGCCATGGTGGAGGACGTCGTCGGCAGGAGGTTGAAGGATTTGAAGGCCGACGCACCGGGACGCGACATAACATCGCCGCGCGTCAAACCTCCCAAGTATGACGGCGCGTCAACGTTTGAGGTCTTCCGGCGCCCGTTCGACACAGTGGCCAGGCACAACGGATGGTCACTGGAGGAGGAGGCCACACAGTTAATAGCCAGCCTCCAGGGAAGAGCCGCGGAAGTCCTAAACGCGGTGCAGACGACGGCGGCGCCCAAGGACATCTGGGAAGCCCTGGAGGATCGCTTCGGGAACCACCGCTTAGCCGCAGCATACCGCAGCCAGCTAAAGGCAAGGTCACAGCAGCCGGGGGAGACGCTGCAGGAGTTCGCCATTGCGATCGAGCAGCTGGCTAGCAAGGCCTTGGTTGACCTGCCACTGGAGTTCGTATCCCGGGAAGCCGCCTACAATTTTGTCGACGGGGTACGGGACACGGAGATTCGTCAGCGCCTAATGCTCGGGGAATATAAAACCATCCACGAGGCGCTGACAGCGGCATTAAGGATGGAGGCGGCCAAAATAACATCCATCCCGACGTCGAGAACGAGGAGTGTCCGCTACGCCGGAGACAGGAGACCAGCTGAGGGACGCCGGCGAACACCTAGTGGCCTGTGTTGGGGGTGTGGACAGCCCGGACACCTGCAGAGAGACTGCCCACACCAGGAAGAGCAGCCGGAAAACGAGTAAGGGCCGTCGTGGAGAGGGGCACGTCGGCGCCATCACCACCATCCCCTCGAGTGACACTGCGCGCCGTCAGCCGGCGTATGGATGACAGCCTCATCGCGGACGGTTGGGTAAGAGGGAAGCCGTGCCGCGTGCTAGTGGACACCGGGGCGGCCGTGACCATCATCAGACCTGACGTGGCGAAGGGTTTACCGACAAGGAAGCCAAGCCGGCCATACCAGCTTGTCACGGCATCGGGCGACACCTTGCCTGTGGAGAAGGAGGCCCTGCTGGAGCTGAACTTGGGACGGAGTGCCGTGCGTCTGTGGGTGTTCGTCGCGAAGGTGGCTGAGGAGGTGATCCTGGGACTGGATGCCCTCAGGAGCCATGAGGCGACGGTCGACGTCGGCAAGAAGGTCCTGCGGCTTAACGGAGAAGAGGTTATACTCCGTCAACCCGAAGAGCGCCTTGGAATGTGCAGGGTCGTCTTGAACGAAGACGTGGTTGTTCCCGCGAGGAGCGAGGTGGTGGTGACGGCGCGACTTGAGGGCCAGAGAACCAGGAACATGATGCTGGACCAGAAGACGCCTGTACACGGACTGTGTGTAGCCAGGGCATTGCTGCCGTGCCGAGAGGAGGTGCCAGTGAGACTGTTAAATCCAACGGACACCGATCACGACGTCCAGGCCGGGACGGAGTTGGGAACGTGCGAGCCCGTAGTGAGCGTAACAGCAATCGACAAGACACAGGAGCCGGCGCCGAAGCAACACCTGGGGTCCCGGCTAGAAGGCTTACTGGAGAGGGCGGCCGACCACCTGACCGCAGAACAGCTGGAGCAGGTTCGACAACTACTGGGGCGATACGAGCGCGTCTTCAGCCAAGGCGATAGTGACTACGGCCGCACGGACAAAGTGCTTCACCGCATCGACACCGGAGACGCCCGGCCTATTCGGCAACCACATAGACGCGTTCCGCTGGCGAAGCAAGGGGCGGTACGAGACATGCTGGAGGACATGAGATCCAGGGGAGTGATTGAAGAGTCCGACAGCCCTTGGTGCTCCCCTGTAGTCTTGGTGACGAAGAAGAACGGCGAGCTGCGCTTCTGCGTAGACTACAGAAAGCTGAACGCTGTCACCCGGAAGGAGTGCTTTCCCTTAGCCCGGATTGACGACACCCTGGACACGCTAGCTGGTGCACAGTGGTTCTCGACCCTGGACCTGAAGTCGGGCTACTGGCAGGTAGCTCTAGACCCGAGAGACAAGGAGAAGACCGCATTCTCGACGGGCCAAGGTCTTTGGCAGTTCACGGTTATGCCCTTTGGCCTCTGCAACGCACCAGCTGCCTTCCAACGCCTCATGGAGTCAGTGATGAGAGGGCTGACTTACGATGCCTGCCTGCTATACCTGGACATCATCATCGTCGGGAAGACTTTTGAAGATCACCTCGAGAATCTGAGTAAGGTGCTACAGAGACTGCAGACAACCAACTTGAAGCTGAACGCGAAGAAGTGCCAGCTCTTCCGCAAGAAAGTGAACTACTTAGGCCACATATTCTCAGCAACCGGAGTGGCCACAGACCCGGAGAAGACACAGGCTGTGAGAGATTGGCCTCGCCCAAAGGATAGGAAAGAGTTGCGCAGTTTCCTGGGGCTGTGCAGTTATTACCGCCGCTTCATAAAGGGGTTCTCCAACATCGCAAAACCACTCACCCGCCTGACAGAGGAACACCGGCCTTATGTGTGGGCAGAGGACGCCGAAAACGCTTTCCAGCACCTAAAGGAAACCCTGTGCAGTGCTCCAATTTTGGGTTTCCCACAACCGGGTGGCGCCTTCATTGTGGACACCGACGCTAGCGACCATTGCATTGGAGGTGTCCTATCGCAGATCCAGGACGGCCATGAGCGGGTGATAGCCTACTACAGCAAGACGCTATCCAAGGCAGAGAAGAACTACTGCGTCACCCGACGAGAATTATTGGCGGTAGTAAAGACCTTGGAGCACTTCCACAAGTACCTGTACGGTCAGCCATTCCACCTGAGGACTGACCATTCCGCCCTAACCTGGCTATTGAGCTTTAAGAACATGGAAGGCCAGACAGTACGTTGGGTCCAGAGGCTGCAGGAGTACGACTTCACCTCGGAACATCGTAGAGGGAAGAGCCACGGTAACGCAGACGCCATGTCCCGAAGACCCTGTCCAGAAGAGTGCGGCCAGTGCACAAGAGTGGAAGAGAAGGAGCGTGCCGCAGCAGTCCGAGTAGTTGTGGCAGTGCCTGCGGACGGTTGGGATAGCGCAGGCCTGAGGAGGGAGCAGCTGGCGGACGCAGACTTGGGGCCACTCTTGAGGGAAGTGGAGGCAGGGACAAGACCAACCTGGGAGGATATCGCACCAAGGAGCGCCACCTACAAGTCGTACTGGGCCCAATGGGACTCGTTGAAGATCAGAGAGGGCGTGCTGTTCCGGGTATGGGAATCACCCGATGGGAAGACGCAGAGAGAGCAGTTGGTACTTCCCCGGAGTAAGGTCCCGGAAGTCCTGGAGGAAGTACACGCCGGTACTTCGGGAGGACACCTGGGAGCGAACCGAACGATTGACAAACTACGGCAGCGCTACTACTGGCTGAGGCTCCGAGCAGATGCTGAGAGATGGTGCCGTCAGTGCCACGTGTGCATGGCGAGTCGCGGCCCCCAGACTAGGAGCCGGGGTCGCATGCAGCAGTACAACGTCGGAGCGCCATTCGAACGGCTCGCCGTTGACATTGCTGGACCGTTCCCAGTTTCCGACCGAGGCAACAAGTACCTAATGGTGGTCGTGGACTCCTTCACCAAGTGGCCGGAGGTGTATGCCATCCCAAACCAAGAGGCAAAGACAATCACAGACTGCCTCGTGGAGCAAGTGTTCTGTCGATTTGGGGTGCCGTTAGAGCTACACAGTGACCAGGGTACCAACTTTGAGTCCAACCTAATGAAGGAGGCATTACAAAGGCTTGGGGTGAACAAGACTCGCACTACGCCTCTACATCCCCAATCGGACGGCATGGTCGAAAGGTACATCAAGACCTTAGAGGAACTCCTGAGGAAAGTCGTGGCCAGCCATCAGCGAGACTGGGACGTCAAGGTGCCACTGTTCTTGCTGGCCTATCGCTCGTCTACACACGACACAACTGGGATGACGCCAGCCAGCTTAATGTTCGGCCGAGAGTTACGCCTCCCTTGTGAGCTGGCTTTTGGAAGCCCTCCGGAAGCGAAACAGCCAGCGACCGAGTATGTGGAGAACTTGGTGGACCATCTCCACGACATGCACGAGATGGCTCGCCAGAACATCCAGAAGGCCAGCGACCGCATGAAGACCAGATATGACAGGCAAGCCAACAGCCAAGGGTTCCAGCAAGGTGACCTTGTCTGGTTGTACCGTCCTACCCGGACCAAGGGACGCTGCCCGAAGCTCCAGCAGCCATGGCAAGGACCGTACCGAGTGGTGAAGAGGATTAACGACGTGGTCTACCGCATCCAGAAGGTTCCCCGTGGGAAGATGTTGGTGGTACACCTGGTTCGTCTTGCACGCTACGATGGTGCTGTTCGGGACGACCAGCTTTGAGGAGGGAGCAGTGTCACCCAATTAGGGAAGGGACGGACAGGCGACAGTTGGGAGGGACCCTAGGCACTGGGCCACGCCCACTCATCGGTCTCTGTCACTAACTGAGGGAAATGTCACTGTCCCTCGAAGTTTCTCTCCCCTTCTCCTCTCCTATGGAACGTTCGGGTAATTTGCGGAAAACCAGAGACTTCTAGAATAGCAGGATATTCCTATAAAAGGGACTTCAATTAGGAGTGAGTCAGTCAGTGTTTGACGTGCTAGCGAAGGACGTGTTAATGAACGAGAAGACTGTGCGTGCATCGGAGTTTACGTAATCGCGAGTACAAGGAAATTGTAACGGACGAACTGGTGAATTGTAATTGTGTGCAGCACGTAATTCTGTGTAATTGGCAAGTGTTAAACTGTAAGTCGGTGGAAATAAAGAACATTTTTGAGTGGTGAAATTGGACTTTTCATTTCACGAACCCACAAAGCCACAGTATGTAGAGGAAGTATGCGTATCAGATATTTCAAACTGTTCCTTACAGTAAATATCAGAATATTCTTAATTAATTTAAACATTCCTTATGCTAATAAACCTGTTTTAGTTTTTGCTGGTTGTCCCTTTAGATTTTGCACTTCACTATTAAACAATTTTGGGTACAAGGCTTTACGTAAACAATATCTTGTGTTTGCAAAACATATTTTTGGGCCCATATAGCAATTAGAGTTCCTGGGATAATATGGTCCTGAAGTATTTGAAAATTTTGAGATGTTCCTTTTCCATCTTTATGTGTTCATGGAGTACAGCTTTAGTAGTGCATAGATGAAATTCAAAGTTTCATATGGGAGGGATAACTGAATTTCTGATTTGAGGGATGTCTTGTTTGTTTCTGCAGATATATAGACACTGTTGGAAGATGCATTTGGCAGTAGTAATAGGTTAACAAACCGATCCTAAACGTCTTGTAGTCCATTTCTTCATAACAGTACTCGGTAGACTTCGATTTAAAACTCATCAAGACGCTGGGAATAGAGCCTCCTCAGAAATCTTATGCAAAATTATAAAGCGTTAGCCTTTTGCTACGGGCGTCTGAAGAGGGAAATCAAGTTCATCTCCTTTACTTTTAGCATGGCTCCATTAATCCAAGCACCAACCTGTAAACAAATGCACCTCAATTGTTTCATTGTTTTCACAAATTGAAGTAGGCAAATGGTTTTGGAACAGCATCGAGACTTTCATTAACAGATTTCCTCTGTAAGCATTTTTTAAAACTTTGGAATTTATTTTCCTACAAACTTTCCTTAGTGTAGTTACTCTTCCATGGAACAGATTGCTTTCTTTTAATGTCTTACTTATATATTGTAATTTAGGTAGAAAATCCGAGCTGTACAATGGATACATCATTCTTCTCATCGTCCAGGCAACAAATGACACGATCACCGATAGTCCAATGGGACATTGTTTCCCCCGGGATGTCTATAAGGCTGTCACTTGATTACCCTTTAGTTTGTTCTTCTAAATTCACTTCAACTGTGCAAGAATATAGCAGTTTGGGGATATCGTTAGGTTATTAAAAGTTCTGTACACATTTCGATGATAAAATAGGAGCATTATACAAATAAATAAATAAAATCTAAAAATCTACGTCCTAGTTCCTAATTCTTTACACCGGGACATTTTTTTCAAATTCTTATTTATTAAAAATCAATTAACTACAAAAACAGTACAATTACACTACAAGATTTTTCAGATCATAAAACAAAATTTAAAATCATTTAAAATAAGATAGCACAAATTAACTACCACTCTACAAACAATACAAATACTGGTATCCAGTAAACATTTAACTTGTAGCCAGTTAAATTATAGAACTACTAACTACAATACCGGTAACCGATATTTCACGTTCTGTTAACCAATATGTTCTTAATATAAAATCTTTCAAAAGCTTAAAAAGAAACTTTTAAAACTCTTTAAAAACTTCACCAAAACATATAAAGATACAAAATTTCCAAAAAGCAGAGAAAAACATTACAGTTCAACAGATTACAAAACTTTAAAATACGAGGGCTGTTCAATAAAGAATGATCATTTTTTTACCACGTACCTTTACTCATTCTCAAACTTTTGATGGTGCTTCTCAAAATAGTCTCTCCTGAAGGCGATGCACTTGTCCCAGTGTTTCTGCCAGTCTTCAAAGACATGCTGAAAACCATTTTTCGACAGATCCTTCAAAATCGCCTCCGCAGCCTTCACCACTGCTTCTGATGATGGATAATGCCGCCCACGAAAAAGTTTTAAGTTAGGGAATAGAAAAGGGTCACATGGGGCTAAATGCGGCCTATAGGGAGGGTGAGGGATGCACTTCACGTTGATTTTTACAAGATATTCGTCAACAACGTTGGCAATATGCAACCGCGCATTATCGTGGTGCAGCATCAAGCCTACTTCAGGATAATGTGGTCTCTTGCGCCTGATATTGACTTGAAATGTTTTCAGGACATTCCTTTTGTATTAGCCAGTTACTGATATGTGTGCAGGTACAACATGCTGATAAAACATTCCATGAATATCAAAGAATGAGATGACCATAACATTCCTAGCAGAAGGTCGGGTCTTCCTCTAACATCAACTTTAACTGCATGTTACCTCCATTGCAGCGGTAGGCGATACTGAACATGTCCGAGCTTAACTAGTTCTCACAGGCGGCAACCGGGAGTACCAACAATGAAACTATTACGGCGTGCTTGTTTCATATTAAGCTAACAGAATTTAATAAGATTAAATTGAAGTGCGTAAAATTATGACCGCAAAAAAATTATCATCATTCTTTATTGAGCAGCTCTCGTAATTTAATGTAATCAATATAACTATTTAAACACCATTTAAAATTAACTAAACAAAACAACAATTACATAACATTTCAAATTTATGCAAATAGAACAAAGTCATCATAATACAATATTAAAATCACTAAAAAAAAAATTAAAAAAAAAGCAACATTATACAGTTAACTGGAGATTCAAACTCACGTATTTATTATTAGGAAATCATTTCCCTGACTATTCCGTTTACTTGCGCAGAGGCATTAACCACTGTTAATGACCCCATTTGTTCAGATAGAAGACTGGGTTTTTCCATACACGGACTAATATAAATAATAATGGCGTTAATAATGATGATGATGATGATGATGATGATGATTATTATTATTATTATTATTATTATTATTATTATTATTATTATTATTATTATTATTATTATTATTATTATTATTATTATTATTATTATTATTATTATTATTATTATTATTATTATTATTATTATTATTATTATTATTATTATTATTATTATTATTATTATTATTATTATTATTATTATTATTATTATTATTATTATTATTATTATTATTATTATTATTATTATTATTATTATTATTATTATTATTATTATTATTATTATTATTATTATTATTATTATTATTATTATTATTATTATTATTATTATTATTATTATTATTATTATTATTATTATTATTATTATTATTATTATTATTATTATTATTATTATTATTATTATTATTATTATTATTATTATTATTATTATTATTATTATTATTATTATTATTATTATTATTATTATTATTATTATTATTATTATTATTATTATTATTATTATTATTATTATTATTATTATTATTATTATTATTATTATTATTATTATTATTATTATTATTATTATTATTATTATTATTATTATTATTATTATTATTATTATTATTATTATTATTATTATTATTATTATTATTATTATTATTATTATTATTATTATTATTATTATAACTCCAACGCTCCAACATTGAATAGTTTCTTGTTGTAGTATATACCATATTACATAATGATTACTGCATTAAACTAGAGAGAAATAATTCAGTTTATAAAACCTCAGAATTTTTAAAATTCTTATTAACCTCTTTGCTACGGGCCCCAAAGAATACAGAGCTCTTTGCCTCTTTTGGTCTTTCGCGATATTCAATTGTTTCTAATCCCAATGCAATGCCGCCAACTAGACGGAGCGTTTACCTCGCAAGATTTGTAGTGCGAAAACGTAAACGAATTTTCCCTCTTATTTTCGCTTTACTTCTTCTTGCTCTTCTTCTTCGACCTTTCAACATACCTATTTTAGTACTACTTAAAATGATCATGATAAATCTTGGGCAGTAATGAAGCAGATGAAGTAGTAATGAGAAGAGGAAATCTGAAGGATTTGCGAATAGTACTCAATACTAATTCTAGAGGGTGCTACTTCGCTATTTTTAAACGAAACAAGATTATCGCGGTGAATTTTTATATTTACTTGATATTCCACACCTTGGTAGTGTTTTAGGTTATGCAACATCATATTTTTATTTATTTTTTATTTTTTGCTTTTTGTTTATGGTCATGATGCTCTCATCAGAAGAAAAAATCTGGAGAAACAGGGAGTAGTACTCAAAACATACTAGTGGACACTACCTCGCTATTCGTAAACAAAACAAGAGCATCGCGGTAAATCTTGATATTCAATTGACATTCGACATTTTGGTTGCTGTTCATTGTTCACGCTATGCAACATTTTATTTCGTTCTATTTATTTGTTATCTCCCGAGATAGAACTAAGTGAAACGCAATCAAAATTCTTTGTTCGGTGCCAAAACGGTCAAATCTCTTTGCCGCCTTTTCCTCTTTCCTTTCACGTTGTTCAACTGTTTATACAATGGCGCCAATAAGAAGGATCGTTTAGTTCCTAGAATTTGCAGTGCTATGAGCCTAACAATTGTCAATGCTTCTACTCTTTCCTCCCTATACCTTTTAAAACATTCATAGCTACTAACATTTTTAAATTATCGTGATAATTTTAAGCAATTGTAAAGGAAATGAAGCAGTAATCAGGATAAAAGGATCTGGAAGAATAGGGAATTATACTCCAAACTAATTCCAGAGGACTCCACTTCGCCATTCGCAATTGAATCGAGATCATAATAGTAATTTCTGATATTTAATTTTCATTTGACATTTTGATAGATATATGGATCATCTATTGAAATTTATTATTTATAAACTTTATTCATTAATTTATGTATTTGTGTTTATTAACATACTATTTTATTTATTTATTTGTTATGCTACCTAGATAGAAACAACTGAAGCGCAATCAACCAGGTGAAAGGATCAGATATCAACGTTTCGGGAGTGTGCATCTCTTTCATCATCGGGATATTTATGAAACGTTATACCCAACAATGAAATACTGGATATAACACAACTATAAACAAAGAAAAAACACTATCAAAATTCGCATTACTGAACAAAAGACTGTTTTCAATAAATTAAATGCCAGGACAGGAGATGGCCTGAGTATGGAACATTGTGTCAAAGAAACGTAACTTGTTTCAAAAAACAGCAACGGTACACTGGGGCATGCTGTATACCACAAGCATACACACACCGATCTCTATCTGAACGCTCATATTTTCCACCATAAGTCTCAACGAGTGATGGTTGTCAATACACTGGCGCACAGCGCTTTGACTATCTCTGATCCCAGCCACATAAAACAAGAATCACAGCACCTGAGACTCACTTTCCGTCAAAACGGCTACTCCGAATGTGACGTTGAAGCCTCGATTACTAATGCTAGGAAAGGGTAAGCTGTAATACAGCAAACGTCAGATAAGCCTACCGCTACAGACTGCTTCCCGTTTCCCGGCAGAATCAGCAGAATTCTCGCCAAATACATCAAGACTATCCACAAGCCAGCTCCGAAGATTAAACATCTGTTAAGACCAGTGAAAGACAAACTGGACTTCCAAGTTCCGGAAGTGTGCCGCATTCCCTGTGAATGTGGAACACCGCATATAGGACAAACCGAAAGGTCCTTCGCCACTAGAATAATGGAACATGAACGGAGTATTCGTTTAATGCAACCTGAGAAGTCTGGGCTGGCAGAGCATTGTTTTGATAACGACCATAGAGCCAGTTTTTGGGAGACGACCATCTTGGCAAAATGCAACAGTTACTGGGAGCGGAGAATTAAGGAGGCTTTGGCCATTTCCTCTGAAAGGAGCACACTTAATCGTGATGCTGGATTTCAGTTCAGCTCCTCTTGGAAACTAACCTCAAAATGGAAATCCGTCGAATTAAGAAGCAAAGATTAATACCGCTTGATAATCTAGTTAAGTAGCTACGTTGCTTTGACACCATTTTCTATACTCACGCCATCTCCTGACCTGGCATTTAATTGACTGAAAACAGTCTTTTGTTCAGTAATGCGAATTTTGATAGTGTTTTGTCTTTGTTTATAGTTGTGTTATATCCAGTGTTTTATTTGTTGTTATTGCATGTTATAAATATCCTGATGATGGGAGAGATGCACACTCCCGAAACGTTGATATCTAATCGTCTTTTAACCTGGCTAGCTGCCCGAGAAGAAAGTGAGCACTGTTTTGAAATGTTTGTGATAACCGACTTAATTCTTATAGAAATAAATGTTGTAAAAGTTTCCTGGAAACGCTTAGATTCTGTAAATTCTAAACGTGTTTTATGTGTAGGATTTTTATATAAACTTTGGACCTAATTCACGATTCAAACGATAAGTGTTCATAATTACTTTTTTGTTGGTGTTTGGTGATGAAGCAGCAATCAGAGGAAAAGATCTGGTAGAATAAAGAATAATACACAAAACTAACTCTAGAGTGTACCACTTTACCATTAGTAACGAAAAAACATCGCAGTAAATTTAGGCAATAAACGTTATTCGATATTTTGTTTTCTGTTTATTGTTTGTGTTATGCAATTTTAACTTGCTTCTTATTTATTCATTCTCTTGTTTATTCATGGATTTATTTGTTATCTCCCGAGACTGGTATAAGGGAATCGCAAACAAACGTCTTTGCTTCGAGCCCCAAATGATACAAAGCTCTGTACCTTTTTAGAATTTACTTTCGCGATAGATATTTCTGGCGGCAACAGATTGGCGCCAATTAGGCGAACCATTTAGCTCGGAGAATATGCAGTGCTACAAACTGAACAAATCTTTGGACTCGTTTTCAGGTTATATCATCTTCTTCTTGTTCTTCTCCTCCTCCTCATCCTCTTCCCTCCCTTATTCGACTTTAAAATACACATTTAAGTACAACTTAAAAATATCATGATACACTTTAGACAGTAGTGGAGCAATAGTCAGAAGAGGCAATCTAAAGAAATAGGGAATAGGACTCAAAACCTTCTACAAGCGCTACTACGCTATTCTTGAACCAAACATGATCATCGGTGCAAATTTCTATATGTACTTGACATTTGACGTCTTGTTTGCAGTTTATTTTTAGGTTATACATCATCATACCTTTATTTAATGTTCACTTGTTGTATTTTCTTTATGTTCATGATGCTATCATGAGAAGAAACAATCTGCTGGGACAGGCAGTAGTACTCAAAACTAATACTAGAGGGCGCTACCTCGCCATTCCTAAACAAAACAATATCATCGCGGTAACTCCTGATATTTAATTGACATTCGAAGTTTTGATTGCTGTTCATTGTTCACACTATGCAACATTTCATTTCATTCTATTTTCCTTTTATCTCCCGAGATAGAAATAAGTGAAATGCAATCTAACCTCTTTGTACGACGCCAACATGTTTCAAATCTCTTTGCCTTTTTTATTCTTTGCTTTAACTATCTTCTTTTGTTTATAATCATTAAGCAATGCCGCCAAAAGACGAAGTGTTTAGCTCGTAGGATTCGCAGTGCTACAAACCAAACGAATTTTTGATGTCATGTCATTTTCAATTTGCTTGATCTTTTCCTTCCCTATAATTATCTTAACATTCATATTTGCATGCATTTTATAACTAGCGAGATAATTTGAAGCTGTAGTGAAAGAGATAAAACAGGAATAAGGAGAAAATATCTGAAAGTATAATGAATATTACTCCTAACAAATTCTAGAGGGGGTCACACTTCCATTCATTAGTGAATTAAGATTATAAGAGTAAATTCTGGTGGTATATAATAGACATATTGGCTGTGCCTGCCTCGGTGGCCTGGATAGTAGCATGTCTGCCTCACGTTCAAGAGGTCCCGAGTTCAAATTTCGGTGAGGGTGAGTTACCTGGTTAAGGTTTTTCCGGGGTTTTCCTTATCCTTAAAAACTAATGTCAGGGCACTCTAATCTCTATGGATTCTGGGCTCATTTGAGCATAATTTCACTCATCGTCCGATATGACTTAAATTTGACGGAGGTAAATTACAAAAAATTATAGGTGTTAGTGTTAGGTGCGTAGGAACATTGCGACATGAAATTGGGCAACAGGGAAACTTACCACTCCAGGGGCGATATTGCTGTGTGGCGAAAACGTTATTTAAGGACAATCAAATTGTACCGGGATACCAGTCGCAAAATATACTACATTGACGAGACTTGGGTGAAAGAAGAACACACGACAAGTATGGCGTGACACGACTTTTAAGACCGAAAGACAACCATTTTTGCAAGGTATGTGTGCTTGTTTTAAAACATCCCAGTGGAAAAGGCCCTAAGGCCTTTCATTATAAACTTGTTTCAGTTTCATTGCTCATTCATTCAGTTTCAATTTCCTCAGTTTCATTATAAACTTCACTTTTGTATGCCTACATATTGTTATTTGTATGATTTTATAAATCTTCCTGGCAATTATTATGACGTTTACTGCAGGTTTAAATGTGACAGTTAGGCACCGCCTATGGCCTATGGCGCGAACGCATTAGCCAATTAGGGTGAGGGGGAAGGTAGTTGCAAGCGAAATGATACGTCAGAGGCGCAAGGTTATATGAAACAGAGATTATGAGAAATAGTTAATTTGAGCTTTTGGCAACTTCTTGGTCCTCATAGATGGCTGTAAGTTTTAATGCTGAGTGACTGGAATACCGAATAGAAGGAGAGAGCTGCAATAATGGCTTTTTTGTTAAAAGGGTCAATGTTTTCACTTAGACTATAACCTGTGGGTTGCATAGATCACAATAAACGGGCAGAAGACTTACCTGGTATAATGTTGATTATGATTTATCTTCTTTATTATCCTGCATTGTTTGTGTGTGGTTTGCTATTCTTTTATACTGCTTTTTTATTTTGTTCTTTCCTGCCTTATCTCTTTTTTTCTTTGTTTGCTTCCTGTTAAAGACAGTGGGACTGATTTGGCAATAGATTTTTGTTTTAAAACCTTTGAATGAAATGCTTCGGCGAATTATATTTTTATGAGAATGCATAATTTCGGAGATTTTGAAGGTATTTTTCCCTATAGGGCTCTTCTTTAGACTTAGCTTAGACTTAGGCAACATATGTGTAATAACTTTTGTTGTTTGTTTATGGTGATGATGCAGTAATCAGAAGAAGAAGTCTAGAAGAATAGGAAATATTACTCCAAACTGATTCTAGAGGGTGCTACTTAGCAATTTAAACGAAACGAGGTCATCTCAGTAAGTTTTAGTATATAAGCGATACCGCCATTTTGTTTGCTGTTCATTGTTTACGTTATGCAATATTATGTATGTTTAAACTCATTTATTTACGTGTCTATTCATTTTATTACTCGTTATCTCCAGAGATAGAAATAACTAAAAGGCAATCAAACCTCTTTGCTAAGAGCCCCAAATGATAAAATTTCTTTGCGCCTTTTTTTATCTGTTTCTTCGTGATATTCAATTGTTTCTAGTTCCAATGCAATGTCACCAATAAGACGAAGCTTTTACCTCGCAGAGCTTAAAGCCCTACAAACTAAACGAATTCACAGTCTTTATTTCTACTTATTCTTACTCTTCTCTTTATTCGACTACTTAATATAAATAATTAAGTACAACATAAAACTATCACGATAACATTTAGGCAGTAATGAAACAGAAAAGGCAGTATTCAGAAGAGTAAATCTGAAAGAATTTGGAATAATACACAAAACTAATTCTAGAGGGCGCTACTTCGCTATTCATAAACGAAAGAAGATCATAGCGGCGAGCTTCTATATTTACTTTATATTCGAAATTTGGGTTGCCCTTTACTTTATGGGTTATTCAGCATCATATATTTATTTATTATTTATTTATTGTCCTTTGGTGATGGTCATGATGCTGTCATCAGAAGAAACAATCTGGGAGAATATGAATTAGTTCTCAAAACTAATACTATAGGACACTACATGGTCATTCGTAAACAAAAGAAGACCATCGCGATAAATTTTGATGTTCAATTTAAATTCGAAAATTAGGTTGCGTTCATTGAAAAATCTTATTTCATTTTATATATTTGTTTACTCCCGAGATAGAAATAAGTGAAAAGCAATATAACCTCTTTGTACGACGCCAAAATGGTTCAAATCTCTTTGCCGTTTTTAATCTTGAGTTTCACGACCTTCAATTATTTATACTCATAATGCAATGCCGCCAATAAGACGAAGTGTTTAGCATTTAGAATTTGCATGCTACAAGCCAAATTAATTTTCAATATTACATTTATTTTGCTCCTTCATTTTCCTACCTCTACAAATTTAACATTCATATATACACACAATTTAAAGCTATTTTGATAATTTTAAGCAGTAGTGAAGGAGATCAAACATTAATCAGGAAAAATATCTGGAAAAATAAGGAATATTACTCCAAACTAATTCCAGAAGGCACCACTTCGTCATTCGTAACTGAATTGAGATCATAACAGTAAATGCTGATAAATTAATTAATTAATTAATTAATTCATTCATTCATTCTTTCATTTTTATTTATATACTTCTTTCTTTGTTTGCTCATTTATTTATTAATTATTTATTTACTTATTTGTTTGTTTGTTTTTATTTAATTACTTACTTATTCATTAATTTATTTGTTTATATATCTGTTATTTATTTATCTAATTATTTATCTATTGATCTATTTATGTACTGATCTATTTTTTCTGTCCCTTTTAGTTATTTATACATTTACTTAGTTACTTTATGTAGTTAATTGTTTATCTATTTATGTATTCATTTCTCTTTTTATTTATGTGTTCATTTATTTACTTATTTGTTTGTTTGATTGTTTGTTCGTTCATTCTTTCGTTCTTTCGTTCATTTGTTTGTTTATTTGTTTATTTATTTACTTATTCATTTGATTTTTTATTATGCTAACTAGATAGAAATAACTGAAGCGCATCAACCTTTTTTCTAAGTCCCCCGAATGATTTAGATCTCTTTGCCCCCTTTTTATTCAAAACTTCCGCGAACTTCAAATATTTCCTGTCCGTTGAATTTTCGCTGTGATTTAGCTATTTTATTATCATTCCAGTTTGTGTATGATTTGCTTTTCTCTTAACCCTTTTTCCCTTTTATGTACCTTCATTATTTTCCCTATTCATTTCTTACTTTCCACTTAACAACAATTCTACCAATTTGGCAAAAAAAATTTTCATTTTCAAATCTTTTTGATAGGCGAATTAGGATCTTATAGAAAGAACAATTTTATAAATTTCCCGGACACGCCTTAAATCTGGAAATTTTGAACGTGTGTTTTGTGTAGGAATTTTATATCCGAGGGCTGTTCAATAAAGAATGATCATAACTTTTTACGGTCATAATTTTTCGCATTAAAATTCTGTCTTATTATACTCTGTTAGCATAATGTGAAAGAAACAGGCCGTAGTAGTTTCATTGTTGGTACTCCTGGTTCCCGCTTGTGAGAAGTTAACACATGTTCAGTATCGACTACCACTGCAATGTAGGGAACATGCAGTTAAAGTCGATGTTAGAGGAAGATCCGGAGTTTCTTTCAAACATAATCACTGCTGATGAAACTTGGCTACACATTTTGATCCTGAGAGCAAACAGCAAAGATCAGTGTGGAAGTCTCCTTTACCACCAACACCCAAAACAGCAAAAGTATTTGCTTCTGCTGGGAGAAATATGGTCATCTCATTCTTTCATATTCATGCAATGGATTATCAGCGGATTATACCTGCACACACATCAGTAACTTGACAGTACCACAGGGATCTCCTGAAAACATTGCAATTCCATATCAGGCGCAGAACACCACATTTCCGTGAAGCAGGCTGGATGCTGTACCATGATTATGCGCGGTGATATATTGCCAATGTTGCTGAATATCTTACAAAAATCAACGTGAAGTGCATCCCCTACCCTCCCTAGAGTCCGGATTTAGCCCCATGGGACTTTTTCTATTCCCTAACTTGAAGAAACGCCTTCGTGGGGAGCATTATCCACCATCAGAAGCAGTGGTGAAGGCTGCGGAGGCAATTTTGAAGGATATCTCAAATATGATTTCCAGCATGTCTTTGAAGACTGGCAGAAACGCTGGGACAAGTGCATCGCTTCAGGGAACACTATTTTAAGAAGGACCATCAAAATTATGAGGATGAGTAAAGATACGTTTTAAAAAAATGTGATCATTCTTTATTGAACAGCCCTCGTAAATTTGAGATGTAACTGACGTTTCAAACGATAAATATGAGTAATTCCTTTCCGTTAGTTTGTTTATAGTGATGTTACGTAATCAGATGAAACAATCTGGTAGAATGAGAAATCGTACTCACGACTAATGCTAGAGGATGCTACTTCAACATAGGCAAAGGAAGCAAGATCATCGCAGTAAATTTTGGTATTTAATTGATATTCGAAATTTTGTTTGATATTCTTTGTTTGTTATGCTACATTATGTAAGTTTCTATTTATTTATTTAATTATTTATTCATTTATTTAATTGTTATCTCTTAAGACAGGTATAATTGAAGCGCAATCAAGAATCTTTGCTAAGAGTCGCAAAGGATACAAAGCTCTTTGCAATTTTTTATTCTTTTCTTTCGCGATATTCAATTGTTTCTAGTAGCAATGCAATGCCACCAATAGGCCGAAGCGTGTATCTCGTAGAATTTGCGGTGCTATAAAACAAAGGAATATACGATGTTATATTTATTTCGCTTCTTTGTTTCCTTCCTATTCCTATACTTAGCATTCATGTTTACAAACCATTTAAACTTATCATGATCACTATTTTATATCAAATTGATTACTGTTTCCCAATTTTGTTTAAAACGTTTTCTAAATGAGATATTGTAATGTGTATGATATGTGTTAGAATTTGCAACTGCGCATTCATCATCTACATTCGCATTCAGGTTTTTTTCTTTTTGTAATGTTTCACTGTTTGTCTTTAAATTTGATATATTAATATTTCTAATTATACATTATCATCATTCACAGTTTGTGATCTCTCTTTAATTTATTATTTGGCTGATCAGCAGTATTGCTATATAAGTCATTGATAAATTACATAAGTACTACATACAAATTGACAACTGAGGAATTCCTGTCCTCTAACATATACAATAGGTGATACATTTATAATTTAAACAAACAGAATACAATTAAGAACACATTTAAATTAAAGAAAATAAAAGACAAAGTATATAACAGGATAACTAACACATACAATAACATTAAATAAGATGGATAACGATTGAAAAGAGAGGTTAGATATGCGAGGCTAGATTATGATCATTGGTGTCATGAGAAAAATAGACGATATACTTTGAATTAGTGAGAAAAGTCGCTATCTTCTGAATCAGTGAGTAGGATGTCTTGAGGCAGTTTTCTTTTCAATCTGGTCCTTTCGAAGTTTCGTCGTCCAATGCCATAGGTTACAGCGCCTGGTACTTCGGATAATCTAACGAAGAATGTCTTTGATATCAATTTGAAGTACAGATGTATGGGAAGAATACCAAGTTCCTGATGGAGTTGATCATTTCTAATGAACCATGGAGCCTTTGTATTACTGCGGAGAAATTTGTTTTGTATAACCTGAAGTCGATGAATGTACACCACATACAGGAGTAGCGTAAGAAATTATGCGGCGTATAAGAGACTTGTAGATCAATATTGAGCACTTCAGACCAAGCTGTGATTTCTTCTGTAGCAATGGATACAGCTTTTTAATTCCAGAAATAACTATTGTGAAAATTTAAGATATATGAGAATTCCAGGATAATTTAGTGCCAAGCATTACGCCTAAACATTTGACTGGTAATTCTGAAGACTAAAATAGAATAAGGATAAGGATAGTATGTTGGTTCAGCCGGGGCTAAGATACGTAGACCATTGTTGTTAATGTGTTCATATAGCCGACGACCATTCAGATTACTTGTACGTCATCCCCATAATACATACTCGCAACTTAAATCGCCTAGTAATAGTGTAGAACAAGCAATTGGAAAAATCAATTTTAGATAGGCGAAATTTAATAACTAGGCTGGAGGTTAGTAGGCCTAAATTAGGACGAAAACATTATCACAGCATTGAACTTATAATTCTAACAATTCTAACGCAGTTATGCTATGAAGAACTATATTGTGGTGTGAAATACTGCGTTTTATTTTTATGGATACTCCTTCGGAAGCAGTGGGGGCAACTCTGTCTTTTCGGTATATTTTATATCCAGGGAGAGAGAAAGTTTCATTTGGTAGGATATTTTTTCGGTGACACATACTATATCAATGTTGTGAGCTAAAACAAAGGCAATAAGAGAGGCTCTTTAAAGACGAAGACCATTAGCGTTCCAATTTAGAAGTGATAATTGATAGACAGAAGTAGATTTACGTACAGCCTTTCTGAAAAAATGATGATAGGAGAGAGATAATAAACTCTTAAATTTCTGGCAGATGTGAACTTATGAATGAGAAGATATAGGTAAAAATGTATATAGTAAATTAGTAAGGAAGGAGCTGGTTGAAGATGATTCCTCTGGTTGCTGGTTTAGTCTGGAGCTGTTCATAACTTCCGCAAACGTGCAATGATATGTGCGTGGAGGTTGTCCAAACGGTGAGTTAATTTGTGCCTCTTTCGGTACTGAAGCTGATGGATCGCTTGAGATTTGATAAAGAGGTGGAAAATCTGAAACCTTAGGAACAGATGGTCCAGTTATGTTCTGAGGCTGCTTACGCTGCAGATTATGTAAATGAGAGGAGCGTTCCCTTAGACGTAAATAGTGAGAACATCCTCTGAAATTTGCAGGATGTTGTTCACGCCAGCTGGATGGGACGAACAAGTAAATTCCACAACTAGGAATGCGTGGAAGGCATTACATTTCGTAATGAGAATATTGAATCAGGGGAGCGCTAGGTCCAGGGAAATTGCCTACAAGGCCTTAGTGCGGCCGGTTATGGAATATGGAGTAGCATGCTGGGACCCGTATAGAGCTAACCAAATCGATCCATTAGAAAAAATACAGAAGAGGGCAATAAAATTCATAAAAAGAGGCAAGTATTTTGGGCCTATAAAATCAGATGAGACTAAATGGGAGGAATTAAGAATTAGGCGTAAAAAACATAGGTTGGTAGCATTATTCAAAGCTAATGCTGGTGTAAAGGCATGGGTGGACGTTAGTGTAAGGTTAGATAATCCGGATTATTATGGACGAAACGAAGGTATAAAATTAAGGGTAGAAGATACAGAACCGACGTAGGAAAATTTTCTTTTGTTAATAGAACCATTGAAGAATGGAATGAATTGCCTGTAGCAGTCTTTCAGGGCTGTCCCCTGTCGTTGAAGAAATTTAGAAAAAATCTAGATGGTTTATAGTTTAACTTTTGAATTATAATGGTATATAATATGTAAATAGAGAAGTAATTACATAAGTTTTAAGTGACTAAAGTAAAATAATATCATGTTTGTATTGTTTACTGTATTATTGTTGTAAATCTAGGATATGTAATTTGATCTGTATTCTTAACTCTGCCACCGGTAGTACCCAATTGCAGTTAATAAATACATACATACATACATACATACATACATACATACATACATACATACATACATACATACATACATACATACATACATACATACATACATACATACATACATACATACATACATACATACATACATACATACATACATACATACATACATACATACATACATACATACATACATACATACATACATACATACATACATACATACATACATACATACATACATACATACATACATACATACATACATACATACATACATACATACATACATACATACATACATACATACATACATACATACATACATACATACATACATACATACATACATACATACATACATACATACATACATACATACATACATACATACATACATACATACATACATACATACATACATACATACATACATACATACATACATACATACATACATACATACATACATACATACATACATACATACATACATACATACATACATACATACATACATACATACATACATACATACATACATACATACATACATACATACATACATACATACATACATACATACATACATACATACATACATACATACATACATACATACATACATACATACATACATACATACATACATACATACATACATACATACATACATACATACATACATACATACATACATACATACATACATACATACATATTTTGCCGAGTAGTTTTAGAAAGTTTGCAGTTAGAGAAAAGATGGGATCCAAGACACCTGACGCACCTTGGTTCAACTTGGCAATAATGTTTGATATACCCATAGCTATGACAATGAATTCATTGTGCGATAACAGTTGATTTTCTTCTGGGTGCTATCTTGATTACACTGTATAATAGACGGATAAGATTTAGGATAGATTTAGCTTCATCGCAGTCAGTGAGGTCAACTGCACAGAGAGGAATGGGTTGTTTATTTTTTCCTTGTAGCCTTGCAACTTTGCCAACAGGATACTTTAGTTCTTGTAGTGCATTGAATGCAGTGTGGGATAACAAATGATTACCTTCTAGGTTCTACCTTGTCTACACTATAGAGTAGGCGGGTGAGATTTAGGATAGATTTACCTTCATCGCAGTCAGTTAGTTCAACTGCACAGAGAGGTATGATTTGATAAATTTTTTCCTTATAGCCTTGCAACTTTGCGAACAGGATACTTAAGTTCTTGTAGTGCTCTTAAAATCTCCTCATTACTAAGGGAGCAGGGTAGATTCCTAATGATTACAGAGAAAATTTCATCTTCAGTATTCCTATATATGAAGTATTTTTGTTTTATAGAAGCAAAATAAGCTCTCAGAGAACGAAAATCATCAGTTATAGCAGTGAAAACTTTAATGATTTTGCCTTTTAGTGCAGCATGAAGCTCTAATTTCAGTTTACTGCGTATAGTGTGAATAAATAGTTGATAGTTTTCAATATCAGTTAAGCAGATTGGAGGAATTTTCTCGTTGGTTGTCTCAACTTCACCATCTGAGTTATTGTCATCTATGTTAACCGCTAATAAATATTTATTTTGGATAGGAATGGTAGCAAAATATACATTGGACGCGCTGTTATCTGCTTGAAATTGCTGACTAGTTTGCGTGGTGCTTGTTAAAGGTACTGGAAATGCGCATAAAGCATTTGTATTCAAAGGTTTGTTAACCTGGTTTAAAGATAACTTCGAATTTTGGCAGCCTTGTTGTGTGATTTTCAGTTGCTTTTCGCACCTTCGATTGTTTCACTGCTTTACAACTTTTATTAGAAAATAACGTATTTATATCTGAGTCACAGGCATTCATAGGTTTAACATATTGTGCACTACATACAGTTTCAGTGAAATCATTTTCTTCCATTGCGGGGGAGTGAACATTTAAAATATCTCATGTTTTATCACAGGCTCTGTTAAGGTTATAAGTGTCCAAGCCCAAGATCTAGGGCAAACGCACAGTTTAAAGCGAATTTATGTAATCACGCCAAGTTAGTAGCAGATACACTAACTAGTAATATTCAGATGTTAATGCAATTGGAGATATAGAAAGATCTCCTCACTGAAGCAATTTACGATTAATATAAGGATAAAATTAGCAGCTCGATCTAAACATTACTATCCAGTCGCGATGCTCAACTTTTCTCCCCAGTTTTTGTCTGATTTCATTTTTATTTTTTCTCTTTCTTTGTTTCTTTCTTGGATTTGGTCCTTCGGGAGTTCTCCAGGTTCTGTATTTATATCTCCAATATGTTTCCTAGGGTTCAAATATTTAGGTACATGTTTCATATAGAATAATGCAGGGTAAAACATGCTAAACCACGGCAAAAGACACAAAAGGCTGCTGTTTTACTGAATCAACTTAAAAAACGTTCTTTCTCCCATACTAGAATATTGAGAAATAAACAGGTACCTTAAAGCATCAGAAGAAGTAGAAGAAGAAGAAGAAGAAGAAGAAGAAGAAGAAGAAGAAGAAGAAGAAGAAGAAGAAGAAGAAGAAGAAGAAGAAGAAGAAGAAGAAGAAAAAGAAGAAGAAGAAGAAGAAGAAGAAAACCATGAAGCTATTGTACCTAAAGACAATAAATATAATTAATTTTTACCCTCTACTGACCGATAGTATGTAGAGGAAGTATGAGTATCAGATATTTCAAACTGTTCCTTACAGTAAATATCAGAATATTCTAAATTAATTTAAACATTCCTTATGCTAATAAACCTGTTTTAGTTTTTGCTGGTTGTCCCTTTAGATTTTGCACTTCACTATTAAACAATTTTGGGTACATGGCTTTACGTAAACAATATCTTGTGTTTTCAAAACATATTTTTGGGCCCATATAGCAATTAGAGTTACTGGGATAATATGGTCCTGAAGTATTTGAAAATTTTGAGATGGTCCTTTTCCATCTTTATGTGTTCATGGAGTACAGGTTTAGTAGTGCATAGATGAAATTCAAAGTTTCATATGGGAGGGATAACTGAATTTCTGATTTGAGGGATGACTTGTTTGTTTCTGCAGATATGTAGACACTGTTGGAAGATGCATTTGGCAGTAGTAATAGGTTAACAAACCGATCCTAAACGTCTTGTAGTCCATTTCTTCATGACAGTACTCGGTAGACTTCGATTTAAAACTCATCAAGACGCTGGGAATAGAGCCTCCTCAGAAATCTTATGCAAAATTATAAAGCGTTAGCCTTTTGCTACGGGCGTCTGAAGAGGGAAATCAAGTTCATCTCCTTTACTTTTAGCATGGCTCCATTAATCCAAGCACCAACCTGCAAACAAATGCACCTCAATTGTTTCATTGTTTTCACAAATTGAAGTAGGCAAATGGTTTTGGAACAGCATCGAGACTTTCATTAACAGATTTCCTCTGTTAGCATTTTTTAAAACTTTGAAATTTATTTTCCTACAAACTTTCCTTAGTGTAGTTACTCTTCCATGGAACAGATTGTTTTCTTTTAATGTATTACTTATATCTTATAATTTAGGGAGAAAATCCGAGCTGTACAATGGATACATCAATCTTCTCATCGTCCAGGCACCAAATGACACAACTGATAGTCCAATGGGACATTGTTTCCCCCGGGATGTCTATAATGCTGTCACTTGAATCCCCTTTAGTTTTTTCTTCTAAATTCACTTCAACAGTGCAAGAAGATAGCAGTTTGGGGATATCGTCAGGTTATTAAAAGTTCTGTACACATTTCGATGATAAAATAGGAGCATTATACAAATAAATAAAATCTAAAAATCTACGTCCCAGTTCCTAATTCCTTACACCGGGATATCTTTTCCAATTTCTTATTTATTAAATATCAATTAACTACAAAAACAGTATAATTACACTACAACATTTTTCAGATCATAAAACAAAACTTAAAATCATTTAAAATAAAATAATTCAAATTAACTACCAATTTACAGATAATACCTACAAATACTGGTATCCAGTAAACATTTAACCGGTAGCCAGCTAAATTATAAAACTACTAACTACAATACCGGTAACCGATATTTCACCTACTGGTAACCAATATGTTCTTAATATAAAATCTTTCAAAAACGTAAAAAAAACTTTTAAAACTCTTGGGTTGGTTGGGTTGGGTTGGTGGGTTGGGTTGGTTGGCTTGCGTTGGGAGTTGGGTTGGGTTGAGGATTGGGCTGGTTGGGTTGGGTTGAGCTCTTCCGCAAGGAAGTGAACTATTTGGGCCACATAGTATCAGCAACCGGAGTGGCCACAGACCCGGAGAAGACACAGGCTGTGAGAGAATGGCCTCGCCCAAAGGATAAGAGTTGTGCAGTTTTCGTGGAGCTGTGCAGTTATTACCGCCGCTTCATAAAGGGGTTCTCCAACATCGCCAAACCCCTCACCCGCCTGCCAGAGGAACACTGGCCTTATGTGTGGACGGAGGAAGCCGAAGTTGATTTCCAGCACCTGAAGGAGACCCTGTGCAGGCTCCAATTTTGGGTTTTCATAAAGTGCTCCACAAGTACCTGTACGGTCAGCCGTTCCACCTGAGGACTGACCATTCCGCCCTAACCTGGATATTGAGCTTTGGGAACCTGGAAGGCCAGACAGCACACTGGGTCGAGAGGCTGCAGGAGTACGACTTCACCTCGGAACATCGTAGAGGGAAGAGCCACGTTAACGCTGACGCCATGTCCCGAAGACCCTGTCCAGAACAGTGCGGCCAGTGCACAAGAGTGGAGGAGAAGGAGCGTGCCGCAGCAGTCCGAGTAGTCACGGCAGTGCCTGCGGATGGCTGGGATAGCGCAGGCCTGAGGAGGGAGCAGCTGGCGAACGCAGACTTGGGGCCACTTTTCAGGGAAGTGGAGGCAGTGACGAGACCAACCTGGGAGGACATCGCACCGAGGAGCGCCACCTACAAGTCTTACTGGGACCAATGAGACTCGTTGAAGACCAGAGAGGGCGTGCTGTTCCGGGTATGGGAATCACCCGATGGGAAGACGCAGAGAGAACAGTTGGTACTTCCCCGGAGTAAGGTCCCGGAAGTCTTGGAAGAAGTGCACGCCGGTACTTCAGGAGGACACCTGGGAGCGAACCGAACGATTGACAAACTACGGCAGCGCTACTACTGGCTGAGACTCCGAGCTGATGCTGAGAGATGGTGCCGTCAGTGTCACGTGTGCGCGGCGAGTCACGGCCCCCAGACCAGGAGCCGGGGTCGCATGCAGCAGTACAACGTCGGAGCCCCATTCGAACGGATCGCCGTTGACATTGCTGGACCGTTCCCAGTTTCCGACCGAGGCAACATGTACCTAATGGTGGTCGTGGACTACTTCACCATCTGGCCGGAGGTGTATGCCATCCCAAACCAAGAGGCAAAGACAATCACAGACTGTCTCGTGGAGCAAGTGTTCTGTCGATTTGTGGTACCGTTAGAGCTACACAGTGACCAGGGTACTAATTTTGAGTCCAACCTAATGAAGGAGGCACTACAAAGGCTTGGGATGAACAAGACCCGCACGACGCCTCTACATTCCCAGTCGGATGACATGGTCGAAAGGTACATCAAGACCTTAGAGAAACACCTGAGGAAGGTCTTGGACAGCCATTAGCGAGACTGGACGTCAAGGTGCCACTGTTCTAGCCGGCTTACCGCCCGTCTACACACGACACAACTGGAATGACGCCAACCAGCTTAATGTTAGGCCTCCCCTGTAACATGGCTTTTGGAAGCCCTCCGGAGGCGAAGCAACCGGTGACCGAGTATGTGGAGAACCTGGTGTACCACCTCCACGACATACAGGAGATGGCTCGCCAGAACATCCAGAAGGCGAGCGACCGCATGAAGACCAGATATGACAACCAACCCAACAGCCAAAGTTTCCAGCAAGGTGACCTGGTCTGGTTGTACCGTCCTACGCGGACCAAGGGACGCTGCCCGAAGCTTCAGCAACCATGGCAAGGGGCGTACCGGGTGGTGAAGAGGATAAATGACGTGTTCTACCGCATCCAGGAGGTGCCCCGAGGAAAGATGTTAGTGGGACACCTGGACCGTCTAGCCCGCTACGATGGTGCTGTTCGGGACGACCAGACTTAAGGAGGGAGCAATGTTACCCAATTATCGGAAAGCCCGACCAACGACAGCTGAGAAGGGACATGAGGCATCCGCGACACACTCACCCATTTATCTCAGTCACTAACTGAGGCGATGATTACGGAAATGTCACTTGTCGCGGGCCACCTCTTCCCCATTCCCCTGCCGTGTGGAACATTCGCGGTGATTCACTAAAAAGAGAGACTTCGAGAAAACGGCGATATTCCTATAAAAAGGGCTGCAGTGAGTGAATTGGTTCAGTTCTTGACGAGCAGTCGTGAGGATCGCCAAGTGAAGGAACGGAATACGTACGTGCATAGGAGGAGCCTACGTAATTGCGAGTGCAAAGTGGAACTGTAACGGACTGACTGGTGAATTGTAATTGTGTGCATTACGTAACTGTGTAATCGGCAAGTGTTCCGATTGTAATTCGGTGGAAATAGAGAATATCTTTGAGTGGTGCAATTGGACTTTTCATTTCACGAACCCACAAAGTCACAATAATTTCATTCATCGTCCGATATAACTTATCAATGAAGGTTTTCCCTTATCCTGAAAGATGAATGCCTGGTAATCCTAAGCTCTATGTATTCTGACTCATTTTACATCACTTCATTCATCGGCCGATATAACTTAACGTTGTTGGTTTTTCTTTAGCCTGAAATATTTTTGTCTAGTAACTCTAAACACTATGTACCCTGTACTCAATTGAACATCATTTCATTCATCGTCCGATATCACTTAAAGTTGGAGGTTTTCCTTTAGCCTGAAAGATGAATGTGTTATAACTCTAAGCTCCATGTATTCTTTTCTCATTTTACTTCATTTCATTCTTCGTCCAAAATGACTTAACGTTGGTGGTTTTCCTTTAGCCTGAAACATGTATGTCTGGTCACTTTATGCTCTATGTATTTTGTACTCATTTTACATCATTTTATTCATCGGCCGATATGACTTTACGCTGGAGGTTTTCCTTTAGCCTGAAAGATTAATGTCTGGTAACTCTATGCATTCTGTACTCATTTTACATCATTTCATACATCGTCCGATATGACTTAACGTTGGATATTCTCCTTTCGCCTGAAAGATGAATTTCTGGTAACTATAAACTCTATGCATTCTGTACTCATCTTACATCATTTCATACATCGCCCGATATGACTTAACGTAGGAGGTTTTCCTTTAGCCTGAAAGACGAATGTCTGGTAACTATAAACTCTATGCATTCTGTACTCATTTTACATCATTTCATACATCGTCCGATATGACTTTACGTTGGAGGTTTTCCTTCAGCCTGAAAGATGAATGTCGTGTAACTATAATCTCTATGTACCCTGTACTCACTTGAACATAATTTCATCCATCATCCGAAATAACTTATCGTTGGAGGTTTTCTTTTATCCCGAAACATGAATGTCTGATAACTCTAAACTCTATGTACCCTGTACTCACTTGAACATCAATTCATGGACCGATATAAGTTAACGGTGGAGGTTTTCCCTTATCCTGATGGATGAATGTCTAGTAACTCTAAGCACTATGTATTCTGTATTCATTTTACATCATTTCATTCATCGTCTCATATAATTTAACGTTGGAGGTTTTGCTTTAGCCTGAAAGATGAAAGTCTGGTAAGTCTAAGCTCCATCTACCCTGTGCTCATTTGAACATCATTTCATAGATCGTCCACCCGCCTTAGTATCGTGGTGGTAGCATGTCTGCCTCACGTTCAAGAGGTCCCGCGTTCGAATCTCTCTCAGGGTGAGTTACCTGGATAAGGTTTTTTCCGGGGTGTTCTAGGATCCTGTAAGACGACTGGCGGCTGACTCTAAACTCCATGAACCCCGGACTCATTTGAGCATCAGTTAATCCATTCCATTCATCGTCCAATATGACAACATTGGAGGTGGTAAATAATAGAAAAGAAAAATAAATAAATAAATAAATAAATAAATAAATAAATAAATAAATAAATAAATAAATAAATAAATAAATAAATAAATAAATAAATAAATAAATAAATAAATAAATAAATAAATAAATAAATAAATAAATATATATATATATAAAAATAAATAAATATTAATCGTCAGTTATAACTTAACGTAAGGAGTTGTCCGTTAGGCTGAAAGATGAATGTCGTGTAACTCTAAGCTCTATGTACCCTGTATTCATTTGTACATCATTTCATTCATCGTCCGATATGACTTAACGTAAGAACTCTTCATTTAGCCTGAAAGATGATTGTCGTATAACTCTCACCTCTATGTACCGTGTTCTCATTTGAACATCATTTCATTCGTCGTCCGATATGACTTAACTTAAGAAGTTTTCGTTTAGCGTGAAATGTGAATGTCGTGTAGCTCTAAATTCTATGTACCCTGTACTCATTTGAACATCATTTCATTCGTCGTCCGATATGACTTAACTTAAGAAGTTTTCGTTTAGCGTGAAATGTGAATGTCGTGTAGCTCTAAATTCTATGTACCCTGTACTCATTTGAACATCATTTCATTCGTCGTCCGATATGACTTAACGTAAGTAGTTTTCGTTTAGCGTGAAATGTGAATGTCGTGTAGCTCTAAATTCTATGTACCCTGTACTCATTTGAACATCATTTCATTCGTCGTCCGATATGACTTAACGTAAGTAGTTTTCGTTTAGCGTGAAATGTGAATGTCGTGTAGCTCTAAATTCTATGTACCCTGTACTCATTTGAACATCATTTCATTCGTCGTCCGATATGACTTAACGTAAGTAGTTTTCGTTTAGCGTGAAATGTGAATGTCGTGTAGCTCTAACCTCTATGTACCCTGTACTCATTTGAACATCATTTCATTCGTCGTCCGATATGACTTAACGTAAGTAGTTTTCGTTTATCGTGAAATGTGAATGTCGTGTAGCTCTAACCTCTATGTACCCTGTACTCATTTGAACATCACTTCATTCGTCGACCGATATGACTTAACGTAAGTAGTTTTCGTTTATCGTGAAATGTGAATGTCGTGTAGCTCTAACCTCTATGTACCCTGTACTCATTTGAACATCACTTCATTCGTCGACCGATATGACTTAACGTAAGTAGTTTTCGTTTATCGTGAAATGTGAATGTCGTGTAGCTCTAACCACTATGTACCCTGTACTCAATTGAACATCACTTCATTCGTCGACCGATATGACTTAACGTAAGTAGTTTTCCTTTATCGTGAAATGTGAATGTCGTGTAGCTCTAACCTCTATGTACCCTGTACTCATTTGAACATCACTTCATTCGTCGACCGATATGACTTAACGTAAGTATTTTTCGTTTATCGTGAAATTTGAATGTCGTGTAGCTCTAACCTCTATGTACCCTGTACTCATTTGAACATCACTTCATTCGTCGACCGATATGACTTAACGTAAGTAGTTTTCGTTTATCGTGAAATGTGAATGTCGTGTAGCTCTAACCTCTATGTACCCTGTACTCATTTGAACATCACTTCATTCGTCGTCCGATATGACTTAACGTTGTAGTTTTCGTTTAGCGTGAAATGTGAATGTCGTGTAACTCTAACCTCTATGTACCCTGTACTCATTTGTACATGATTTCATTCAACGTCCGATATGACTTAACGCAAGGAGCTTTCCTTTAGCCTAAAAGATGAATGTCGTGTAACTGTAAGCTCTATGTACCCTGTACTCATTTGTACATGATTTCATTCAACGTCCGATATGACTTAACGCAAGAAGCTTTCCTTTAGCCTAAAAG
This sequence comes from Mantis religiosa, assembly GCA_030765055.1. Taxonomy (NCBI): domain Eukaryota; kingdom Metazoa; phylum Arthropoda; class Insecta; order Mantodea; family Mantidae; genus Mantis; species Mantis religiosa. Next base: position 331,998,854 of record CM060948.1, on the reverse strand, counting down.
ATGAATGTCGTGTAACTGTAAGCTCTATGTACCCTGTACTCATTTGTACATGATTTCACTCAACGTCCGAGATGACTTAACGCAAGAAGCTTTCCTTTAGCCTGAAAGATGAATGTGGTGTAACTGTAAGCTCTATGTACCCTGTACTCATTTGTACATGATTTCACTCAACGTCCGAGATGACTTAACGCAAGGAGCTTTCCTTTAGCCTGAAAGATGAATGTCGTGTAACTGTAAGCTCTATGTACCCTGTACTCATTTGTACATGATTTCATTCAACGTCCGATATGACTTAACGCAAGGAGCTTTCCTTTAGCCTGAAAGATGAATGTCGTGTAACTTTAAGCTCTATGTACCCTGTACTCATTTGCACATGATTTCATTCAACGTCCGATATGACTTAACGCAAGGAGCTTTCCTTTAGTCTGAAAGACGAATGTCGTGTAACTTTAAGCTCTATGGACCCTGTACTCATTTGTACATGATTTCATTCAACGTCCGATATGACTTAACGCAAGAGGCTTTCTTTAGTCTGAAAGATGAATGTCATGTAACTTTAAGCTCTATGTACCCTGTATTCATTTGTACATGATTTCATTCAACGTCCGATATGACTTAACGCAAGGAGCTTTCCTTTAGTCTGAAAGATGAACGTCGTGTAACTTTAAGCTCTATGTACCCTGTACTCATTTGTACATCATTTCATTCAACGTCCGATATGACATAACGCAATTAGGTTACCTTTAGTCTGAAAGATGAATGTGGTGTAACTGTAAGCTCTATGTACCCTGTACTCATTTGTACATGATTTCATTCATCGTCCGATATGACTTAACGCAAGGAGCTTTCCTTTAGCCTGAAAGATGAATGTCGTGTAACTGTAAGCTCTATGTACCCTGTACTCATTTGTACATGATTTCATTCAACGTCCGATATGACTTAACGCAAGGAGCTTTCCTTTAGCCTGAAAGATGAATGACGTGTAACTGTAAGCTCTATGTACGCTGTACTCATTTGTACATGATTTCATTCAACGTCCGATATGACTTAACGCAAGGAGCTTTCCTTTAGCCTGAAAGATGAATGTTGTGTAACTTTAAGCTCTATGTACCCTGTACACATTTGTACAGGATTTCATTCATCGCCCGATATGACTTAACGCAAGGAGCTTTCCTTTAGCCTGAAAGATGAATGTCGTGTAACTGTAACCTCTATGTACCCTGTACTCATTTGTACATGATTTCATTCAACGTCCGATATGACTTAACGCAAGGAGCTTTCCTTTAGCCTGAAAGTGGAATGTCGTGTAACTGTAAGCTCTATGTACCCTGTACTCAGTTGTACATGATTTCATTCAACGACCGATATGGCTTAACGCAAGGAGCTTTCCTTTAGCCTGAAAGATGAACGTCGTGTAACTGTAAGCTCTATATACCCTGTACTCATTTGTACATGATTTCATTCAACGTCCGATATGACTTAACGCAAGGAGCTTTCCTTTAGCCTGAAAGATGAACGTCGTGTAACTGTAAGCCCTATGTACCCTGTACTCATTTGTACATGATTTCATTCAACGTCCGATATGACTTAACGCAAGGAGCTTTCCTTTAGCCTGAAAGATGAATGTCGTGTAACTGTAAGCTCTACGTACCCTGTACTCATTTGTACATGATTTCATTCAACGTCCGATATGACTTAACGCAAGGAGCTTTCCTTTAGCCTGAAAGATGAATGTCGTGTAACTGTAAGCTCTATGTACCCTGTACTCATTTGTACATGATTTCATTCAACGTCCGATATGACTTAACGCAAGGAGCTTTCCTTTAGCCTGAAAGATGAATGTTGTGTAACTGTAAGCTCTATGTACCCTGTACTCATTTGTACATGATTTCATTCAACGTCCGATATGACTTAACGCAAGGAGCTTTCCTTTAGCCTGAAAGATGAATGTCGTGTAACTGTAAGCTCTATGTACCCTGTACTCATTTGTACATGATTTCATTCAACGTCCGATATGACTTAACGCAAGGAGTTTCTTTTAGCCTGAAAAATGAATGTCGTGTAACTGTAAGCTCTATGTACCCTGTACTCATTTGTACATGATTTCATTCAACGTCCGATATGACTTAACGCAAGGAGCTTTCCTTTAGCCTGAAAGATGAATGTCGTGTAATTGTAAGCTCTATGTACCCTGTACTCATTTGTACATAATTTCAATCAACGTCCGATATGACTTAACGCAAGGACTTTCCTTTAGCCTGAAAAATGAATGTCGTGTAACTGTAAGCCCTATGTACCCTGTACTCATTTGTACATGATTTCATTCAACGACCGATATGGCTTAACGCAAGGAGCTTTCCTTTAGCCTGAAAGATGAACGTCGTGTAACTGTAAGCTCTATATACCCTGTACTCATTTGTACATGATTTCATTCAACGTCCGATATGACTTAACGCAAGGAGCTTTCCTTTAGCCTGAAAGATGAACGTCGTGTAACTGTAAGCCCTATGTACCCTGTACTCATTTGTACATCATTTCATTCAACGTCCGATATGACTTAACGCAAGGAGCTTTCCTTTAGCCTGAAAGATGAATGTCGTGTAACTGTAAGCTCTACGTACCCTGTACTCATTTGTACATGATTTCATTCAACGTCCGATATGACTTAACGCAAGGAGCTTTCCTTTAGCCTGAAAGATGAATGTCGTGTAACTGTAAGCTCTATGTACCCTGTACTCATTTGTACATGATTTCATTCAACGTCCGATATGACTTAACGCAAGGAGCTTTCCTTTAGCCTGAAAGATGAATGTTGTGTAACTGTAAGCTCTATGTACCCTGTACTCATTTGTACATGATTTCATTCAACGTCCGATATGACTTAACGCAAGGAGCTTTCCTTTAGCCTGAAAGATGAATGTCGTGTAACTGTAAGCTCTATGTACCCTGTACTCATTTGTACATGATTTCATTCAACGTCCGATATGACTTAACGCAAGGAGTTTCTTTTAGCCTGAAAAATGAATGTCGTGTAACTGTAAGCTCTATGTACCCTGTACTCATTTGTACATGATTTCATTCAACGTCGGATATGACTTAACGCAAGGAGCTTTCCTTTAGCCTGAAAGATGAATGTCGTGTAATTGTAAGCTCTATGTACCCTGTACTCATTTGTACATGATTTCAATCAACGTCCGATATGACTTAACGCAAGGACTTTCCTTTAGCCTGAAAAATGAATGTCGTGTAACTGTAAGCTCTATGTACCCTGTACTCATTTGTACATGATTTCATTCAACGTACGATATGACTTAACGCAAGGAGCTTTCCTTTAGCCTTAAAGATGAATGTCGTGTAACTGTAAGCTCTATGTACCCTGTACTCATTTGTACATGATTTCATTCAACGTCTGATATGACTTAACGCAAGGAGCTTTCCTTTAGCCTGAAAGATGAATGTCGTGTAACTTTAAGCTCTATGTACCCTGTACGCATTTGTACATGATTTCATTCAACGACCGATATGGCTTAACGCAAGGAGCTTTCCTTTAGCCTGAAAGATGAACGTCGTGTAACTGTAAGTTCTATGTACCCTGTACTCATTTGTACATGATTTCATTCAACGTCCGATATGACTTAACGCAAGGAGCTTTCCTTTAGCCTGAAAGATGATTGTCGTGTAACTGTCAGCTCTATGTACTCTGTACTCATTTGTACATGATTTCACTCAACGTCCGAGATGACTTAACGCAAGAAGCTTTCCTTTAGCCTGAAAGATGAATGTGGTGTAACTGTAAGCTCTATGTACCATGTACTCATTTGTACAGGATTTCATTCAACGTCCGATATGACTTAACGCAAGGAGCTCTCCTTTAGCCTGAAAGAGGAATGTCATGTATCTTTAAGCTCTATGTACCCTTTACTCATTTGTACATGATTTCATTCAACGTCCGATATGGCTTAACGCAAGGAGCTTTCCTTTAGTCTGAAAGACGAATGTTGTGTAACTGTAAGCTCTATGTACCCTGTACACATTTGTACATGATTTCATTCATCGTCCGATATGACTTAACGCAAGGAGCTTTCCTTTAGCCTGAAAGATGAATGTGGTGTAACTGTAAGCTCTATGTACCCTGTACTCATTTGTACATGATTTCATTCAACGTCCGATATGACTTAACGCAAGGAGCTTTCCTTTAGCCTGAAAGATAAATGTGGTGTAACTGTAAGCTCTATGCACCCTGTACTCATTTGTACATGATTTCATTCAACGTCCGATATGACTTAACGCAAGGAGCTTTCCTTTAGCCTGAAAGATGAATGTCGTGTAACTTTAAGCTCTATGTACCCTGTACTCATTTGTACATGATTTCATTCAACGTCCGATATGACTTAACGCAAGGAGCTTTCCTTTAGCCTGAAAGATGAATGTCGTGTAACTTTAACCTCTATGTACCCTGTACACATTTGTACATGATTTCATTCAACGACCGATATGGCTTAACGCAAGAAGCTTTCCTTTAGCCTGAAAGATGAACGTCGTGTAACTGTAAGCTCTATGTGCCCTGTACTCATTTGTACATGATTTCATTCAACGTCCGATATGACTTAACGCAAGGAGCTTTCCTTTAGCCTGAAAGATGAATGTCGTGTAACTGTAAGCTCTATGTACCCTGTACTCATTTGTACATGATTTCATTCAACGTCCGATATGACTTAACGCAAGGAGCTTTCCTTTAGCCTGAAAGATGAATGTCGTGTAACTGTAAGCTCTATGTACCCTGTACTCATTTGTACATGATTTCATTCAACGTCCGATATGACTTAACGCAAGGAGCTTTCCTTTAGTGTGAAAGAAGAATGTCGTGTAGCTGTAAGCTCTATGTACCCTGTACTCATTTGTACATGATTTCATTCAACGTCCGATATGACTTAACGCAAGGAGCTTTCCTTTAGCCTTAAAGATGAATGTCGTGTAACTGTTAGCTCTATGTACCCTGTACTCATTTGTATATGATTTCATTCAACGTCCGATATGACTTAACGCAAGGAGCTTTCCTTTAGCCTGAAAGATGAATGTCGTGTAACTTTAAGCTCTATGTACCCTGTACACATTTGTACATGATTTCACTCAACGACCGATATGGCTTAACGCAAAGAGCTTTCCTTTAGCCTGAAAGATGAACGTCGTGTAACTGTAAGCTTTATGTACCCTGTATTCATTTGTACATGATTTCATTCAACGACCGATATGGCTTAACGCAAAGAGCTTTCCTTTAGCCTGAAAGATGAATGTCGTGTAACTGTAAGCTCTATGTACCCTGTACTCATTTGTACATGATTTCACTCAACGTCCGAGATGCCTTAACGCAAGAAGCTTTCCTTTAGCCTGAAAGATGAATGTGGTGTAACTGTAAGCTCTATGTACCCTGTACTCATTTGTACAGGATTTCATTCAACGTCCGATATGACTAAACGCAAGGAGCTTTCCTTTAGCCTGAAAGAGGAATGTCATGTATCTTTAAGCTCTATGTACCCTTTACTCATTTGTACATGATTTCATTCAACGTCCGATATGACTTAACGCAAGGAGCTTTCCTTTAGTCTGAAAGACGAATGTCGTGTAACTTTAAGCTCTATGTACCCTGTACTCATTTGTACATGATTTCATTCAACGTCCGATATGACTTAACGCAAGGAGCTTTCCTTTAGTGTGAAAGATGAATGTCGTGTAACTTTAAGCTCTATGTACCCTGTACTCATTTGTACATGATTTCATTCAACGTCCGATATGACTTAACGTAAGAACTCTTCATTTAGCCTGAAAGATGATTGTCGTATAACTCTCACCTCTATGTACCGTGTACTCATTAGAACATCATTTCATTCGTCGTCCGATATGGCTTAACGTAAGTAGTTTTCGTTTAGCGTGAAATGTGAATGTCGTGTAGCTCTAAATTCTATGTACCCTGTACTCATTTGAACATCATTTCATTCGTCGTCCGATATGACTTAACGTAAGTAGTTTTCGTTTAGCGTGAAATGTGAATGTCGTGTAGCTCTAAATTCTATGTACCCTGTACTCATTTGAACATCATTTCATTCGTCGTCCGATATGACTTAACGTAAGTAGTTTTCGTTTAGCGTGAAATGTGAATGTCGTGTAGCTCTAACCTCTATGTACCCTGTACTCATTTGAACATCATTTCATTCGTCGTCCGATATGACTTAACGTAAGTAGTTTTCGTTTAGCGTGAAATGTGAATGTCGTGTAGCTCTAACCTCTATGTACCCTGTACTCATTTGAACATCACTTCATTCGTCGTCCGATATGACTTAACGTAAGTAGTTTTCGTTTATCGTGAAATGTGAATGTCGTGTAGCTCTAACCTCTATGTACCCTGTACTCATTTGAACATCACTTCATTCGTCGACCGATATGACTTAACGTAAGTAGTTTTCGTTTATCGTGAAATGTGAATGTCGTGTAGCTCTAACCACTATGTACCCTGTACTCATTTGAACATCACTTCATTCGTCGACCGATATGACTTAACGTAAGTAGTTTTCGTTTATCGTGAAATGTGAATGTCGTGTAGCTCTAACCTCTATGTACCCTGTACTCATTTGAACATCACTTCATTCGTCGACCGATATGACTTAACGTAAGTATTTTTCGTTTATCGTGAAATTTGAATGTCGTGTAGCTCTAACCTCTATGTACCCTGTACTCATTTGAACATCACTTCATTCGTCGACCGATATGACTTAACGTAAGTAGTTTTCGTTTATCGTGAAATGTGAATGTCGTGTAGCTCTAACCTCTATGTACCCTGTACTCATTTGAACATCACTTCATTCGTCGTCCGATATGACTTAACGTTGTAGTTTTCGTTTAGCGTGAAATGTGAATGTCGTGTAACTCTAACCTCTATGTACCCTGTACTCATTTGTACATGATTTCATTCAACGTCCGATATGACTTAACGCAAGGAGCTTTCCTTTAGCCTAAAAGATGAATGTCGTGTAACTGTAAGCTCTATGTACCCTGTACTCATTTGTACATGATTTCATTCAACGTCCGATATGACTTAACGCAAGAAGCTTTCCTTTAGCCTAAAAGATGAATGTCGTGTAACTGTAAGCTCTATGTACCCTGTACTCATTTGTACATGATTTCACTCAACGTCCGAGATGACTTAACGCAAGAAGCTTTCCTTTAGCCTGAAAGATGAATGTGGTGTAACTGTAAGCTCTATGTACCCTGTACTCATTTGTACATGATTTCACTCAACGTCCGAGTTGACTTAACGCAAGGAGCTTTCCTTTAGCCTGAAAGATGAATGTGGTGTAACTGTAAGCTCTATGTACCCTGTACTCATTTGTACATGATTTCATTCAACGTCCGATATGACTTAACGCAAGGAGCTTTCCTTTAGCCTGAAAGATGAATGTCGTGTAACTTTAAGCTCTATGTACCCTGTACTCATTTGCACATGATTTCATTCAACGTCCGATATGACTTAACGCAAGGAGCTTTCCTTTAGTCTGAAAGACGAATGTCGTGTAACTTTAAGCTCTATGTACCCTGTACTCATTTGTACATGATTTCATTCAACGTCCGATATGACTTAACGTAAGAGGCTTTCTTTAGTCTGAAAGATGAATGTCATGTAACTTTAAGCTCTATGTACCCTGTATTCATTTGTACATGATTTCATTCAACGTCCGATATGACTTAACGCAAGGAGCTTTCCTTTAGTCTGAAAGATGAACGTCGTGTAACTGTAAGCTCTATGTGCCCTGTACTCATTTGTACATGATTTCATTCAACGTCCGATATGACTTAACGCAAGGAGCTTTCCTTTAGTCTGAAAGACGAATGTCGTGTAACTTTAAGCTCTATGTACCCTGTACTCATTTGTACATCATTTCATTCAACGTCCGATATGACATAACGCAATTAGGTTACCTTTAGTCTGAAAGATGAATGTGGTGTAACTGTAAGCTCTATGTACCCTGTACTCATTTGTACATGATTTCATTCATCGTCCGATATGACTTAACGCAAGGAGCTTTCCTTTAGCCTGAAAGATGAATGTCGTGTAACTGTAAGCTCTATGTACCCTGTACTCATTTGTACATGATTTCATTCAACGTCCGATATGACTTAACGCAAGGAGCTTTCCTTTAGCCTGAAAGATGAATGACGTGTAACTGTAAGCTCTATGTACGCTGTACTCATTTGTACATGATTTCATTCAACGTCCGATATGACTTAACGCAAGGAGCTTTCCTTTAGCCTGAAAGATGAATGTTGTGTAACTGTAAGCTCTATGTACCCTGTACACATTTGTACAGGATTTCATTCATCGTCCGATATGACTTAACGCAAGGAGCTTTCCTTTAGCCTGAAAGATGAATGTCGTGTAACTGTAACCTCTATGTACCCTGTACTCATTTGTACATGATTTCATTCAACGTCCGATATGACTTAACGCAAGGAGCTTTCCTTTAGCCTGAAAGTGGAATGTCGTGTAACTGTAAGCTCTATGTACCCTGTACACATTTGTACATGATTTCATTCAACGACCGATATGGCTTAACGCAAGGAGCTTTCCTTTAGCCTGAAAGATGAACGTCGTGTAACTGTAAGCTCTATGAACCCTGTACTCATTTGTACGTGATTTCATTCAACGTCCGATATGACTTAACGCAAGGAGCTTTCCTTTAGCCTGAAAGATGAACGTCGTGTAACTGTAAGCCCTATGTACCCTGTACTCATTTGTACATGATTTCATTCAACGTCCGATATGACTTAACGCAAGGAGCTTTCCTTTAGCCTGAAAGATGAATGTCGTGTAACTGTAAGCTCCATGTACCCTGTACTCATTTGTACATGATTTCATTCAACGTCCGATATGACTTAACGCAAGGAGCTTTCCTTTAGCCTGAAAGATGAATGTCGTGTAACTGTAAGCTCTATGTACCCTGTACTCATTTGTACATGATTTCATTCAACGTCCGATATGACTTAACGCAAGGAGCTTTCCTTTAGCCTGAAAGATGAATGTTGTGTAACTGTAAGCTCTATGTACCCTGTACTCATTTGTACATGATTTCATTCAACGTCCGATATGACTTAACGCAAGGAGCTTTCCTTTAGCCTGAAAGATGAATGTCGTGTAACTGTAAGCTCTATGTACCCTGTACTCATTTGTACATGATTTCATTCAACGTCCGATATGACTTAACGCAAGGAGCTTTCCTTTAGCCTGAAAGATGAATGTCGTGTAACTGTAAGCTCTATGTACCCTGTACTCATTTGTACATGATTTCATTCAACGTCCGATATGACTTAACGCAAGGAGTTTCTTTTAGCCTGAAAAATGAATGTCGTGTAACTGTAAGCTCTATGTACCCTGTACTCATTTGTACATGATTTCATTCAACGTCCGATATGACTTAACGCAAGGAGCTTTCCTTTAGCCTGAAAGATGAATGTCGTGTAATTGTAAGCTCTATGTACCCTGTACTCATTTGTACATGATTTCAATCAACGTCCGATATGACTTAACGCAAGGAGTTTCCTTTAGCCTGAAAAATGAATGTCGTGTAACTGTAAGCTCTATGTACCCTGTACTCATTTGTACATGATTTCATTCAACGTCCGATATGACTTAACGCAAGGAGCTTTCCTTTAGCCTTAAAGATGAATGTCGTGTAACTGTAAGCTCTATGTACCCTGTACTCATTTGTACATGATTTCATTCAACGTCTGATATGACTTAACGCAAGGAGCTTTCCTTTAGCCTGAAAGATGAATGTCGTGTAACTTTAAGCTCTATGTACCCTGTACACATTTGTACATGATTTCATTCAACGACCGATATGGCTTAACGCAAGGAGCTTTCCTTTAGCCTGAAAGATGAACGTCGTGTAACTGTAAGTTCTATGTACCCTGTACTCATTTGTACATGATTTCATTCAACGTCCGATATGACTTAACGCAAGGAGCTTTCCTTTAGCCTGAAAGATGAATGTCGTGTAACTGTCAGCTCTATGTACTCTGTACTCATTTGTACATGATTTCACTCAACGTCCGAGACGACTTAACGCAAGAAGCTTTCCTTTAGCCTGAAAGATGAATGTGGTGTAACTGTAAGCTCTATGTACCATGTACTCATTTGTACAGGATTTCATTCAACGTCCGATATGACTTAACGCAAGGAGCTCTCCTTTAGCCTGAAAGAGGAATGTCATGTATCTTTAAGCTCTATGTACCCTTTACTCATTTGTACATGATTTCATTCAACGTCCGATATGACTTAACGCAAGGAGCTTTCCTTTAGTCTGAAAGACGAATGTTGTGTAACTGTAAGCTCTATGTACCCTGTACACATTTGTACATGATTTCATTCATCGTCCGATATGACTTAACGCAAGGAGCTTTCCTTTAGCCTGAAAGATGAATGTGGTGTAACTGTAAGCTCTATGTACCCTGTACTCATTTGTACATGATTTCATTCAACGTCCGATATCACTTAACGCAAGGAGCTTTCCTTTAGCCTGAAAGATGAATGTGGTGTAACTGTAAGCTCTATGCACCCTGTACTCATTTGTACATGATTTCATTCAACGTCCGATATGACTTAATGCAAGGAGCTTTCCTTTAGCCTGAAAGATGAATGTCGTGTAACTTTAAGCTCTATGTACCCTGTACTCATTTGTACATGATTTCATTCAACGTCCGATATGACTTAACGCAAGGAGCTTTCCTTTAGCCTGAAAGATGAATGTCGTGTAACTTTAACCTCTATGTACCCTGTACACATTTGTACATGATTTCATTCAACGACCGATATGGCTTAACGCAAGGAGCTTTCCTTTAGCCTGAAAGATGAACGTCGTGTAACTGTAAGCTCTATGTGCCCTGTACTCATTTGTACATGATTTCATTCAACGTCCGATATGACTTAACGCAAGGAGCTTTCCTTTAGCCTGAAAGATGAATGTCGTGTAACTGTAAGCTCTATGTACCCTGTACTCATTTGTACATGATTTCATTCAACGTCCGATATGACTTAACGCAAGGAGCTTTCCTTTAGCCTGAAAGATGAATGTCGTGTAACTGTAAGCTCTATGTACCCTATACTCATTTGTACATGATTTCATTCAACGTCCGATATGACTTAACGCAAGGAGCTTTCCTTTAGCCTGAAAGATGAATGTCGTGTAACTGTAAGCTCTATGTACCCTGTACTCATTTGTACATGATTTCATTCAACGTCCGATATGACTTAACGCAAGGAGCTTTCCTTTAGTGTGAAAGATGAATGTCGTGTAGCTGTAAGCTCTATGTACCCTGTACTCATTTGTACATGATTTCATTCAACGTCCGATATGACTTAACGCAAGGAGCTTTCCTTTAGCCTGAAAGATGAATGTCGTGTAACTGTAAGCTCTATGTACCCTGTACTCATTTGTAAATGATTTCATTCAACGTCCGATATGACTTAACGCAAGGAGTTTCCTTTAGCCTTAAAGATGAATGTCGTGTAACTGTTAGCTCTATGTACCCTGTACTCATTTGTACATGATTTCATTCAACGTCCGATATGACTTAACGCAAGGAGCTTTCCTTTAGCCTGAAAGATGAATGTCGTGTAACTGTAAGCTCTATGTACCCTGTACTCATTTGTACATGATTTCATTCAACGTCCGATATGACTTAACGCAAGGAGTTTCCTTTAGCCTTAAAGATGAATGTCGTGTAACTGTTAGCTCTATGTACCCTGTACTCATTTGTACATGATTTCATTCAACGTCCGATATGACTTAACGCAAGGAGCTTTCCTTTAGCCTGAAAGATGAATGTCGTGTAACTGTAAGCTCTATGTACCCTGTACTCATTTGTACATGATTTCATTCAACGTCCGATATGACTTAACGCAAGGAGCTTTCCTTTAGCCTGAAAAATGAATGTCGTGTAACTGTAAGCTCTATGTACCCTGTACTCATTTGTACATGATTTCATTCAACGTCCGATATGACTTAACGCAAGGAGCTTTCCTTTAGCCTTAAAGATGAATGTCGTGTAACTGTTAGCTCTATGTACCCTGTACTCATTTGTATATGATTTCATTCAACGTCCGATATGACTTAACGCAAGGAGCTTTCCTTTAGCCTGAAAGATGAATGTCGTGTAACTTTAAGCTCTATGTACCCTGTACACATTTGTACATGATTTCACTCAACGACCGATATGGCTTAACGCAAGGAGCTTTCCTTTAGCCTGAAAGATGAACGTCGTGTAACTGTAAGCTTTATGTACCCTGTATTCATTTGTACATGATTTCATTCAACGTCCGATATGACTTAACGCAAGGAGTTTCCTTTAGCCTGAAAGATGAATGTCGTGTAACTGTAAGCTCTATGTACCCTGTACTCATTTGTACATGATTTCACTCAACGTCCGAGATGCCTTAACTCAAGAAGCTTTCCTTTAGCCTGAAAGATGAATGTCGTGTAACTGTAAGCTCTATGTACCCTGTACTCATTTGTACAGGATTTCATTCAACGTCCGATATGACTTAACGCAAGGAGTTTCCTTTAGCCTGAAAGATGAATGTGGTGTAACTGTAAGCTCTATGTACCCTGTACTCATTTGTACATGATTTCATTCAACGTCCGATATGACTTAACGCAAGGAGTTTCCTTTAGCCTGAAAGATGAATGTGGTGTAACTGTAAGCTCTATGTACCCTGTACTCATATGTACAGGATTTCATTCAACGTCCGATATGACTAAACGCAAGGAGCTTTCCTTTAGCCTGAAAGAGGAATGTCATGTATCTTTAAGCTCTATGTACCCTTTACTCAGTGTTACATGATTTCATTCAACGTCCGATATGACTTAACGCACGGAGCTTTCCTTTAGTCTGAAAGACGAATGTCGTGTAACTTTAAGCTCTATGTACCCTGTACTCATTTGTACATGATTTCATTCAACGTCCGAGATGCCTTAACGCAAGAAGCTTTCCTTTAGCCTGAAAGATGAATGTGGTGTAACTGTAAGCTCTATGTACCCTGTACTCATTTGTACAGGATTTCATTCAACGTCCGATATGACTTAACGCAAGGAGCTTTCCTTTAGTGTGAAAGATGAATGTCGTGTAACTTTAAGCTCTATGTACCCTGTACTCATTTGTACATGATTTCATTCAACGTCCGATATGACTTAACGCAAGGAGCTTTCCTTTAGTCTGAAAGATGAATGTCATGTATCTTTAAGCTCTATGTACCCTGCATTCATTTGTACATGATTTCATTCAACGTCCGATATGACTTAACGCAAGGAGCTTTCCTTTAGTCTGAAAGATGAATGTCGTGTAACTTTATGCTCTATGTACCCTGTACTCATTTGTTCATGATTTCATTCAACGTCCGATATGACTTAACGCAAGGAGCTTTCCTTTAGTCTGAAAGACGAATGTCGTGTAACTTTAAGCTCTATGTACCCTGTACTCATTTGTACATGATTTCATTCAACGTCCGATATGACTTAACGCAAGGAGCTTTCCTTTAGCCTGAAAGATGAATGTCGTGTAACTTTAAGCTCTGTGTACCCTGTATTCATTTGTACATGATTTCATTCAACGTCCGATATGACTTAACGCAAGGAGCTTTCCTTTAGTCTGAAAGATGAATGTCGTGTAACTTTAAGCTCTATGTACCCTGTATTCATTTGTTCATGATTTCATTCAACGTCCGATATGACTTAACGCAAGGAGCTTTCCTTTAGCCTGAAAGATGAAAGTCGTGTAACTGTAAGCTCTATGTACCCTGTACACATTGGTACATGATTTCATTCAACGTCCGATATGACTTAACGCAAGGAGCTTTCCTTTAGCCTGAAAGATGAATGTGGTGTAACTGTAAGCTCTATGTACCCTGTACTCATTTGAACATCATTTCACTCATCGTCTGATATGACTTAAATTAAGAAGTTTTCCTTTAACGTGAAAGATGAATGTCGGGTAGCACTAAGTCGGCTACAGATCCAATGCCTATACCTCGACATCAACACTTTCAGACACAACGTCTACAAGGGCTCTATGTCGAGGGCCACACATAGAAAGCACCTGCCTCTACTCTACAAATGACCAGCAGTATTACTGCGACTTGTACACCGTCTGGTTAGAACCTGGGAAAAGAAAGCCAAATTCTTTATCAATCCGTTACATATTAACGCAGTGAACTCAAAACAAGGATTAGAATTACAATTAATACGGGGGTGCTTCATTACCGAAAACTTTAGCCCCAATCGGGGCATCTTTGGAAGGAAGGATGAAGAGAGAGGAGACAAAAGGTGGTCATTCCAAGGAGTCATTTCTACCCTGAGAGATACCACCAGATGAGAGATAATATGAATTGATAATGGAGATGAAATTTAGGGCGAGGAATTTCGGGGAGTATAACTAACCTGGCGACCCAGGAAAACCCCCGAATAAATCCATGGATCAGGTAGGTCGGCCACGGGAATTGAACCCGAACCTTTCGAATGCGGGCCAGAGCCCGTCTGAAACTTTCCGCTCCATCCCAAAAGCAAAATCACCAAACAAATTTTGAAACTCAACCTTACTTATCACAAATTTGCGTCACATCATAGCAGCAGAATCACAAAACGTTATACCGATAAAACGTCATTACACATTCCAATGTTACAGTATATGTGCGCAATGAAGGATTAAATCTCAAAATACAACAAGAAATAAAATAGTTTTCAGAAAGGTGTCTTCCTCAAGCATTAGACATTTTGTAAATACTTAGAAACTCCTCTAACTTGGGCAATGACATATGCCTTTTATGGCAATTATGTGAAAGGTAAAGTTGAAGATTCCTATTGCATACAATTGCAGCCACAAATGTCCTCCAAGTGAGAAATATTGTATCAGAAACTATGAAAGAAACAATCTTTCTACCGACTGCGCCATCCCTTCGACAGATGGCTCTACCTGTGGTATATTATTGCGCGAAGGATATTTTATTATTATTTAGTGACTTCTATAACAATTTTGTAGTTGTAATACTCAATTATAGCTTAGGTTTGATTGCTTTTCAATGCATTTGAATAAGGAGTAGTTACAGTGAAAACTGGCAGAATGAGGAGCGATCGAGTAGCTGTGTGTCAGAGATGAGCTATGGTGAATTATATATTTATTCACATATCGCCATAATTAATATATGATATTGTGTAACTTGTTTCTCAATAAAGTACTTCTTTATACATAGTTTTTGTTGGTGCTTGTATTTCCAATTAAAATAATTGAGCATATTTAGGAATTCATTTTCCATCTCAGAAATGACATACAAGACATAAGATTCTTATAACGTTCTTTTGCATTTGTGATAGAAGCGTACAAGTTTGACTGTGGCATATTTCTGAAAATTAGCTGATTTTATTAAAAATCTCCCGGTGATGACCTTATCCCCAACGTTATGCTTAAGAATTTGACAAACAAGGCTCTAGCTTATTTATCATCCACCTTCAAGGCTACGCTAGGCATTGGTTATTTTCTACTATATGGAAACATGCCCAACAAGCCAACAAGCCTAAAAGCTTTCCCTCAAACTATAGACCAATCAGTTTACTGCCTACTCTTTCTAAGCCTTTCGAAAAGATTTTTCATAAACGTCTTTCTCATTTTTTGGTTCACAATCAGATAATTCTGCCTTTTTAGTTTGGTTTTCGCCCGAAGCATACTACCACACATCAACTGCTTAGATTCACGTGGTCTATCGTAAAAGGTTTCACAAACAAGCGCTACACTGTAGCAGCATTCCTAGATATCGCCCAGGCGTAGACTACAGAAAGCTGAACGCTGTCACCCGGAAGGACTGCTTTCGCTTACCCCGGATTGACGACACCCTGGACACGCTAGCTGGTGCACAGTGGTTCTCGACCCTGGACCTGAAGTCGGGCTACTGGCAGGTAGCTCTAGACCCGAGAGACAAGGAGAAGACCGCATTCTCGACGGGCCAAGGTCTTTGGCAGTTCACGGTTATGCCCTTTGGCCTCTGCAACGCACCAGCTACCTTCCAACGCCTCATGGAGTCAGTGATGAGAGGGCTGACTTACGATGCCTGCCTGCTATACCTGGACATCATCATCGTCGGGAAGACTTTTGAAGATCACCTCGAGAATCTGAGTAAGGTGCTACAGAGACTGCAGACAACCAACTTGAAGCTGAACGCGAAGAAGTGCCAGCTCTTTCGCAAGAAAGTGAACTACTTAGGCCACATAGTCTCAGCAACCGGAGTGGCCACAGAACCGGTGAAGACACAGGCTGTGAGAGATTGGCCTCGCCCAAAGGATAGGAAAGAGTTGCGCAGTTTCCTGGGGCTGTGCAGTTATTACCGCCGCTTCATAAAGGGGTTCTCCAACATCGCAAAACCACTCACCCGCCTGACAGAGGAACACCGGCCTTATGTGTGGGCAGAGGACGCCGAAAACGCTTTCCAGCACCTAAAGGAAACCCTGTGCAGTGCTCCAATTTTGGGTTTCCCACAACCGGGTGGCGCCTTCATTGTGGACACCGACGCTAGCGACCATTGCATTGGAGGTGTCCTATCGCAGATCCAGGACGGCCATGAGCGGGTGATAGCCTACTACAGCAAGACGCTATCCAAGGCAGAGAAGAACTACTGCGTCACCCGACGAGAATTATTGGCGGTAGTAAAGACCTTGGAGCACTTCCACAAGTACCTGTACGGTCAGCCATTCCACCTGAGGACTGACCATTCCGCCCTAACCTGGCTATTGAGCTTTAAGAACCTGGAAGGCCAGACAGCTCGTTGGGTCCAGAGGCTGCAGGAGTACGACTTCACCTCGGAACATCGTAGAGGGAAGAGCCACGGTAACGCAGACGCCAGTTCCCGAAGACCCTGTCCAGAAGAGTGCGGCCAGTGCACAAGAGTGGAAGAGAAGGAGCGTGCCGCAGCAGTCCGAGTAGTTGTGGCAGTGCCTGCGGACGGTTGGGATAGCGCAGGCCTGAGGAGGGAGCAGCTGGCGGACGCAGACTTGGGGCCACTCTTGAGGGAAGTGGAGGCAGGGACAAGACCAACCTGGGAGGATATCGCACCAAGGAGCGCCACCTACAAGTCGTACTGGGCCCAATGGGACTCGTTGAAGATCAGAGAGGGCGTGCTGTTCCGGGTATGGGAATCACCCGATGGGAAGACGCAGAGAGAGCAGTTGGTACTTCCCCGGAGTAAGGTCCCGGAAGTCCTGGAGGAAGTACACGCCGGTACTTCGGGAGGACACCTGGGAGCGAACCGAACGATTGACAAACTACGGCAGCGCTACTACTGGCTGAGGCTCCGAGCAGATGCTGAGAGATGGTGCCGTCAGTGCCACGTGTGCATGGCGAGTCGCGGCCCCCAGACTAGGAGCCGGGGTCGCATGCAGCAGTACAACGTCGGAGCGCCATTCGAACGGCTCGCCGTTGACATTGCTGGACCGTTCCCAGTTTCCGACCGAGGCAACAAGTACCTAATGGTGGTCGTGGACTACTTCACCAAGTGGCCGGAGGTGTATGCCATCCCAAACCAAGAGGCAAAGACAATCACAGACTGCCTCGTGGAGCAAGTGTTCTGTCGATTTGGGGTGCCGTTAGAGCTACACAGTGACCAGGGTACCAACTTTGAGTCCAACCTAATGAAGGAGGCATTACAAAGGCTTGGGGTGAACAAGACTCGCACTACGCCTCTACATCCCCAATCGGACGGCATGGTCGAAAGGTACATCAAGACCTTAGAGGAACACCTGAGGAAAGTCGTGGCCAGCCATCAGCGAGACTGGGACGTCAAGGTGCCACTGTTCTTGCTGGCCTATCGCTCGTCTACACACGACACAACTGGGATGACGCCAGCCAGCTTAATGTTCGGCCGAGAGTTACGCCTCCCTTGTGACCTGGCTTTTGGAAGCCCTCCGGAAGCGAAACAGCCAGCGACCGAGTATGTGGAGAACTTGGTGGACCATCTCCACGACATGCACGAGATGGCTCGCCAGAACATCCAGAAGGCCAGCGACCGCATGAAGACCAGATATGACAGGCAAGCCAACAGCCAAGGTTTCCAGCAAGGTGACCTGGTCTGGTTGTACCGTCCTACCCGGACCAAGGGACGCTGCCCGAAGCTCCAGCAGCCATGGCAAGGACCGTACCGAGTGGTGAAGAGGATTAACGACGTGGTCTACCGCATCCAGAAGGTTCCCCGTGGGAAGATGTTGGTGGTACACCTGGTTCGTCTTGCACGGTACGATGGTGCTGTTCGGGACGACCAGCTTTGAGGAGGGAGCAGTGTCACCCAATTAGGGAAGGGACGGACAGGCGACAGTTGGGAGGGACCCTAGGCACTGGGCCACGCCCACTCATCGGTCTCTGTCACTAACTGAGGGAAATGTCACTGTCCCTCGAAGTTTCTCTCCCCTTCTCCTCTCCTATGGAACGTTCGGGTAATTTGCGGAAAACCAGAGACTTCTAGAATAGCAGGATATTCCTATAAAAGGGACTTCAATTAGGAGTGAGTCAGTCAGTGTTTGACGTGCTAGCGAAGGACGTGTTAATGAACGAGAAGACTGTGCGTGCATCGGAGTTTACGTAATCGCGAGTACAAGGAAATTGTAACGGACGAACTGGTGAATTGTAATTGTGTGCAGCACGTAATTCTGTGTAATTGGCAAGTGTTAAACTGTAAGTCGGTGGAAATAAAGAACATTTTTGAGTGGTGAAATTGGACTTTTCATTTCACGAACCCACAAAGCCACAGTATGTAGAGGAAGTATGCGTATCAGATATTTCAAACTGTTCCTTACAGTAAATATCAGAATATTCTTAATTAATTTAAACATTCCTTATGCTAATAAACCTTTTTTAGTTTTTGCTGGTTGTGCCTTTAGATTTTGCACTTCACTATTAAACAATTTTGGGTACATGGCTTTACGTAAACAATAACTTGTGTTTGCAAAACATATTTTTGGGCCCATATAGCAATTAGAGTTCCTGGGATAATATGGTCCTGAAGTATTTGAAAATTTTGAGATGTTCCTTTTCCATCTTTATGTGTTCATGGAGTACAGGTTTAGTAGTGCATAGATGAAATTCAAAGTTTCATATGGGAGGGATAACTGAATTTCTGATTTGAGGGATGTCTTGTTTGTTTCTGCAGATATGTAGACACTGTTGGAAGATGCATTTGGCAGTAGTAATAGGTTAACAAACCGATCCTAAACGTCTTGTAGTCCATTTCTTCATGAAAGTACTCGGTAGACTTCGATTTAAAACTCACCAAGACGCTGGGAATAGAGCCTCCTCAGAAATCTTATGCAAAATTATAAAGCGTTAGCCTTTTGCTACGGGCGTCTGAAGAGGGAAATCAAGTTCATCTCCTTTACTTTTAGCATGGCTCCATTAATCCAAGCACCAACCTGTAAACAAATGCACCTCAATTGTTTCATTGTTTTCACAAATTGAAGTAGGCAAATGGTTTTGGAACAGCATCGAGACTTTCATTAACAGATTTCCTCTGTAAGCATTTTTTAAAACTTTGGAATTTATTTTCCTACAAACTTTCCTTAGTGTAGTTACTCTTCCATGGAACAGATTGCTTTCTTTTAATGTCTTACTTATATATTGTAATTTAGGTAGAAAATCCGAGCTGTACAATGGATACATCATTCTTCTCATCGTCCAGGCAACAAATGACACGATCACTGATAGTCCAATGGGACATTGTTTCCCCCGGGATGTCTATAAGGCTGTCACTTGATTACCCTTTAGTTTGTTCTTCTAAATTCACTTCAACTGTGCAAGAATATAGCAGTTTGGGGATATCGTTAGGTTATTAAAAGTTCTGTACACATTTCGATGATAAAATAGGAGCATTATACAAATAAATAAATAAAATCTAAAAATCTACGTCCTAGTTCCTAATTCTTTACACCGGGACATTTTTTTCAAATTCTTATTTATTAAAAATCAATTAACTACCAAAACAGTACAATTACACTACAAGATTTTTCAGATCATAAAACAAAATTTAAAATCATTTAAAATAAAATAGCACAAATTAACTACCACTCTACAAACAATACAAATACTGGTATCCAGTAAACTTTTAACTTGTAGCCAGTTAAATTATAGAACTACTAACT